>JAJHZJ010000357.1:3658868-4038783 GCA_023548195.1 Bettongia penicillata ogilbyi
CCAGATTACCAAGCCACTAGGTGGAGCATACACAGAGCAGTAACCCATGACTTTTCTCATTCTGCCAATTTAAAAAAAATGGAAAAGTCCAGGTTACCTTCCATGATGGTATAGAAGCAGTCAATTTCCTTGTTACCTGACTGAACTGAGTTCAGTTCACTTCAATAAGCTTTTAACAATTCACTATGTTGTATGTGAGGAACACAAAGAAAAAGTCCATAGTTCCTGCCCTCAAAGAACTTACATTCCACTGAAGAAAAACTCAAATTTCAACTCATTGTCTTTGGTCTATTCTGTGCCTTGACAGATCCTTTAATCCAAGAATAATTTTCTGATAATTTTGTCACCTTCTCCTTGTCTTGAACTTCATTTCCATTAGAAAAATATTCCATTCTCCTCAAGCATATGTGGGGCTCTGTCTCTTTTTCCTCCTACAGAAAAGTCATCACTTAATTTCATCATCTGTAAGGTGAGGGTGATGGACACTATAATCTCTAAGTTTCCTTCCACCTCTAAATGCCATGGTATTATTGCCCTGTGTAAACTTTCTTGTTTCATCACACTTAATTCCATGACTTCATATAGGGTACTTCATGTTTGACAAATCTAATGGCCTTTTCTCAGTCTTCTTCTGCTTTACCTTCTTGAAAACCTTGACATTGTAAATTGTACTTTTCTCCTTAAGGTCCTCTTTTCTCTAGGTTCTCATAACACTCCTGTCTCTTGATTCACCTGCTAATTATTTGACTCCTCTTAAGTTTCCTTTGTAGGATTTTTATTCATGTCATGCCCATTAACCATGAGTGTCTTTCCAAGACTCCCTCCTGGTCTCTGTTCTCTTCTCCCTTTATATTATTTTGCTTAATGAGTTGATCAGGTCCCATGGATACAATTATCATCTCTTTACTTATTTTTTTTAGATCTACTTATCCAGTCCTAACATATCTCCTAACCTTCATACTTGCATTTCTAACTGCTGGTTGTCATTTCAAACTAGATGCCCCATATAAATCTAAAATCGAGTCCAAAACTGAACCCATTTTTCCCCAAGTCCTTTCTTCTAATCTTTTCTTTTACTATCAAACACAACACTACCTTCCCATTTACCAAGACTTGCAACCTAGGTGTCATCCTTGATTACACACACATGCACATACACACACATTGAATCAGTTGCCAAATATTGTTATTTCTACCTTCATAATATCTATTTTTTCTTTGGCACCACTAGCATGGTGGAAACCCTCATTGTGCATGGAATATTGGAATAACTCACTGTTTGGCCTTCCTGCCTCAAAACTTTCCCAATTTCAATCCATCCTCCACTTACATGTCAAATGAACTTCTTAAAGTACAAATCTGACCATGTCACCATCTCCCCTCCCCCATTCAATCAACTCTAGTGACTTTCTATCATTTCCAGGATCAAATATAATATCCTCTGTTTGGCTTTTAAAGCCCTCTATAATTTGGTCCCTTCCTAACTTTCTGGTCTTTTTAAACTTTATATATCCCTACTTAGACTGTAATCCATGACAACAATTTCCTTGCTATTCCTTGCACATGATATTCCAACTCCATACTCTTGAGTATTTCTCCATGCCTGGAAATCTTTCTTCATCTCTAACTCCCATAGATTCCTCCTTAGCAAAAGTTCTACTTTCTATCAGAATTATTTCCCAGTCAGCTTTAATCTTAATGTATTCCCTTCAAAATGATCTCATTTGTAATCTGCATACACTCTGTTTATACATAGCTTTCTACATGTTGTTGCCTCCCTTAGACTATAAGCTCTTCAAGAAAAAGGATTCTTTTGCCTTTCTTTGTACACCTACAGCTTAGCACAGTGACTGGAACATAATAAATCCCAGTTGACCAATTGGCTGCCTTTAAATTTCCCCAACTTTTTAGGTTTCTGTGGACAATAGCAACACACTTGTTACATATTCAGTTAGGTTGGCCTTCTTGACTGCATTGTTTTCAGATGAGCAATTTTGCCAATTCTTTGACACTTATGCAACAAAGATGGAGGTTGCCTAAGAATCACTTGTCCACATTCCAGAACTCTAGGATCACAGAGGAATGAAAACAAAATATCCACCTCCAAGAGAGGTCACCATCAAGGAGCATGACAGGAGCTCCACCCTGGAAGTTTGCAACTGCGAAGGCTGCATTTCTTAGTTTTGTTGTCAAATGAAACATTTGGAAGAGGTAAATTATTTCTGCAATCAGTGTACTTGACAACAAGGTGCCTGACTGAGTTACTTGCAGTACAAGCCGTAGTTTCATATTCTCATAAGGCTATAATGGGGGCATGCATGCCATCAGTGACTGATCATTTTGGGATATCCTGACAGGTAACAGAAATCTTCCTTCACTTTCTCTTGCTATAATGAAGTGAGTAGAAGCTGAATGAAATAAAGTTGTTTCATTTATTATACAGTTGACTCATCTGCTTTGTGACTCATACCAGGAAAATCACTCTGCTGCTACCAGAAATATGCCATTGTCTAAGAAAAATGGTGCCTCGTTTCCTTTGTGGAGGACTTGCAATGTTGTGATGGTGTTCAGTGATGCTCTTTTTCACCCGGATTGTGGCAGTAAGTCATGTAGTTGTAAGATGACCTTCCTTTCTATAGATAAACCTTTTGGATAATGGGACTGTTAATCAGTCATGTTCATGACATCATTACATTAATGGCCACTGTGGGGAAATCACATATTAGGTTAATGTCATTCTTGGGATTAAAAATGCTTTTGCCCTTTTCATTTTTTCTGCTGAGATGAGGGTACAATGGAGAAATCCTCTTTCAGACCAGACATTCCCTTGGAAAGAACTGGTATATAGAGATGAATTTCTTGTGGTTCAGTTTTTTTTTCCCTTTGGTCTCATCTCCATCTGCTATTCAGTCTTATATGAGCATCAACTATCTTTATTCCATCAGGCTTCTTTTGAAAGCCAATGAGCTTGGGGAATTTGCATAAAGCATGAGTGGAGGCAAAATCTATTTGTATAATATGATTGTAGGACTTTTCTCAGCTTCCTATTCCTGAGGACTTCTAATTTTACCTACAGAAAAAAAAAAGTATCTGAGTAGTCTTCCAAGAACATGTGTAGGTGAACAGTTTTATGAGCTCCCTCATATTTTAAGCTAGTGCTGCATTAACATTTTTGTGTTAAAACTTGTTTTAAAAGAAATTTATAACATTACTGTCAAATATGTCTCTAAGCATTCAACTGGGTATTTACTTTGGGGACTAAAGGCTAACTAAAATTTCTATATGTAAATTTCAAATATTCTTTTTAGTTTTCATTTCTTTTTTTTAAAATTTATTTCTTTAACTTTTTTACATTCATTTTCACAAAATTTTGGCTTCCAAATTTTCTCCCCATTTGTCCCCTTCCCCCACCCCAATACACTGAGCATTCTAATTTCCCCTGTCACCAATCTGCCCTCTCTTCTATCATCCCTCCCTTCCCTTGTCCCCATCTTCTCTTTAGTCCTGGAGGGCCAGATAACTTTCTATTCCCCATTACCTGTATTTCTTATTTCCTAGTAGCAAGAACAATACTCAACGGTTGTTCCTAAAACTCTGAGTTCCAACTTCTCCCCATACCTCTCTCTCCACCCACCCTCTTTGGAAAGGCAGGCAATTCAATATAGGCCATATCTGTGTGGTTTTACAAATGACTTCCATAACAGTCGTATTGTGTAAGACTAACTATATTTCCCTCCATCCTATCCTGCCCCCCATTACTTCTATTGTCTCTTTGGATCCTGTCCCTCTCCAAGAATGTTGATTTCAAATTGCTCCCTCCTTCCATTGCCCTCCCTTTCATCATCCTCCCACCATGCTTATCCCCTTCTCCTCCACTTTCCTGTATTGTAAGATAAGTTTTCATACCAAAAGGAGTGTGCATTTTATTCCATCTTTTAGTCGATTGTGAGGAGAGTAAACTTCATTTCTTTCTCTCAGCTCTCCCCTTTTTCCCTCCACTAAAAAGTCTCCTGCCTGCCTCTTCTGTGAGGGATAATTTGCTCCATTCCATTTCTCCTTCTCTCCTCCCAATACATTTCTCTCTCACCACTTAACTTCATTTTTTTAAGCTATGATCTCATCCTATTCAATTCACTCTGTGGTCTCTGTCTCTGTGTGTGCATGTGCGTGCGTGCGTGCGTGCGTGCGTGTGTGTGTGTGTGTGTGTGTGTGTGTAATCCCACCAACTATCCAGATACTGAAAAGTTTCAAGAGTTACAAATATTGTCTTTCCATGTAGGAATGTAAACAGTTCAACTTTATTAAGTCCCTTATGACTTTTCTTTGCTGTTTATCTTTTCATGCTTCTTTTCATTCTTGTGTTTGAAAGTCAAATTATCTTTTCAGCTGTGGTCTTTTCATCCAGAATGCTTGAAAGTCTTCTGTTTCATTGAAAAACCATTTTTTCCCCTGAAGTATTATACTCAGTTTTGCTGGGGAGGTGATTCGTGGTTTTAGTCCTAGTTCCTTTGACTTCTGGAATATCCTATTCCATGCCCTTCAATCCCTCAATGTAGAAGCTGCTAGATCTTATGTTGTCCTGATTTTATTTCCACAATACTTGAATTGGTTCTTCCTAGATGCTTGCAATATTTTCTCCTTGACCAGGGAACTCTGGAATTTGGCCACAATGTTCCTAGGAGTTTCTCTTTTTGGATCTCTTTCAGGTGGTGATTGGTGGATTCCTTGAATATTTATTTTGCCCTCTGGTTCTAGAATATCAGGGCAGTTTTCCTTGATAGCTTCATGAAAGATGATGTCTAGGCTCTTTTTTTTGATCATGGCTTTCAGGTAGTCCCATAATTTTTAAGTTGCCTCTCCTGGATCTATTTTCCAGGTCAGTTGTCTTTTTCCAATGAGGTATTTCACATTCTCTTCCATTTTTTCGGTTTTGTTTTGTGATTTCTTGGTTTCTCAGAAAGTCATTAGCCTCCATCTGTTTCATTCTAATTTTGAAAGAACTATTTTCTCCAGTGAACTTTTAATTGCCTTTTCCATTTGTCTAATTCTGCTTTTGAAAGCATTCTTCTCCTCATTGGCTTTTTGAACCTCTTTTGCCAATTGAGTGAGCCTATTTTTCAAGGTGTTATTTCCTTCAGCATTTTTTTTGGGTCTCTTTTAGCAAGGTGTTGACCTGCTTTTCATGCTTTTCTTGCATCTCTCTCATTTCTCTTCCCAGTTTTTCCTCCACCTCTCTAACTTGATTTTCAAAATCCTTTTTGAGCTCTTCCATGACCTGAGCCCATTGAATATTTATTTTGTATGTTCGGGATACAGAAGCCTTGACTTTTATGTCTTTCCCTGATGGTAAGCATTGTTCTTCCTCATCTGAAAGGGTGGGAGGAGATATCTGTTCACCAAGAAAGTAACCTTATGTGGTCTTATTTTTTTTCCCTTTTCTGGGCATTTTCCCAGCTAGTTACTGGATTTCTGAGTTTCCTCACCACACCCACCTTGGATCTGCTCCTCTCAGTGACATGCGGCCAAGGCAGGGCTGGGCTTTGCTCTGGGTCTGCTTTGTGACAGACCTTTGGTGTTGGTTTTTCAGGGCTCTCTGGAACTGAAATCTCTTCCACTCCATTGTTGTGCGGCTTCTGCCATTCCAGAATTCAGTGGGAGCTCCTCTTTACAGGTATCTTATTGGCTATGGGTTAGAAGTTAGCATATGTGTATCTTTCTACTCTGCCATCCTGGCTCCTCCCCTTTCATTTCATTTCTATAACAAAATGATGTCTACATCAAGGGTCTCTATCTTACTATAGACCCTTTTGGCATTGTGGTGAAGGCTATGGATCACTTCTCAAAATGATATTTTTAAAATATGTAAAATTAAATAGATAAAATTTTTAAAAATTTATATTGAAATAAAGTTCTCAAAATTATTAAAATATTAATTTGCAAACCGTTGGCTAAGAATTTTTAATGTAAATAATTTTTACTATTTTTAAAAATCTTCCAAATATCTTTGCAATTAGAATATAAACTCATAGTGAGTAGAGATTTTTAATTTCTTTTACTTATATTCCCAGTACCTAGCATAGTTGTTGGCACAAAATAGGCATTTAATAAGGGAAGGGAGGGGTGCCGAAGGGAGAGCACATTGGTGGAAGGGGCAATGAGAATGCATGGTGTTTTGGAGGGAGGGAAGAGATGGGGAGAAAATTTGGAACTCAAAATTTTATGGAAATGAATGTTGAAAACCTAAAATTAAGTAATTAATTCAATAATTAATTAAAGAAAAAGTTTTGTGAAGATGATAAACTTAAGATTTTTTGTAGCTATAGTGTGTGTTGGAGAATAGATAATTTGGGCATAAAACACTTAGAGTAGTAGATGTATGAGCCAATTAAGACTTAAACAGTGGCTTTTCTTTCAAAAAGCATTATGGAGTCACTGCCAGCAATATATGTTTAATATGAATTATAGGTTTTTGTGGGGATGGTTTGAGAGAGGAGAAATCTGAGATTTTATTCATGTGCAGTGGACTTCCCAAGTGAAAATTCTTCCCATCAAGGCTGCTGATGGAACTTAGTCACTTCTTGTAATCTATCCTCTTATAGAGTTGACTAAGTAAATATATTGAAAGGTTAAACGAATGTACACAGCAATATGTATCAGAGGCAGACTTAAATCTCATTTCCCAAGGCCTTAGGTACCACACGATGGCTTTTACAGGCTATGCTCATATGTGCATGCACTCATCCATATACTCATAAAGAGTTTGATAAACTATAGATGGTATTTCATTTTAGGGATGCTTTAAAAATAATCCATACATATAAAAATACTTAAGATTTTGAAGAATGGAATTCAGCTGAAGAATACTTTAGGCATTGGATTACAATGAGCAAAATCAAGAATTGGCATCCCAAACCATAAAAAAAATCTAGCCCCAATACATTTTTTTCATGAATGCCTGATGCTTTCTAAGTTGACTTAGCTGATTTGTGTGGTTCCATCAAGAGTGAATAAATTCTATTTATATGTCTATAGCTCAAGGAAAAATGCAGAAACATGAAGTAGTTATTATACTTTTTTCCCAAAGGGACCACTTCTTCTTTGAAAAATAAACTTGTTTCTGAAAGATGATAAAAACTTAGGCTTCTATAGACTCATATCATTTTATGATGCCCTCTTGAACTTTGCAAATTGGTTTTCTACCTTTATAACTGTAGCAGAAAAAGCTGAAAGCATTGTCAACATTTATAGGACCCATCAAGTCACTGGATATAACTTGTACTCTTTCTAATTGGGAAGGTAGCATAATACTTAGGATAGGAGCATATATCAATATATATTTACTTTGTTTTTCAAAACATTTTATGTATATTTTTATTTGATCTTTACAATAACCCAATGAAGAAATACTCAAGCAGAAGATGCCATCACAAAACAGAAGAGAAAAATGATGTCAGTAGCCAACATGGAAAACATCCTGAAAGTGCTTGAGGAGACCATCAACATGAGACTTGAATTAAACCCTATTTATTTCCTGTTTAGTACATCTTGAAGTGGCATACCCTCCTTGAATGTCTTTTGCTATATTCTTTTATCTCCTTTATGCACTTAGTCAAATTCTAATTTGTATTTTTGTTATTTGTATATATACTATTCCTAACTTGTAATAGAGTTATTTGTGTTCTAGTAGCTAGAACTATGAGCAGCGAGGTAGCACAACGGATAGAGGGCCTGGTCTAGAGTCAGAAAGACTCCTCTTCATGGGTTCAAATGTGGTGTCAGATATTTAGTAGCCATGTGACCTTGACCTTGAACAACTCACTTAACCCTGTTTGCCTCAGTTTCCTCAAATGTGAAATGAGCTGACAAAGGAAGTGGAAAATCACTCCAGTATCTTTGCTAAGAAAGCTCCACATTGGGTCATGAAGAGTTGGACACTTCTGAAATGACTGAATAACAAAATTAGAACTGTACAATAATAGCATGAACTGCTTCAGGAGGAAGTGGTTTCTTTCTTATTGTAGTCCATCAGGTGGACTCAATCTTATAAAGCAGTCATGTCAAATTCAAATACAAATGGGGCCAGGAAAATATACATAAGATTACTCTAGGCACTATACTGACCTAGAAAATTTCTTATTCATATAGTCTATGTTCTATTGCATTTTTAAACATTTAAATATTTCCCAATTACATTTTATTCTGATTGGGGCAGCACAGGTCTAGTGTTTGACATCTCTGTTCTAGAGGGTGTTTTTCCAAAAAATTTGATTAGGTGTCCCCTAAATCCTTTCTAGCTTTTGAATTCTATTATTCTATGATTCTGTATATTCTTTTTTTTTAAATTTATTTATTTATTTAACTTTTTACATTCATTTTCACAAAATTTGGGGTTCCAAATTTTCTTCCCATTTATCCCCTCCTCCACCCCAATAAACCAAGCATTCTAATTTTCCCTATCACCAATCTGCCCTCTCTTCTATCATCCCTCCCTTCTCTTGTCCCCATCTTCTCTTTTGTCCTGTAGGGCCAGATGACTTTCTATTCCCCATTAACTGTATTTCTTATTTCCTAGTAGCAAGAACAATACTCAACAGTTGTTCCTAAATCTTTGAGTTCCAAATTCGTCCCATCCCTCCCTCCCCACCCATTCCCTTTGGGAAGGCAGCAATTCAATATAGGCCATATCTGTGTACTTTTGCAAATGACTTCGATAACAGTTATGTTGTATAAGACTAACTGTATTTCCCTCCATCCTATTCTGCCCCCCCAGTGTTTCTATTCTGTCTTTTGATCCTGTCCCTCCCCAAGAGCGTTGATCTCAAATTGCTCCCTTCTTCCATTGCCCTCCCTTCCATCATCCCTCCCTCCCTGCTTATCTCCTTCGTCCCCATTTTTCTGTACAGTAAGATAGGTTTTCATACCAAAATGAGTGTGCATTTTATTCCTTCCTTTAGTCGAAGGTGATGAGGGTAAACTTCATGTTTTTTTCTCAGCTCTCCTCTTTTTCCCTCCACTAAAAAGTTTCCTGCTTGCCTCTTGAATGAGATATAATTAACCCCATTCCATTTCACCCTCTCTCCTCCCACTACAATTCTCTCTCACCATTTACCATAATTTCTTTAAGATATGGTGCCATCCTATTCAATTCACTCTGTGCTCTCTGTGTGTGCATGCTTGTGTGTATGTGTGTGTGCGTGCACACATGTACATGTGTGTGTGCATGTGTGTGTGTGTACATCTGTGTGTGGTCCCACCAACTACCCAGATACTGAAACGCTTTAAGAGTTACAAATATTGTCTTTCCATGTAGGAATGTAAACAGTTCATCTTTGGTGAGTCCCTTATGACTTTCCTTTGCTGTTTACTTTTTCATGCTTCTTCTCATTCTTGTGTTTGAAAGTCAAATTTTCTTTTCAGCTCTGGTCTTTTCATCAAGAATGCTTGAAAGTCCTCTGTTTCATTGAAAAAACCGTATTTTCCCCTGAAGTATTATACTCAGTTTTTCTGGGGAGGTGATTCGTGGTTTTAGTCCTAGTTCCTTTAACTTCTGGAATATCGTGTTCCACGTCCTTCGATCCCTTGATGTAGAAGCTGCTAGATCTTGTGTTATCCTGATTTTATTTACACAATACTGGAATAGTTTCTTTCTATCTGCTTGCAATATTTTCTCCTTGACCTGGGAATTCTGGAATCTGGCCACAATGTTCCTAGGAGTTTCTCTTTTTGTATCTCTTTCAGGTGGTGATCAATGGATTCCTTCAATACTTATTTTGCCCCCTGATTCTAGAAAAATCAGGACAGTTTTCCTCGATAATTTCATGAAAGATGATGTCTAGGCTCTTTTTTTGATCATAGCTTTCACGTAGTCCCATAATTTTAAAATTGTCTCTCCTGGATCTATTTTCCAGGTCAGTTGTTTTTCCAATGAGATATTTCACATTCTCTTCCATTTTTTCATTCTTTTGGTTTTGTTTGATGATTTCTTGATTTCTCAGAAAGTCATTAGCCTCCATCTGTTCTATTCTAATCTTGAGAGAACTGTTTTCTTCAGTGAGCTTTTGAACCTCTTTTTCCATTTGGCTAATTTTGCTTTTGAAAGCATTCTTCTCCTCATTGGCAGTCCTATACTAGGAGAACTCCCACAGAACTCAAAAGAAAAGGATAGTATAGGGTTAACCTAGTTCATCAATGGGTCAAAATGGGGGAATTTCTTGCTTTCTTATCAATTTGCCCTGTCAAGCCTAAACCTTAGATTACTCCCACTATCTGCTTCATTCAGTCCTATTGACATACTGTCAAAAAAATGTAGAAAATTATGAAATCGAGGAGCCAAGGTGGTGGAGTAGAAAGACTCATGTATGCTAGCTCTGAACCTACAGCCCATAAATTTCCTGTAAGAAGAACTTCCCACAAATTCTGGATCACTTCAAGGTGCACAGAAACACAGAGGAAGAGATTTCCATTCCAGAGAGCCCTGGAGAGCTGTCCCCAGGGGTCCATTGCACCCCAGAATGTGGAGCCCACCCTTGTGCTGGCCTGGCCACGGCCCCAGAGGAGCAGATCCAAGCAGGCTTCAGGGACAGAATGCCCAGTGGCTGGGAAGGTCCCTCCACCCACAGATGTTACAGGTCAGTGAGAGAGATTTCTGGGCAGCGGGGTGTCTCTGTGGCTCGGGCCCCCTCAGGAGGCAGCAGCAGAGTCAGTGACGGTGGCACCAGAATCCCAGAGCAGCAGGCAGAAGTTCAGGGCCATGACAGAAGGTCTCTGCCTAAACCCCCTGAGGGAACTGAGCCTGGGAGACAACCCTGCCCCCACCTGCTCCATTACTGAAGGTCTCTACATAAAGCCCCTGAGGGAACTGAGCCTGGGAGGCGGCCCTGCCCCCACCCCAACACCAGAATTTAAGCTGACATTGAATAGCAGCCGCGCCTGCCACAGAAAGCCTATTTGAATGTCAGACCCCAAGCACTAGCTGGGCAGATCTAGGTGGGGGTGGACAGTAATCTCAGAAGTCAAGTAACTGGCTGAGAAAATGCCCAGAAAATTGAGGAAAAATAAGACTATAGAAAGCTACTTTGATGGGGTACAGATGTTCCCCCTTTCAATTCTGATGACGAGGAACAATTCTTACGATCAGGGAAAGACCTGGAGGTCGGTGCCTCTCAATCCCAGACATCCCAGGTGGATGTCTGGTGGGCTCAGGCCATGGAAGAGCTCAAAAAGGATTTTGAAAAGCAAGTTAGACAGGTGGAGGAAAAACTGGGAAGAGAAATGAGAGAGATGCAAGAAAAGTATGAAAAATGGGTCAATACCTTGCTAAAGGAGACCCAAAAAAATGCTGAAGAAAATAACACCTTGAAAAACGGGCTAACTCAATTGACAAAAGAGGTTCAAAAAGCCAATGAGGTGAAGAATGCTTTCAAAAGCAGAATTAGACAAATGGAAAAGGTGATTAAAAGTTCACTGAAGAAAATAGTTCTTTCAAAATTAGAATGGAACAGATGGAGTCTAATGACTTTCTGAGAAACCAAGAAATCACCAAACAAAACCAAAAGAATGAAAAAATGGAATAGAATGTGAAATATCTCATTGGAAAAACAACTGACCTGGAAAATAGATCCAGGAGAGACAATTTAAAAATTATTGGACTATCTGAAAGTCATTATCAAAAATAGAGCCTAGACATCATCTTTCATGAAGTTATCGAGGAAAACTGCTCTGATATTCTAGAACCAGAGGGCAAAATAAGTATTGAAAAAATCCACTGATCACCACCTGAAAGAGATCCAAAAAGAGAAACTCCTAGGAACATTGTGGCCAAATTCCAGAATTCCCAAGTCAAGGAGAATATATTGCAAGCAGCTAGAAAGAAACAATTCTAGTATTGTGGAAATACAATCAGGAAAACTCAAGATCTAGCAGCTTCTATATTAAGGGATTGAAGGATGTGGAATAGTATATTCCAGAAGTCAAAGGAACTAGGACTCAAACCAAGAATCACCTTGCCAGCAAAGCTGAGTATAATACTTCAGGGGAAAATATGGTCTTTCAATGAAACAGAGGACTTTCAGGCATTCTTGATGAAAAGACCGGAGCTGAAAAGAAAATCTGACTTTTAAACACAAGAATGAGAAGAAGCATGAAAAAGTAAATGGCAAAGAGAAGTTATAAGGGACTTACCAAAAGTGAACTGTTTACATTCCTACATGGAAAGACAATATTTGTAACTCTTAAAACTTTTCAGTGTCTGGGTAGTTGGTGGGACCACACACACACATACACACACACACACGTACACATGTTCACACACATACACATACACACATGCACGTACATAC
Source organism: Bettongia penicillata ogilbyi (assembly GCA_023548195.1). NCBI lineage: Eukaryota > Metazoa > Chordata > Mammalia > Diprotodontia > Potoroidae > Bettongia > Bettongia penicillata. The sequence goes on from JAJHZJ010000357.1 coordinate 3,671,207, forward strand.
AGAAACCGAGAGCACAGAGTGAATTGAATAGGATGGGACCATATCTTAAAAGAAATTAAGGTAAATGATGAGAGAGAAATGTAGTGGGAGGAGAGAGGGTGAAATGGAATGGGGTAAATTATATCTCACTCAAGAGGCAAGCAGGAGACTTTTTAGTGGAGGGAAAAAGAGGAGAGCTGAGAAAAAAACATGAAGTTTACCATCATCACCTTCGACTAAAGGAAGGAATAAAATGCACACTCATTTTGGTATGAAAACCTATCTTACAATACAGGAAAGTGGAGGAGAAGGAGATAAGCAGGGTGGGGGGAATGACGGAAGGGAGCGCAATGGGAGGAGGGAGAAATTTGAAGTCAACACTCTTGGGGAGGGACAGGATCAAAAGACAGAACAGAAGCAATGTGGGGCAGGATAGCATGGAGGGAAATACAGTTAGTCTTACACAACACAACTATTATCGATGTCATTTGCAAAAGTACACAGATATGGCCTATATTCAATTGTCTGCCTTCCCAAAGGGAGTGGGTGGGGAGGGAGGGATGGGTAGAATTTGGAACTTAAAGTCTTAGGAACAACTGTTGAGTATTGTTCTTGCTACTAGGAAATAAGAAATACAGTGAATGGGGAATAGAAAGTCATCTGGCCCTACAGGACAAAAGAGAAGATGGGGACAAGAGAAGGGAGGGATGATAGAAGAGAGGGCAGATTGGTGACAGGGAAAATTACAATGCTTGGTGTATTGGGGTGGGAGGAAGGGATAAATGGGAAGAAAATTTGGAAGCCAAAATTTTGTGAAAGTGAATGTAAAAAGTTAAATAAATAAATTTATATTAAAACAAAAATAAATGTTTATTCATCAAAAAAAAAATAAAAAGAGCCTAAGTCAATTAGAGAAAGAGGTCCAAAAATTCAGTGAAGAGAAGGAGGCTTTAAAAAGCAGAATTAACCAAATGGAAAAGAAGATTCAAAATCTCACTGAACAAAATAGTTCTTTAAAAGAGAGAATGGAGTTCAGGGAAGCTAATGAGTATGAGATAAACCAAGAAGTTAGAAAAAGAAAACCACAAGTTTGAAAAAATAGAAGATAATGTGAAACATCTCATTGGAAAGACAACTGACCTGGAAAATAGATCCAGGAGAGACAATTTAAAACTTATGGGACTACATGAATGCAATGATCAAAAAAAGAGCCTAGACATTATCTTTCACGAAATTATCATAGAAAACTGCCCTGATATTGTAGAACCAGAGGGCAATATAAATATTGAAAGAATGCACTGATCACCTTCTGTAAGAGAACCAAAAAGAGAAATTCCTAGGAATATTGTGGCCAAATTTCAGAATTCCCAGGTCAAGGGGAATATATTGCAAGCAACTAGACAGAAACAATTTGAGTATTGTGGAAATACAGTCAGGATAACACAGGATCTGTCAGCTTCTGTATTATCGGATCGAAGGGCTTGGAATACAATATTCCAGAAATGAAAGGAACTAGGATTAAAGCCAAGAGTCACCCACCCAGCAAAACTGAGTATAATACTTCAAGAGAATAAATGGTCACTCAGTGGTGTAGAGGACTTTCAAGCATTCATCATGAAAAGACCAGAACTGAAGAAAAAATTTGACTTTCAAACACAAGAATCAAGAGAAGCATGAAAAAGTAAGCAAGAAAGAGAAATCAAAAAGGACTTTCTAAAGCTGAACGGTTTACAATCCTACATGGAAAGATAATATTTGTAACTCTTGAAACTTTTCTTAACATTTTGATAGGTGGAGGAATTTTATACACCACACACACAGACAGAGAGTACATGTTGAGATGAATCAGAAGACATGATATCCATAAAAAAAAAATTAAGGGGTGAGGAAGGAAAATATTGGGGGGAGCAAGATAAAATGAAAGGGGCAGGCTATAACTCATAAAAGAGAGAAGAAAATTCTTGTTCAAGAGGAGAAAAGGTAGAAGGGAAGAGGGGTAAATTGAAGCTTACTTTCTTCACATATGACTTAAGGAGGGAATAACATGCTCACTCAGTTTGATATGAAAACCTATCTTACACTACAGGAAAGTAGGGGAGGAGAGGCCAAGTGTGATGAGGGGGATGACAGAAGAGAGGACAAATGGGAGAAGGGAGTAACTAGAAGTAAACACTTTTGGGAAGGGACAAGGTCAAATGAGAGAATAAGAAAAAGGAGGGGACAGGGTAGGATAGAGGGCAATATAGTTACTATTATACAACATGATTATTATGGAAGCCTTTTACAAAACTATACATATATAGCCTGTATTGAATTGCTTGCCTTCTCAGTGGGAATGGTTAGGGAGGACGGGAGAGAAGTTGGAATTCAAAGTATTAGAAATGAATGTTGAGAATTATTATTGCATATAATTGGGAAATAAGAAATACAAGCAATAAGATATAGAAATGTATCTTGCCCTACAAGAAAAGAGAGAAGGTGGGGATAAGGGAAGGGTGAGGTATGATAGAAGGGAAGGTACATTGAGGGAAGGGGTAATCAGAATGCAAGGTATTATGGGATGGGGAGGGGAGAGATGGGACGAAAAGTTGGCACTCAAAATTTTGTGGAAATGAATGTTGAAATCTATAAATAAATAAATAAATACAAAAAAAGTCTTTTGGAAATGTTTTAGGTTCTTGTATTGCTGTAAAAGGCTAAGTCTATCAGAAACAGTCCTCATACACTGTGGCTCTTACTGTGTATACTGTTCTCCTGGTTCTCCTTATTTCACTCAGCATCAGTTCATATAAGTCTTACAAGGCTTTTCTGAAGTCCTCTTGATTGTTATTTCTTATAGTACAATAGTGTTCCATTAAATCCATATACCACAAGTTTTTCGGCCATTCTCCGGTTGATGGGCATTCCCTCAATTTTCAGTTCTTGGCCACCACAAAGAGAGTTGCTATAAATATTCTCGTAAATGTGGGACCTTTTCTCATTTTTATGATCTCTTTGGGATACAGGCCTAGAAGTGATATTGCTTGGTGAAAGGGTATGCACATTTTTGTAGGCCTTTGGGCATAGTTCCAAATTGCTTCCCAGAATGGTTGGATCAGCTCACAGCTCCACCAACAATGAGTTATTGTTCTTACTCTCCCACATCTTCTTCAACATCTATCATCTTCCTGTTTTGTCATGTTAGCCAATCTGATAGGTGTGATGTGGTGTCTCAGGTTTGTTTTTACTTACGTCTCTCTAATGAATAGTGATTTAGAGCATTTTTTCATATGACTAAAGCTTTAATTTCTTCTTCTGAAACCTGCCTGTACATATCCTTTAACCATTTATCAAATGGGAAAGGACTTCTTGTAAATTTGACTCAAATCTCTGTATATTTTAGAAATAAGGCTTTTATCACAGATACTAGTTGTAAACATTCTTTCTCATTATCTGCTTCCCTCCTAATCTTGGTTGTCTTTGGTTTGTTTGTGCAAAAGCTTTTCAATTTAATGTAATCAAAATTATCCATATTTTACTTTATAATGTTCTTTATCTCTTGTGTGGTCATGAATTACTCCATTCCTCCTAAATCTTACAGATACACTAATCCTTGCTCCTCTAATATGTCTGTAGAATCAGTCTTTATACCCACATCATGTATCCATTTGGACTTTATTCTTGTGTATAGTGTTAGACATTAGTCTATGCCCGGTTTCCACCACATTATTATCCAGTTTTCTCAGTAGTTTTTGTCAAACAGAGAGTCTTTTCTCAGAAGCTGGGTTCCTGGGGTTTATCAAGCAGTAGACTGCTATATTGATTGACTACTGTGTCTTGAGTACCTAACCTATTTCACTGATCTACCTCTTTATTTCCTAGCCAGAACCAAGTGGTTTTGATGATTGCTGCTTTATAATACAATTTGAGATCTGGTAGGGTTAGGCCACCTTCCCTAGAATTTCTTTTCACTCATTTCCTTGATATTCTGGACCTTTGTTTTTCAGATGAATTTTGATATCATTTTTTCTAACTCTAGAAAATAATTTTCTGATAGTTTGATTGATATGGCACTGAGTAAATAAATTAATTTAGGTAGAATTTTCATTTTTATTATATTAGATTGGCTTACCCATGAACAATGGATATTTTTCCAGTTACTTAGATCTGATTTTATTTGCATGAAAAATGTTTTGTCATTGTGTTCATATGGTCGCTGGGTTTGTTTTGGCAGGTAGACTCCCAGATATTTTATACTCTCTACCATAACTTTAAATGGAAATTTATTTCTGTCTCTTGCACTTTATTAGAATATATAGAAATGCAGATAATTTTTATGGGTTTATTTTGTAACCTGAAACTTTCCCAAAGTTGTTTATTATGTCATGTGATTTTTCACTTGATTCTCTAGGATTCTCTAACTATATCATCATAACATCTGCAAACAACAATAACTTAGTTTCTTCCTGGGCTATTCTAATTCCTTCAAAATTTTCCCTCTCTTATTGCTACAGCTAACATTTCTAGTACTATATTGAATAACGGTGGTGACAATGATCATCCTTGTTTTACCACTGATCTGATCAGAAATGCATCTAGCTTATCCCCATTGCATATAATGCTTGCTGATGATTTTAGGTAAACACTGCTTACTATTTTAAGGAAGGCTCCATTTATTCCTGTGCTCTCCAGTGTTTTCAATAAGAATGGGCATTGTATTTTGTCAAAAGCTTTTCCTGCATCTATTGAGATATGGTTTCTTTTTTTTTTTTTTTTTTTTTTTTTTTTTTTTTTTTTTTTTTTGGGGGTGTCACATTTTTATTTTTATTTTTTTTTTTTTTATTTTTTTTTTTTGCGAGGACTATTTTTTTTTTATTTTATTTTTAAATTTATTTATTTATTTATTTTACATTCATTTTCACAAATTTTTGGGTTCCAAATTTTCTCCCTTTTTCTCCCCTCCCCCCACCCCAATACCCCAAGCAATCTAATTTTCCCTATCTCCAATCTGTCCTCTCTTCTGTCATCCCTCCCTTCCCTTGTCTCTATCTTCTCTTTTCTCCTGTAGGGCCAGATGGCTTTCTATTCCTCATTAACTGTATGTCTTCTTTCCTAGTTGCAACAGCAATACTAAACAATTGTTCCTAAAACTTTGAGTTCCAAATTCTCCCCATCCCTCCCTCCCCACCCATTCCCTTTGGTACGGCAGGCAATTCATTATAAGCCATATCTGTGTAGCTTTGCAAATGACCTTCCTGATAGTCGTGTTGTGTAAGACTAACTGAATTGCCATCCCTCCTCACCTGCCCCTCATTGTTTCTCTTTGATCCTGTCCCTCCCCAAGTGTTGACTTTCAATTACTCCCTCCTCCCTTTGCCCTCCCTTCCATCATCCCCCCCCAATATCTCCTTCTCCCCCACTTTCTTATACTGTAAGATAGGTTTTCATACCAAAATGAGTGTGCATTTCACTCCTTCGTTTAGTCAAATGTGATGAGGGTAAACTTTTGTTTGTTTGTTTGTTTGTTTGTTTTTTTCTTCAGCTCTTCTCTTTTTCCCTCTACTAAAAACATCTCCTACTTGCCTCTTAAATGACATATAGTTACCCCCTTCCATTTCTCCCTCTTTCCTCTCACTACATTTCTCTCTCATCATTTACCTTAATTCCTTTTAAGGTATGGTCCCATCCTATTCAGTTCAATCTGTGCTCTCTGTCTCTGCATGTGAATGTATGTGTGTATGTGTGTGCATGCGTGTACATGTGTATGTGTGGTCCCACCAACCACCCAGATACTGAAAAGTTTTAAGAGTTAGAAATATTGTCCTTCCATGTATGAATGCAAACAGTTCATTTCTGGTAAGTCCCTTAATACTTCTCCTTGCTGTTTACTTTTGCATGCTTCCTCTCATTCTTGTGTTTGAAAGTCAAATTTTCTTTTCAGCTCTGGTTTTTTCATCAAGAATGATTGAAAGTCCTCTGTTTCATTGAAAGACCATATTTTCCCTTGAAATATTATACTCAGTTTAGCCGGGTAGGTGATTCTTGGTTTGAGTCCTAGTTCCTTTGCCTTCTGGAATATCCTATTCCACGCCCTTCGATCCCTTAATGTAGAAGCTGCTAGATCTTGGGTTATCCTGATTGTATTACCACAGTACTGGAATTGTTTGTTTCTGGCTGCTTGCAAGATTTTTTCCTTGAGCTGGGAGTTCTGGAATTTGGCCACAATGTTCCTAGGAGTTTCTCTTTTTGGATCTCTTTCAGGTGGTGATCGATGGATTCTTTCAATACTTATTTTGCCCTCTGGTTCTAGAATGTCAGGGCAGTTTTCCTTGATAATTTCATGCAAGACGATGTCTAGGCTCTTTTTTTGATCATGGCTTTCAGGTAGTCCCATAATTTTTAAGTTGTCTCTCCTTGATCTATTTTCCAGGTCAGTTGTTTTTCCCATGAGATATTTCACATTCTCTTCCATTTTATTGTTCTTTTGGTTTTGTTTGGTGATTTCTTGGTTTCTCATAAAATCATTAGACTCCATCTGTTCCATTCTAATTTTGAGAGAACTATTAAATTCAGTGAGCTTTTGAGCCTCTTTTTCCATTTGGCTCATTTTGCTTTTGAATGCATTCTTCTCCTCATTGGCTTTTTGAACCTCTTTTGCCAATTGAGTGAGCCTATTTTTCAAGGTGTTAATTTCCTCAGCATTTTTTTGGGTCTCCTTTACCAAGATATTGACCTTTTTTTCATACTCTTCTTGCATCTTTGTCATTTCTTTTCCCAGTCTTTCCTCCACCTGTCTAACTTGCTTTTCAAAATCCTTTTTAAGCTCTTCCAAGGCCTGAGCCCACCCAACACCCCCCTGGGGTGTCTGGGGTACTGAGGCCCCGCCCTCCACATCTTTCCCTGATGGGAAAAATACGTTCTCGTCCTCCCCATCAGATCCGAAGGTTGGGATCATTTGCATTTGTTGGAAAAAACTCTCTAAAGTCTTATTTTTCTTCCCCTTTCTAGGCATTTTCCCAGCCAGTTACTTGACCTCTGAGATTCCCTTCCACCCCCGCCTGGATCCGCCCAGCCAGCGCCTGGCCTCTGAGATTCAAATGGGCTTTCCTCCTGCTGGCTGTCAATCAGTGAGCTTTAGTTCAGGTGCTGGGGCGGGGCCAGGGCTGTCTCCGAGACTCTGATCCCTCGGGGGGCTTTATGCAGCGACTCTCAAGAATGGAGCGGGTGGGGGCGGGGTGGGGGGCCCGCCTCCCAATCTCAGCTCCCCTGGGGGTCCCGAGCAGAAACCTTCAGCAACAGAGCGGGCTGGGGGCAGGGCCGTCTCTCAGGCTCAGCTCCGTCAGGTTTTATGTGGGAATCTTCTGTAATGAAGATCCTGCCTGCTGCTGGGGGATTCCTGAGTCCTGGGCCGCTGCCGCCTCAGCCGCCGCCCACGCCTCTGCCTCCGCCGCTTCCTGCCCCCGTCCCTGCCGCCGCCGCTTCCTCCCGAGGGGGCCCGAGTCACAGACGCCCTGCTTCCCCTCTCCTTCAGCCCGGCCTCTCTCACTGACCTGCTTCTGTGGGCGGAGGGACTTTCCCGGCTGCTTCAGCTTCCGTCTCTGAAGCCTGCTCCGATCCGCTTCTCTGAGGCCTCGGCCAGGGCAGCGCTGGGGGTCGGGTTTACTCTCCGGGGCGCGCCGGACCCTTTGGACGGGTCTTGAGGGCTCCCTGGGACGGAAATCTCCTCCACTCTGCCTCTGCACACTTTGCACTCACCCAGAATCTATGGGGGACTCTTTCTACACCAATTCCATGGGCTTTGGTTTCGGAGCTCGTAAACGTGCGTCCTTCTACTCCGCCATCTTGGCTCCTGAGATATGGTTTCTGTTAGTTTTGTTATTGATATGATCAATAATGCTGATAGTTTTTCTAGTATTGGACCAGTCCTGAATTCCTGGTATAAATCCCACCTAGTAATAATGTATTATTCTCATGATAAAATGCTATAAGCTTTTTGCTAATAGTTTATTTGCATGTGTATTCATTAGATAAATTGGTCCATAATTTTCTTTCTCTCTTTTGGCTCTTCCTAGTTTAGGTATCAGAATCATATTTGTATCATAAAAAGAATTTGGCAGGACTTTTTCTTCATCAATTTTCCCGAATAGTCTCTATAATATTGGGATTAACTGTTCTTTCAATGTTTGATAGAATTTACTTGTAAATCCATCTGGCCCTGGAGATTTTTTCTAAGGGAGTTAATTGATGGCTTATTCAATTTATTTTTCTGAGATGGGATTATTTAAGTATTTAACTTATTCTTCACTCAACCTGGAAAATTTATATATTTTTTAAAAGTGTTCATTCATTTCACTTAGATTGTCAAGTTTATGGGTATTCAGTTGGGCGAAGTAATTTCTAATTTTTTTAAATTTCCTCCTCATTTGGAGGTGAGCTTATCATTTCCATTTTTGATATTGGTAATTTGGTTTTCTTCTTTTTTAAATCAAATTGATCGAGGTTTATGAATTTTATTGTTTTTTTTTCATAAAACCAATTCTTAGTTTCATTTAGTAGTTCAATAGTTTTCTTAATTTCAGTTTCATTAATCTCTCCTTTGGTTTTTACTTGGTGATTTTCAATTTGTTCTTTTTCTAGCTTTTTCAGCTGCATACTCAATTCATTGATCTTCTCTTTCTCTATTTTATTCTTGTAGGCACTCAATGCTATAAAACTTCCCCTAAGAACTGCTTTCCCAACATTCCATAAGTTTTGGTAGGTTGTCTCATTATTGTAATACTCTTAATGATGTTATTGATTTTTTTCTATGATTTGTTGTTTAACCCACTCATTCTTTGTGATTAGATTATTTAGTTTCCAATTAAGTTTTACTCTATCTTTCTATGGTTTTTTATTACATAAATTTTTTTATTGCATTATGATATGAAAAGTATGCATTGACTATCTCTGCCTTTCTGCACTAGAATGTGAGATTTTCATACCCTAGTACATGGTCAATTTTTGTATTTGTGCCATGTACCACTGAGAAAAAGGTATATTCCATTCTATCCTCATTCAATTTTCTCCAGAGATCTATCATTTTCTATTCACCTCTTTACCTTCTTTGTTGTTTATTTTGAGGTTAGATTTATCAAGTACAGAGAGGGGAAGTTGAGGTCCCCCACTAGTATAGTTTTGCCATCTGCTTCTTCCTGTGATTCCATTAATTTCTCCCCTAAGTATTTAGATACTATACCACTTGGTGCATATAGGAAAGGAATTTCTTTTGTTATGTTAACAGCGTCAGATGCCAAACAAAATAGCCATGTTAATAAAAACCCAGGGATTAACAGGAGAAATGGTCCCACTAAGGGATCAGCAATACAACCCATGGTATCAGGTATCATATGCAATTGTGCGATGCATGAGCAATAAGTAAGGTGAACTAGAGATTCCTACATAGATAACCAAATGAAGTCACTTATATATCACTGAGATTTTAGGCAATAGGACCCATGACTTCAGAGGAAGTAAGGAATGCTGGAAAGAATGTTAAGTCTAGAGGCAAAGGACCTAGGTTTACATCCCATTTCTGAAGCTAATTAAGTCACTTTGGGAAAATCACTTGTCTTAAAATTAGAGGGATGAATTTGATGACCTTTGAGGTTCCTTTCAACTTGAGAGTTATGATCCTAAAAGCATATATTACTCAAAAGGAAATGAATGGATTAAAATAAGAGCAAATAAGCATTGTGTAGTAAGGATATGACCTGAAGAAATCAAGGAACTAGATTGGAGAAGATGGGAAGAAAATTATTAAATATTTATCAAGCCCTTATTATGTTCAAGAAGCAAAGCAGCATGAAATATTAGATTGGGAGCTTTTCTAAGAGTAAAAGGAGAATTGGGATAAATCCCACCTCTGAAACATACTAGACTTATGACCCTGGGCAATCCTTTTAACCTTGTAATTTTATAAAGAACTCTAAGCTATTATCTGTTTTGATAAAGAGAGATACCTACACTGAAGGAAACATCTCTGATCTCCTCTCTAACCTCTCAGCACCTCTCCTTACCCCCAAAGGTTCATTGCTAGGCACTAAGGATAGTATTTAGGGACTAAACCTCTGATTACATTGGGATAGTGAGGTTCTAGATGAAGAAACTCCTTCTTTTGATAGAGTTTAGAAACTTTTTTTCAATTTAAGACTGATAGAGAGAAGTGAAATGACTTGTTTAGCTACCATTATTATGTATCTGAAGTGGGTCTAGAAATAGTTTCCCTCATCATGAGGCCCATTTTTTGTTGCACTATAAGACATTATTTCTCAGGCACTGGAAACACATAAATAGGATTAAACTGCCAGCTATTTCTTTGAGTAGATTGCATTCAATTGGAAAGAAACATAAATGGTGTTGTTGTTGGAGTGTGTTGTGGTCCACCTTCATTGAGAGAGGATATAGATGAGGAGATCAGAAAAGAGATATGAAATTGAATATTAAGGCATGTTTTAGAATTGTTGGGAAAATTCATTTCCCTGTACACATATTGGAACTCTCTTCATGTCAAGTGGAAAATAGCTAACAATTTCCTTCCTTATATTAGCAGCAATTTCATCCTTCGAAAGGTAAAGGATAAAATTAAGGGAGCTGTTGTTCTAGACCTAATTCTTACCAAGAAAAAGGAATTATTTAGCTATGGAAATAATGGAAACTCAGTCGCCAGTAGATATATGGTCAAATTGATTTGAACCAATAATTTTCAAGAGAACTATAAATTATTCACAATCACATGAAAGAAATGAAAATCAAAACAACTCTGAAATTTCACTTCACATTTCAAAAATTGCCTAAAATGAGAAAAAAACAAATAAAAGTCACTGTTAAAGCGATTAGAAGGATGTTCACATTCATATGTTTTTGGTGGAGCTGTGAAATGATATGACCATTTTGGAAATTAATTTGGAATCATGTAAACAAAGTGACTTTAGAGTTCATTCACCTTGAAGTAGAGAGCCTAGTATTTGGTTTATATTCCAAGAAAGACTTCAGTAAGAAAAAAAAGTCTCTATATATTCCCAAATATTTATAGCACTAATTTTTATGATTATTAAGAATAGGAAACAAAGTAGATGTTCATCAATTGGGGAATGGCTAAACAAATAATGGTACCTAAAAGTAATGGATCACTACAATGGTATAAGAAATGATGTGTGATGGATACAGTGAAACATGGAAAGATCTATATGAACTGATGGAGATTCAAGTAAACAGAACCAAGAAAATAATATACACAGTTACGTGTCTGATTCTTTGTGACCCTATGGACAGTAGCATGCCAATGCCTTCCATTTTTATTTGTTTGTTTGTTTTTGGCAAAGATACCAGGTTGATTTGCTATTTCTTTCTCAAGTGTAGTAAGGCCAACAGACATTAAGTGGCTTACCCAGAGTCATGCAGCTAGTAAGTGTCTCAGGTTAGGATTTAAGCTCAGGTCTTTCTGACCTCAGGCCCAGTGCTCTATACATTGAGTCATCTAGGTGCCTCCAACCATTTAGTTGCCTGTTGCAGCTAACATAGTAACTAGAAAAATGTTAATAGAAAGGACAACGACACACAAAAAATACAAAATAAACGTGACAAAATTATAAAGATCAAGTGGGACTTTAAGTAAGAGATGTGAAAAGGCAATTTGGAACTCCTTCAGGAAGTGAGAAGTTCACAGGTATTGCACCTTGTGCATGTTTTTGGACTTTGTAAATGTACTGCTCAGTAGTACAGATTTATTTTTCCTCCTAAAAATACTTTTTCTCACATAGGATTGTTTTTGGGGAGGGGTAGGGAGAGGGATACATGGTGTACTCTGGCAATATAAGAAATAGAATACATCAATATAGTATTTAAAAAAGAAATGATGGAAATTGGGGCAAGAGAGTTGCAACTTACTCCATCTAGAAATTTATCACAGAAGCAAAAAATCTGATTATAACCTGATATGAATCCAAGATTTTAGGAAAGACTATGGCAAAGAGTTCAGACAAATGATAGGATTTCACAGTCTTCAATTTTGTAGGGGAAATCATCCCTGAGGGAAAAAGAAAACTCTCACAAATGAACTCCTGAAGGTAATAGAGAAGTATTTCTAATGAGGAGAAAAAGGAATATTGTTTAAAAACATCAACACGAATGCACAGAGAATTTAGACTTAGATGTTATAAAGACTAAGATCAATGATGTAAAACAAATAGAAACAAGGGTGTCTAATCTTAAGCACTTGGGAAAGCCTTATATTGATTTAGTCTTAAAATCTTATTTTGTCAATACTTTATTGTATTTTTAATTATTTTGTTAAATATTTCCCAATTACATTTTTAATGTCATTTAGCTGCACTTGAGGGTTGTCTTGAAAGCTGCATGTAGCCCTCTGGTGGTGTATTTAATACCTCTGAGAGGACACAAAGAATAACAGGTAAATGAGAACAAATACAGAAGTTATAGGACCATTAAAGACACAGATGGTAATCATAACTGTGAATGTGAATGGAATGAACTCTCCCATAAAACAGAGATGGATAGTAGAATGGATTAAAAACCATAATCCAACAATATGTTGTTTACAAGAAATACATTTGAAATGGGGGGGGGGGAACACACAGGTAGAGGTGAAAGGTTGGAGCAGAATATGTTGTGCTTCATCTGATGTAAAAAAGCTGGGGTAGCAATCCTAATCTCAGACAAAGCCGAAGTAGAAATAGATCTAATCACAAGATATTAGGAAGGAAATCATATCCAGCTAAAAGGCACCATAGAAAATGAAGCAATATCATTACTAAACATATATGCTCCAAGTGGTATAGCATCTAAATTCTTAGAGGAGAAGTTAAGGGAGTTACAGGAAGAAATAGACAGCAAAACTATACTTGTGGGGGACCTCAAACTCCCCTTCTCTGAACTTGATAAGTCTAACATCAAAATAAACAAGAGAAAAGTTAAGGAAGTGAATAAAACTCTGGACAAGGCAGATATGATACATCTCTGGTGAAAACTGATAGGGGATAGAAAGGCTATGCCTTTTTCTCAGTGGTACATGGCACATATAGAAAAACTGACCATGTACTAGGGCATAAAAACCTCAAAATTCAGTACAGAAAGGCAGAAGATAGTCAATGCATCCTTCTCAGATCATAATGCAATGAAAATCATTTGTAATAAAAGGTCATAGAAAGATGACCAAAAATTAATTGGAAACTAAGTAATCTAATCCTAAAGAATGAGTGGGTTAAACAACAAATCATAGAAACAATCAACAACTTCATTCAAGAGAATGACAATAATAAGACAACCTACCAAATCTTATGGAATACTGCAAAACCAGTTCTTAGGGGAGTCTTTATATCTTTGAATGCCTACATGAATAAAATAGAGAAAGAAGAGATCAATGAATTGGGCATGCAGTTGAAAAAGCTAGAAAAAAGAACAAATTGAAAATTCCCAAGTAAATACCAAATTAGAAATACTGAAAACCAAAGAAGAAATTAATAAAATTGAAATTATGAAAACTAATTAGAGGAAATAATGAACTAAGAAACAAAGTTAAGAGTTGGTTTTATGAAAAAAACAATAAAATTGATAAACCTTTGATCAATTTGATTAAAAACAAGAAATACGAAAACCAAATTACCAATATCAAAAATGGAAAGGGTGAATTCACCTCCAATGAGGACGAAAGTAAAACAATAATTAGAAATTATTTTACCTAATCAAAGTGAGATGGATGATTATTTAAAAAAAAATTCCTAAGATTAACAGAAGAAAAAGTTGAATACTTCAATAACCCTGTCTCAGAAAAAGAAATTGAATAAGCCAACAATGAAATTTCTCAGAAAACACCTCCAGGGTCAGATGGGTTTACATGTGAATTCAATCAAACATTTTGAGAACAGTTAATTCCAATACTATAGAGACTACTTGGGAAAGTTGGGAAAGAAGGAGTCCTCTCAAATTCTTTTTATGATGCAAATGTGGTTCTGATACCTAAATCAGGAAGAGACAAAACAGAGAAAGAAAATTATAAACCAATTTCTCTAATGAATATAGATGCAAATATTTTAAATAAGATTTTAGCAAAAAGAATATAGTAACTTATCATGAGAATAATACATTATGATCAGGTAGGATTTATACCGGTAATGCAGGACTGGTTCAGTATTAGGAAAACTATTAGCATTATTGATCATATCAATAACTAAAGTAACAGAAATCACATGATTATCTTAATGGATGCAGAAAAAGCTTTTGACAAAAAAGGAAACAAACAACAACACCTATTCTGATTGAAAACCCTGGAGAGCACAGGAATAAAAGGAACTTTCCATAAAATAATAAGCATTATCTACCTAAAACCTTCAGCAAGCATTATATGCAATGGAAATAAGCTAGATTCATTCCCAGTAAGATCAGAGGTGAAACAAGGATGTCCATTATCATTGCTATTCTTCAGTATGGTACTAGAAATGTTAGCTATAGTGATAAGAGAAGAAAAAGAAATTGAAGGAATTAGAATAAGACAAGAAAAACTAAGTTATCATTCCTTGCAGATGACATGATGATATACTTAAAGAATCCCAGAGATTTAAGTATAAAACTACCTGAAATAATAAACAACTTTGGCAAAGTTGCAGGTTACATAATAAACTCACACAAATCTTCTGCATTTCTGTATATTGCTAACAGAATCCAACAGTAAGAGGTAGAAAGGGAAATCCCATTTAAAGCTAGGGTAGACACCATAAAATATTTGGGAGTCTACCTGACAAAACAAATCCAGGGGCTATATGAACACAATTACAAAACACTTTTCTTGCAAATAAAACCAGATCTAAGCAAATGGAAAAACATCAGTTGCTTGTGGGTAGGCCAAGCTAATATAATAAAAATAACAATTCTACCTAAATTAGTTTACTTATTCAATGCCATACCAATCAAACTGTCATATAATTATTTTATAGAGTGAAAAAAATAATATAAAAAATCATCTGGAAGAAGAAAAGGTCCAGAATATCAAGGGAATTAATGAAAAGAAAGGCTCAGGATGGTGTCCTAGCTCTACCAGATCTCAAATTGTATTATAAAGTGGCAACTAACAAAACCACTTGATACTGGTTAAGAAACAGAAGGGTAGATCAGTGGTATAGGTTAGGTATCCAAGACACAGTAGTCAATGATTATAGTAATCTACTGTTTGATAAATCCAAGGACCCCAACTTCTGCAATAAGAACTCACTGTTTGTCAAAAATTACTGGGGAAAGTGTATGATAGTGTGGCAGAAACTAGGCATAGACCAATGCCTGACACCGTACACAAGAATAATGTCCAAATAGGCACATGGTCTAGGTATAAAGATTGAAACTATAAATAAATTAATGTAGCAAGGAATAGTGTATTTATCAGATTTATGGAGAAGTGAAGAATTTTTTATTTATTTATTTTTAATGTTCTGCAATTGCTACCATAAAACTTAGATTTTTTACCCCCCACACATACCCCTCACCAACCCCTTCCCTCCCCAAGATGGCATAAAATTCTATATAGGATCTACATATACTTTCCTATTGAATACATTTTCACTATAGTCATGCTATGTAGACAAATTAAAATAAATGGAAGAAATTATATAACAAATCAAAACATAATACACACACATACACACACACAGACCTGATCTGCTACATTCTGCAAATTAATTCCATAGTTCTTTCTCTAAGTGTGGAAGGCATTTTGCCTTAGAAAACCATTGGGAATTTTTTTTAAGTTCTTGCATTACTACGAAGCTCCAAGTCTACCAGAAAAAAATTCTCACACACTGTGGTCATTTCTGTGCACAAAGTTCTCCTGGTTCTGCTCCTTTCACTCAGCATCAGATCATATAAGTCCTTCCAGGCCTCCTTGAAGTCTTCTTGTTCATCATTTCTTATGGCGCAATGGTACTCCATTACATTCATATACCATAATTTATTCAGCCATTCCCCAATTGAAGGGAAGAATTTTTGATGAAAGAAGCAATAGAAAGCATTATGAAGTATAAAATGGATAATTTTGATTACATTAAACTGAAAAGTATTTGCACAACCAAACCCAATACAACCAGGTTTAGGAAGGAAGCAGAAAACTGGGAAAGAATTTTTACATCTAGTGTCTATGATAAAGCCTTCAGTTCTAAAATATATAGAGAACTGAGTCAAATGTACAAGAGTACACGTCATTCCCCAATTGATAAATGGTCAAAGGATATGAACAGGCAGAGAAAGAAATTAAAGGTATCTATAGTCATATGAAAAAATGCTCTAAATCACTATTGATTAGAGAGATGCAAATCAAAACCAACCTGAGATACCATATCACACCTCTCAGATTGGCTAACATGACAAAACAGCAAGATAATAAATATTGGAGAATATGTGAGAGAGTTGGAACACTAATCCATTGTTGGTGGAGCTGTGAGCTGATCCAACCATTCTGGAGAGCAATTTGGAAAGACTTATATGAATTGATTGAGTGAAAGGAGCAGAGCCAGGAGAACTTTGTGCATAGCAACAACCACAATGTGTGAAGATTTTTTCTGGGAGACTTAGAACTTCATTGCAATGCAAGGACTTAAAAAAAATTCCAGCGTTCTCTTAAGGCAAAATGCTTTCCACACCCAGAGAAAGAACTATGCCATTCATTTGCAGAATGAAGCAGATCATTTTCTTTTGTATTATGTTTTGGTTTGTTTTATGATTTCTCCCACTCATTTTAATTCTTTGCAACATGACTATGCTGAAAATGCATTTAACAGAAACGTATATGTAGAACCTATGTAAAATTGTATGCCATCTCAGGGAGTGAGGGGGAATGTAGGAGGGAAGGTGGCATAAGGAAGGGGAAAAAATCTAAGTTATATGAAAGTGATTGTAGAACACTGAAAACAAAATAATAATAAAACAATAAAGTTCGGAATGGAATAAGGCTGAGGAGGAGTGGTGAAGGCCACAACAGGTATTTTGAGCTATTTTTAGAAAACAGTGCAATCAAAAGACAGAATCACTGCTTAGAGTGGATAAAGTCTCATCTTGGCATGGGGGGTAACAAATAGACCAACTCTGGAACACAACTTATGTGTTTGGTAATTTGAACCTGGAAATACAGGTTGAAATCAGGTTGTGAAAGACTTTTTAAAAATTGTGTCAAAAAAGCAACATGGAGTCCCTAAAGCTATTTTTAATATTTGAGTAACATGGTTGGAATTATATGTTAGGAATATCAATTTTGCAGCTGTTGCAATAGTCCAGGTTATAGGTGATGAGGACCTGCACTGGGGTTTGGGTGTGAGGTCTACATAAATGGAGGAAGCAGGACAGATTATTAGAGGTATGTGGAATCTATAATTTTTCTTTTTTTTCTTCTTTTTTTAAAATTTGTTTTTAGTTTTCAACGTTCACTTCCAAAAGCTTTTGGAGTTTCTATTTTCTCTTGTTCCTCCCCTTCCCCACTCCCCAAGAGAGTGTGCAATTTGATATAGGCTGTATGTATACATTCATTTTAAACATATTTCCACATTAGTCATGTTGTAAAAAAGTGTTAGAACCAGTGGGAGGAACCATGAGAAAGAAGAAACAAAAGGAAACAACAAAAGAGAAAAATGAACAAATAATATGTTTCAATCTGCATTCAGACTCTGTAGTCCTTTCTTTGGATGTGGACAGCATTTTCCATCATGAGTCTTTTGGAGTCATCTTAGATCCTTGCATTGCTGAGAAGAGCCAAGTCTATGAAATTCAGTCATTGCACAATGTGGCTAATACTATATACAATGCTCTCCTGGTTCTGCTCACTTAACTCAGTACCAGTTCATATAAGTCTTTTCAGGCTTTTCTGAAGTCTATCTGCTCATAATTTCTTTCAGAAAAATAGCATTTCATTGCATTCATATACCACAACTTGTTCAGCCATTTCCCAGTTGATGGGCATCCCCTAAATCTCTAATTCTTTATTGTGGAGCTATAATTGAGAAGGCATTGGCTTCATCAAGAACAAGTCATTCTGTACTAACTTGGTTTCCAACATGTCCCAGTGGAAAGAATCCTATGCTATGCCACTAAATTTGAAGTCATGGGTTCTAGCTTCCTGTAAGGCAAATATCATGTGTCACCTCCTATGGGAAACCATTCCTGATCCCACCCTGTCTAATTATTGATATTCTCTCCCTTCTCAAATAGTCATGTACTTACTTAGCTGTTAACATGAAAAAAATGTAAATCTCTTTGAGGGAACTATTTTTAATATGTTTTTTAAATATTTAACTTATTTATTTTTCAGTTCTTAACATGCACTTCTGCCAGCATTTGAATTCAAAAATTTCTCCCCATCTCTCCCTATTCTACACTCCAGGACAGCATGCATCCCATTCACCCCTTCCTCCAGTCTGACCTCCCTTCTATTACCCACCCTTCTTCCATTTCTCTTTCTATCTATTTTCCTGTAGGGCAAAATATATTTCTATACTCCATTGCCTGCATATCTTAATTTCCAGTTGCTTAATAAAACAATTTTTAACATTCATTCTTAAAATTTTGAGTGCCATATTCTCTCCCTCCCTCCCCACTCACCCTCATTGAGAAAACAAGCAATTCAATATAGGTCATACATGTGTAATGCAAAACACTTCCATAATAGTTATGTTGTAAAAGACTAACCCCATTTCCCTCTGTCCTATCCTGCCCTTCATTTATTCCATTCTCTCCCTTGATCTGTCCTCCCACAATGGTGTTTGCTTCTGATTATCCCTTTCCCCACTTTGCTGTCCCTTCTATTATCTTCCCTCACCTATCCCCTTCCTCTTTGCCTTCTGCAGGGTGAAAACATTTCCATATCCAATGGAGCATGTGTTATTTCCTCCTTAAGCCAATCCCATAAGAGTAAGTTTCAATTATTTCCTTTTATCTATCCCTGTCTTCCCCTCCTTTGTAGAAGCTTTTTCTTCCCTCTTTTATGTGAGATGATTTGCTACAACTTACCTCTCCCTTTCTCTTATTCCTAGTAAATTCCATTGAACAGTAAATTTTATTTTTTTACGTATTCTCCCTTCATATTCAACTTGCCCTATGCCCTCTGTCTTTGTGTGCCTATGTAGCACACACACACATATTCCTTATAATTACCCTAATACTGAAAAAGGTATCATGAGTTGCAAATACATCATTCCATGTAGGAATGCAAACAGTTCAACTTCAATGGGTTTCTTTAAGCTTATCTTTCCTGTTTACCTTTTCATGTTTCTCTTGATTTTTGTATTTGAAAGCCAAATTTTCTATTCAGCTCTGATCTTTTCAACAACAATGCTTGGAAGTCCTCTATTTCATTTAAATTCATTTTTTTTCTCCTGAAGTATTGTACTCAGTTTTACTGGGTAGGTGATTCTTGGTTTTAATCCTATCTCCTTTGAACTCTGGTATATCATATTCCAAGCCCTTTGATCCCTTAGTGTAGAAGTTGCTAAATATTGTGTTATCCTGATGGTATTTCCACAATACTTGAATTGTTTCTTTTTGGCTGCTTGTAATATTTTCTCCTTGACCTGGGAACTCTGGAATTTGGCTACAATATTCCTAGGAGTTTATCTTTTGGATTCTCTTTCAGGAAGTGATCTGTGAATTCTTTTCATTTCTATTTTATCCTCCAGTTCTAGAATATCAGGGGAGTTTTTCTTGATAAATTCTTGGAAGATGATGTCTGGGTTATTTTTTTTGATCATGGTTTTAGGTAGACCAATAATTTTTAAATGGTCTCTCCTGGATATATTTTCCAGGTCAGTGACTTATCCAATGAGATATTTCACATTTTCTTCTTTTTTTTTTCATTCTTTTGGTTCTGTTTTATAATTTCTTGGCTTCCTATAAAGCTTTCATGTGCTTCATTCTTATTTTTAAAGAACTATTATATTCAGTAAGCTTTTGAACCTCCTCCATTTGACTAATTATGATTTTTAAAGCATTCTTCTCCTCATTGACTTTTTTTTGACCTCTTTTCCCATTTGGCTTAGTCTATTTTTAAAGGTGTTATTTTCTTCTGCATTTTTGGGGTCTCTTTTAGCAAGTTATTCACTCAGTGTTCATAAATTTGTTGCATCTCCACATTTCTCTTCTCATTGTTTTCCTCCACCTCTCTTACTTGATTTTCAAAATTCTTTTTTAGCTTTTGCATGACCTGAGACCACTGCATATTTTTAGAGGGTTTTGGATGTAGAAGCTTTGACTTTGATGTCTTCCTCCTCATCTGAAAGGATGTCTTCCTCCTCATCTGAAAGGATGGGTAAAAATACCTTTCCCCAAGAAAGTTACCTGGTATAATCTTGCTTTTTTTCTCCTTTATTGTGCATTTTCCCAGTCATTTACCTGACTTTTGAGTCCTTTGTCATGTGGAACATATACTGTAGGGACCTGTAAGATCTCAGTTCCTCAAGGATGGTGCAATCAAGTAAACTCCTCTCCTGGCCTGTGCTCTGGTCTAGTAGCAATCTAAAGCAATCACAAGCTTTTCTGACCAGAATTTCTGAGTAGGATTCTCTCTCCAGAGCCTCAACCAGCTCCACAATGCCAGTGCTCCTCCTCACCTCAGGACTACCACTCAGGACTGAGATCCATATTGGCTGCTCAATTCCCCCAGGGTCTTTTGGAGTAGGGCTCCAAAAAAGGACACTGCTGCTGCAGTGACTGCTGCCTCCCCAGGGCCAGGGCTAGGACAGGACCCACTCCCTTCTCACCCAGGTGAAAGAGCTTTCTCATTTACTTTTGAAGTTGTCTTTGGCATTTGTAGATTGAGAAATCTGGAAACTGCAGCTGCTACCTGTGATTTCATGCCCTGAATTCCGCTGTTGGCCTTCCAGGCTGTCTTGGGCTGGGAATCTCTTTTACTCCATCGTTTTGTGGCTTCTACTGCTCTAGAATTTGTTTGGAATCACTTTTTACAGGTATTTTATGGGCTATGGGGGAGAGATACAGCAGGTCAGTCTTTCTACTCCACCATCTTGGCTCTGCCCCTCTATTTTTATATTTTTGTCTTTTGATTTCTGAGTAGTAAGACAATTGTGTCTTTTACACATAGTAGATGCTTTAAAAAAGGCTTTTGGAATTAGATTTAATTGGATAAGTTCTGTGCATGGAAAAATCACATCACATTGGAATCTCAAGTTATGGTTTTATAACTTTTTCTTTAGACACCTGTGATTTCATCTCTCTGTTTGGTGTCTCCCAGTGTGCAAATTCCACTTACCATTGCACATAACATAACTCTTCTGTAACAGCCTTAGAGAATTGCTTGGAGCACTGAGAGAATGTGGCATGCCCTTGATTGTACAGCTAATATGTTTCAGATATGGAGCTTTAACCTTGGTCTTTCTGATTCCAATGATAGTTCTCTGTCTTCTGCACCATTATCTGGATTATTTGCATAACTATAATTTCCCTGGCCAAAATACCAGCTGAACTCTGAGAGAATCAAGGGGCTCTTGGAGTTCAGTTGTTAAAAGCAGCAAGAAACAAACAAACAAAAGCCAAAAACTCTTCACTTACAGACTTGGAAAGTAACTGATCCAAAGTCACATATGTGTAAAAGGGAGGATCTGTACACAGTTCTCAACTCTAATACTAGGACTCTTATCACTGTGTCATATTCCCAATTAACAACTAGATGAGAAAAAGGTAAATATTTTCATTGCTACTGGCCAAATCCATTCTCTGAATAAGGTTTTCTATCTGGCTATATATCTGTATTGTGGAAAATGATGCTTCAGTGAGTAACTATATCAAAATCTGCTTTCCAACTCTATAATGCCCCAAGGACCCTGAATAGCTTGAAGAAGCAATAACTATTGCTTTTTTTTCTTCAAGCTACACTTTTACGAAGTGAATGTCAAATCATAGGAAATATAGAGTGTCAATTCAGAAACATTAATTCCATCAGTATTTAAAATATTTTTTCTTCTTTAAATGACTTGATTCCACCTAATAGAAATAATGACGATATCCAGCATTTATATAAAATTTTAATAAATATTATCTAATTTGATCCTCACAACAATCCTGTAGAATAAGTGTTATCATCTCTATTTTGTAGATAAAGAAACTGAAGATGATTGATGGATTTTGACTTGCCCAAGACTGAATAACTAGTAATTTATTGTTAGGGTTTGAACTCAAGTCTTTTTGACTTCAGGTCCAATACTCTATTATGTCAATAGTACTCATGCTGCCCTGTTGATCCTATGCTTCTGCAAAAGTTTCCGACTCTTTCTAATGACTACATCATTAGACATAGCTGTTGTCTCAGAAAAAAAAATATATGGCATACATTTATAAGTATAGAAATATACGTAATTTTATATATCATACAAATTATATAAAATTATAAACAATATTGTATTGTTGTATTGCTTGTGTATTATTGCATTACATGAAATGTATGTGCAAATGTGCATGTGTATGTACACATGCATATATACATATATGTATGTGTATGTGTGTACATGTGCATGCAAACACATGAGCACATCCATGTTTATGTAATTGTTTTGGGGGGTAGATAGGTGAAACAGTATATAGAATGCTAGGTCTGAAGTCAGGAAGACTCATCTTTCTGAGTTCAAATTTTTCCTGAGACACTTATAAGCTTATAAGCTGTGTGGCCCTGGGCAAGGTATATCTATCTATATATCTGTATATGGTGTACATACATATATGTGCGTGTGTATATGCACAAACAGATACATATATTTGTATAAGCGGATACACATAGCTGTATATATGTATGTGTATATGTATGCATATGTCTGTCTATCTATTCCTTCATCAGCCCAGGATAATGGTTCTCTGTTCAGCAGTCCATCTATTCTTTAGTGATGTCTCATCCACGTCTTTCTTTGGAACACTCTCCTTATTTGGAAACTTCTTTTACTTAGAAAATTTTAGGCTAGAAGTGTCCAGTTTTTGAGCAGATTGATAGTTCATAAGCTTAGAGGGTTGAAACAGATTAGACCTTTCTCATCTGAGGAGGGGAACTCCTTCCTCATAAAAACATCAAGTGACTGTGATCTGGGATCAACAGTGACACCTGAACCAGTTCAGAAGCTGCACCTACTCTAAGCTGCTTGAACTGCTCTGAAGCATGTACCCAGGAATCCAATACTATCTTTGGCTCCCTTGTATTGCCTTGGTTTAAAGACTACCATGCTTAAAGCTTGTTGGTGACATCCCTGGAGATATATGTTCCTTGACCCTTCTTTGCCCCTATTATGGCTTCACCTTGACCTGGGGATGTGTGTTTGAGTGAGGGAGAAAGGATGGGATCAATCAGTTACCTTAGTTTGGAAGTGTTCTCAACATCATTTTTAAAGGCCTTAAGGGACTATCCTAGTTTGGAGATATCGCTCCTTCCCTCCATCATTGGGGGCGGAGAAGAGTTGAGAGATTACTCTAGTTTCAAGATGCGGTCCTGATCCTAGCATAAAAAGTCTCTCAATGGGCACTGCTAGCATCTTTTCCTTGGCATCCCTGCCTTACCCCCCACTTTTTTGGATGTCTTTAATTAAGCCCTACATTTTGAACCTTCCATTAAACACCTCAAATAAAAGGCTCTACAGCACGGACCAGCTCCTCAAATTCTTTTGCAAAGGCTTATAATTCCAGCAACAGACTCTGACAAGTGTGAAGTTGGTTGTCTTCAATAACGGAATACGACAGTTTTGAGTGAGTGAACCACCATAGGCTGTGAATATATAATGGTGCCAACTAACTGGGCAATTACAGGAGGAACATAGAGAAGTTATAGAATAAAGTATCATGTTCAGTAACTGGGTAGGGCAGTAGATAGAGGGTTCTCTCTCTGTTCATGTCTCAAGGAACTAGCACTTAATTCTTAGGTCCTACAGAAATGGGTGCCAAGCATTTTGAATGTATATAGACTGCTATTACCCTTCAATGACTCTAGATCCTCATTGGATTATATCCTTTTCCAAAAGATGCTTTCTATATGCCTGATACTTTTTAGCCATTGCCAGACAAAAGCAGGTAAAGGGATGGAAATATGGTTCGTTCACATCATCAACTGCATGTGTTGTTTCAGGATGACTGTAGAAAATCCTTTCATGTACAATATAGTGCCTTCCTGATGGTTTGTCTGCAAATGCTGGAAAACTATCAGATTGGGAACTTAGAAGAAATAGGCCTCTTATCAAGGCATTACCCTGCTGTTTTTTTAAAAATCCAACCATCATTAGCATAGTTGTTTTATAAAGGTCACACTTTTTTTTTTTGTTTTTTGTTTTTTTGTGGACAGCTTCATTCATTTAAAGGTAGGTATGCTTGAAAAGGAACAAAGTAATATGACAGCTCCAGACAGATATACATATATTTGGTGGATAGTTGAAAATGAAACCAAAGGAAGCATCAATACTAATCCTTTTGTCTTTCATTTGAACAATCCTGGCTATTGTACAGTGGCAGAAGGCTAAGGATGAGAAAATAAGATAAACAGGAACTAGTTTATGTGAGAAATGTGAGAAAATTCACTTGATTATAATCCCAAACCTTAGATGACACTGTCTATGATCTGAGGGGATATCACCTAATGTTTCTGGTATTCAATTTCCTCAGTAGTTCAAAGTAAGTTTGGAGTTCAATATACAGTTTCAAGTCCCTTTTAGTTCTAAAATTCTATGATTCATTCATCAACATAGTTTTGGACTTCCTCCAGGAGTGGAGGTGGCTATGTTTGTAGTTTAAACTGGTTAAAAATGTTTTTAATTACTTCTCTTATCAGTGGGTGGCTGTTCTCTGTAGGCTGTTTGGAAGTGAAAACAATGTTGCTAGCCATCTTTTGCTTTTAATTGGAGGTTCACATAGACCGAGTTCAATTATGAAGAGCTTTTATGACCAACTGTTGCCACTAAAACCAACTTTATTGCACAATTCCTCAACAGTTAGAAATACATTTTGTACCTTATTGTAGACCAGTCTTGCATCGGTTCAGTTGCATGCATTTAGAAAAAGGGTGGGAATGAATAAGGCTATAATGACCAAGTTTAACATTTGGAGGAAGTCCTACAAAAAGGAACCAAATGTTCCTGGTGTATGCAACTTAAAAGGTCTTCCAAATTTCCATTCAAAGACAATTTCAGGTGGAGGAGTGGGGCAGAGAGACCTTGGAAAGAGGCTTCAGCTCTCTTAATCCTCCCTGACTCCAAACCCTCTGGTATTTTTTTATGCTCATTCTGGAAAGTTGTCTTCAAAAACTTCTCATGGATGGCTAATTATTTTGAATTCTTAAAGTGATGCTAGATATTGTATATGAAGAAATAGATTAAGTTTTGAAGAAGCAGATTTGGGAAGAACAACTAGATCAAGCTAAATGCACATGGAAGAAGTATGTGCTGGAGGTGACACAAACTTTAAAACACTGAGCATCATTCTATGAGGGACTTTATGGAGGTGAAGAAACATGTTGTAGTGCAGTGCTTTCCATTTCATGGTTCAAAATCCCCTTGGGATTTATAATGTAGATCCAAGAGTTTGCAATAAAAATTCTTTTGTGGTACCTTAAATAGTGAATAATTGTCTAGTCATGTTGCAAATATATTTTCCTCTGGGACAAATAAGCATGCACATGCTTGCATCATTACAGATTTATTTCTTTGGCAATTGAAAATGGTCATAATTATGGCTACAGATATTTCAGTGTTGGTACAGCAGTGCCATCAAAGTTATAGCACTTCTAACTAAGCACAATGTATTTTTGAAGTTTCTCAACTTGTCATCAGTGATTAACAAATTCTCATTAGAAGTCCTTTGACATTCAAGAGCAAATTCCCAGAAATGGTTAGAAGCATGCACATAACCGCATTTGAATTCTGTGTACTGCATCATAGTAGCTCCTTCCTTCCCCTCTGTTATCCTGAAATCATACCTCATCAACTGTATAACTGCATGAGCAAGATGTGATCATTTGTGTTCTTGAAGTAAAAAACAGAGCTGTTAAAAATCCATGACTCCTGGACATGTGCATTATGAGGTTTTTTGAAACCATCATGGACCTTTCCCAAATATTCTTCTAAAAAAAGCCTTATGTTACCTTTCATTGCATCATTAAGACCATTTTTAAATTAAAGTGTCCCTTTATTTGGTAGATTTTCAAATGAAATGGCTGACAATGTTTAGTTATTCATCAGAATTTCAGCGGTGTTTAGCTAGTGTGCTACTACTGGCAGAAAAGAAGGTCATGCCAGAAAAGATTACTTCCTTTCAAAATTTACCTTACATATAAACTTTATTAAAAATGAAGCAAGAAAAACTGATCTGGAAAACAGATCAAGGAGAGACAATATAAAAATTTTCAGACTACCTGAAAGTTTTGAACAAAAAAGTATCTGGATACAAATTACAAGAAATAATTAAGAAAAATTGCCCTGAGGTTCTAGAACAAGGAGGTATAGTAGAAACAGATATAATCTACCTATCACCACCTGAAAGAGATCTTATGGAGAAATCTTACAGGAATATCATAGCCAAGTTTCAAAATTTCCTGGTTAAAGAAAACATATTGCAAACAAGAAAAAAAATCAAATACTGGGGAAAAACAGTATTTCACAAGACAGCTTTTCCATTAAAAGACTGTAGGTGTTGGAATATTATATTTCAAAGAGCAAAGGAGCTGGAGTTGAATCCAGGAATAACTTATCCAGTAAGGTTAAGTGTAATCTTGAAATAAAAAAAATGAGCATTTGATGAACTGAAAGGCTTTCAGGTATTTTTAATAAAAAGACCAGAACTCAATGGAAATTACATACAAAAATTCCAGAAGAAATATAAGGGAGTCATTAGAGACAAATTAGAAGGCATTGATTAAGGTCAAACTATTTATTAATGATATATGAAAATGTCATTAATATTGTAATTATTAGTTAATTTTTATTAGTAATAGTATTCTCAACATCATTACTAAGGTAGTTTGAAATAAAGATTGGGGCTTAAGTGATTCTAAAAATTAAAATTGGGTAAGAAAAGGTTGAAAGGAGAAATTATTTCATGAAAAAGGCATATGAAAGGAAGAATTAATATAGAGGAAGGAGATTGGGATGGAGGGCTAGTAATATTGGAACTTTATTCTCATATGGGTTGCAAAGAAAACAATATATACCTCTGAAGAGGTTTTGAAGTCTTACGAACTTCTAGAAAAGTGAGAAAACTGGGAAATAGGATGGGGGACTTTTAGAAAGGTATATAGATCAAGATTAGGAGGGTGAGGTGAATAGATAAAATAATCATAAAGGAGGAACCTTTGAGAGGTGGGTTAAATAAGGAATAAAATGGTGAAGGGAAAAGATAAGTTCCTGGGGAAAATAACTGGGCATAAACCAATATCTTATGCCATTTGCCAAGACAAGGTCAAAATGGATACATGAGCTAGATATAGAGATTTTTATAAGAGAATTAGAAGAACATGAAACATAATACTCACCAGACTTATGGACAAGAAAACAATTTGTGAATGAACAAGAGATAGAGAGCAAAGTTAGTTGTAAAATGGATAATTGCAATTATATGAAATTATAAATTTTTTGTACAAATAATATAAATATAGCCAAGATCTGAAGGAGAGCAGATAATGGGCAGAAGGGATTGTATAGACAGTTTTTAAGCTAAAGGACCATCTCCAGTCATTCTGATGAATATCTAGCTACTGGACCAAGATGACTCTAGAAAGAAAGATGAGGTTGGTGACCTTACACAGTCCCCCCCATCACTCAAATCAAAATCAGCTGCAAGTCATGTCATCATTTCCCTGAGGTCATGGTCCTCTTTGAAAAAGGACAAGCACAATAAAAGGAACAAAAGATAATCAAAAAGTCTTGCATATATTAAAATCACAGACTCCTTGACAAATACAAACAGAAATGATCTGATTCAGTGAATTTCTGCTTATTAATGCTAAGTGAGGCAAAAATATTGGGAAATGTATGCTTACTAAAGATATTCACTGCTTTTGTGTCCTCTACAGGGTCCAAATGGAAGAGATTTGTCTTATATATGGTGAAAGCTTTCTCCTCCTTGTACATGACTTTGTGCTGATTGAAGTGAGACTCAGAGCATTCCTAGGCCTCACCAATGAAATTCATGTTTACTCAAAAGAAGTATTATATAGCAATCCAAACAGAAACTAAATGATTCAATATTCACTCATGAAGCATTCATCATATTCAAGGCACTATGCTAGATGTCAAAGATGCAAAGATAAGAAACAAATGTGCTGTCTCCTACTTTAAGGAGTTGCATTCTATTGGGGAATCTGAGAATATTTAAGTCCACATATTTTTAAAGACTGGATTATTTGTCCATCTTCACCATGCAGGAAAGAAAAATGAGATATACACACACAAACAGAAAACTGCTTGAAAAGCAACACGTAATTGAATAATGAGGGCAACAAAAATCTGGTCAAAGGTTTTTTAAAACTTTTAAAAATTGCCAATGACCTTAGTATTTGTATGCTATTCTGTCTTAGAAGACAGAGAAACAAATGACACATTGTTTTCTAAATACCATTTCCCATCATAAGTAGTTATATCTTTTAGGTCAAAATGTCATTCTTCATTTTGATTATTCCTTAATTTGCTACAATTTGTAGCTGGGAATTAGTTTCAGGCATTCATCTCAAGATCATGATTCGAACCACAACACAGCAAACAACTTTACCTTATTTCTGCACAGGTCTAATTTCCTTCAGATAATGATAAGTGACATGAACCTGCAGCTATTGCACTAATTGACAGAGTACATGGAAGTAAACTGATTATGCTACTTTCACTTGCTTCTCTCTTTTCAGCTAATCTTATCTTGAACTTGGCCAGTGATGTCATGACATCTAATTCTGTGCATTTTCTATAGACACAAAGAAAATGGAATATTGGTTGATCCTATTTTGCAAGTAGGGATGTTTCATGATTCATACTTGTGTCTTCTGCACCTAGAATGGTGCCTGTCACACAGTGAATACTTAACAAGACCCGTTGATTGACAATTGGTTAAATATAGTAAGGAGATAGATTAGGAATCTCAAACACTTCCATGATCAGATTATACCCCCTAAGAGGCTGTGATTAGTCCAAAAACAAGTGAATTCCATTTCCCATATGATATTGGGGGAACAGGTAGGTGACTGAAGGATAACAGTTCTAGAGCTTCTTGGTCCCACCAATATACCAGTCTTCTGTGCAAATCACTGAATAACAAACTCATATAGTTGGAAGCAACCTCTAATGACATCTACCCCAAACCACAGCTGAAGAAAACGAATCTTTGCAGCAACATATCAAATAGTTATCCATCCTTTGATTCAGCTCAATCCAGAGACATTTTCCTTTGGGCAAGTTACCAATGATTTCTTAATGAGGTGCCTTTGAGTCCTTCTTTTCGCTCTCTTTTAACTTTCTATAGTCTGACTTTTAACTTCATCATTTAACCAAGATGACTCTGTTCAAAGTTATCAGTGATGCTTTAATGGTCAAATCTAAACGACTTTCTTCATTTTTATCTTTCTTGATCTCTATACAATTTTGCACAGTTATTCACCCTCCTCTCTCTAGATTTCTGTGATACTACTCTGTCCTGGACTTCTTCTTATCTCTCTGGTTCCTCCTTCCCAGTCTTCTTCCTGGTCTTCTAGATCTTTATCCAGGTTCCATCTACTAACCTTTGGTGTCTCCTAAGATTCACTTTGGCTTTTTCCTTTCCCTCTATGTTATTTTGCTTAGAGATCATATTAACTCGCATGAATTCAATTACCATGTCTATACAGATGATCATTAGATAAATTTATGTAGCCCTAACCTCCTTCTTGGTCTCTAGTTTTTCTTCTCCAACTATTTATTGGACATATTGAGTTGGTTTTACTGGACCTATCTTATACATAAGCTCATTGTTCCTCATCTCTCTGCTAAAAATAAACAACAATCCTATCCTTTTCCAAACTTTCCTATTACTGTCAATGTTCCTTTCCTCTAAGTCACAGTAATGTTAATGAGATTCATGTTAATGAAAGATCTTCCACACCCATTAATGGGCCTCAGATTAGGGGAGGCTTGCTTTGTAGGAAGGCTCAGATATTTTGTTAATTGCTAATGAGGCACTGGGTCACAAGGGTTATTATACCCTCAGGCTCTGAAAAGTGTATATATACTCTGACTTGAAGTTTTGCTTTGGGGACTTGGAGAAGGTTCCTGTGCCAAGTGAGATTCTGGGTAGCCTGCTAAGGAGCCCCCTGGTTTTGAAAGTCCAGATGTTGGTGCTTCTCTTTCTGGTAACTACATATGTATGTAATGATCAGACAGTTGTATCTGTCTGTTGATCTGTGATGTATATACTGCTTATGATCAGACAGTTAGAAGATGGGTCTCTTGGTCTGTTTTTGTGCTTGTATTTTTTCTGTAGGTGAATGTAATTAAAGAAGATTGTTGATCCCTCAAAAGTTGCTTTCTTTTTAGAAAAACAGATCTAAGAACATGTACAGCAGGCCCTCCTGTGTATGCCAGGGTGCTTGCCTCTATAGTCACCTATGCTGGAAAACTATGTGTTATCCTTGATCCTTTACTGTCTTACCCCATGTAATCAATAGTCAAGTTCAGTCAATTCTACCTTCACAAAATCTCTGGTATATGCTCATTTCTGTCCTCTAACACCACCACCACTCTGGTGCAGGTCTTTGTTACCTGACCCTTTAATAATTACAGTTGTCTTTTGATTGATCTCTTTTTTCCACTCCATTCCTCCTCCACTCAGGGACTAACATAGTTTTCCTGAAGCACATAGTTTGCCTGTCTCATTTCCCTACTGAGTTAATTCCAGTGGCTCCCCATTCCATATATCTATATCTCTATATAGATAGATTTATCTATCTACATAGACATATAGATATATACATAGATATCTCTATCTATATATATATAAAGTCTCTATATAAATAGATATATACACACATATGTGTGTGTGTATATACCTATACATATATATACACACACATACATACATGCATATGTGCATGTATATGCATATACATATATGTGTGTACATATACCTATGTACACACACATATATACGCACATATATATATACACACATGCATATATATATATGTATATATAAAATCTTCTGAGTGTGCTTTAAAGCCTTTCATTACCTGACCTCTTCCTGCCTTTTCAATCTTTTTATATATTACCCCTCCCCTTTCCCATCTACTCTTTGAGCCAGCGTTCTTAGCCTCCTTGGTGTTCCTTAAACAAGAGACTCCATCTTGGTTCTGAGATTTTCATTGCTTGTCCCTATTCCTGGAATGCCCTCCCTCTGCATCTCTGCCTCCTGACTTCCATGGATTCTTTATTTCTCAACTAAAAGAGTCTAAATGTTATATGCTTTAAAACTTCCACTTTTCTCTGACCAGTTTGTGATACTCCTAGGCAGCACTTCTTCCTTTTCTATTCCCCAAAGTGTCACTCATATAATACTTTCATTGACTTCCTCTTAGTATTTTTTTTTTTTCTGGAGCCTGAACAGGCCCAATTGGTGAATGGTTTCTGTTACTGGAGTGACAACTCAAGGGCTTGAACCTCACTCTCTGACTTCATCCTCATTCCATTTAGTAATGATTATATCTGGGCCTACTTCCTTTCTCAGGGGTTCACATTTCTTGTCTATAAATCATGGACTAACTTCCTTTTGTCATGGAACTTCCTCACCGAGAGATCTGAATACTTACTGGAAAAGAACCCTTCTTTCCTTTCTAATATCAGATAACCTTAATCTTGAGACATTATTCCTACCTCTTAAAATTTAGTAGTTATTTTTTGCCCTTCAGGCTTAGCACTTTATTTATTTTCCTCAGATCAGTGTTAGCTATGTTAATGCCTGTTTCATTGTAAACCCCACCAGACCCTTTATTGTCCCCAACATCTTTTCCTCTAGCTCCAGTTCACATAATAGTCCTCTGTAAAAATCTATAGACAGTGTAAATAGTGATAGTAACGTTCCTTTCAATACACTCCCACCTTTAAGATTTTATCCACAAATTGCAGGGAGAGGGAGAGAAGAGGGGGAAGTTTTGTTTTTTAGACAAAAGTGTTTTTTTCTTGAAAGTGTCATATTTGGGAAAAAAATAACATATTTTAAAATTTTACTTTGAATTAAGATTGCAGAGATGATCACAGCCATCATAATATGCATTTTGGTTTCACCCAGCAATGTGTGTTTTTATCTCAATACGGTCCTCTTCAAGAATGAACGACAAATCAAAAACAACTCTACAAACTGCAAACCAACAACCCTGGATCCTGGATGTGAAAATCTCAGTTTTTAGGAAGATGCAATATCAATATGCTAATGTTTCCTTTTCAAATTCTCATGTTTTGAAATAACATCCCTTGTGTGATACATTACCTGTGATGTGGAGCTTTCCAAGTTCTAAATTTTTTTTCAGAGTTCTATATGATTTCTCTATAGAATTAACCAGAATTCAAAAGCTCAAAGTAATCACTATCAGCTGCAAAGTTTCCTGCAATCCCACTTAAAATGTATGTTCCTGATTCATGAAAGGCAGGAATCACTGGGTATATTGCATCCTTTGCTACAAAGATCAATGGATTAAATTGCCTAGAACAAATAAGGTGACAAAAGATAATGATGAGTGGCAGGAACAGAGAGAGACCCATGATTTAGGAACTGATACCATCATTGCCCTTAATTGTGCAGCAATAACTTCATAAGCTATTAAGTTCCTAATTGGAAATGGCAAAATGCATGGGTTTTTTATGGCTGATGAAGAATTTTATCATTTTCTATGGCAAAATTAAAAAGAAAGTATCTTATTGAGATACTTTGAAGAGAAATATTGGAATCCTTCTATTTGCATTAGAGTACTAGAAAATTGTTTAGGATGTTGAACTGGTTAATTGGAATATTTTCCAGGAAAACATTTCATTTTATTCTTTAGCCTTAAAAAAAAAAAATTGCTGATGAACAGAACTGTTTTCTGAACAAGGAGTCCTTGTTGGCTCCTATGGGAGATGTGCATTAAGGATATGATTTGATAGACATGCAAAAATTTTTCTGACTTGATTTTTACACCATTGAGTAGAGCAAAGAAAACACTTAATTTTGAAAATGGAGATACCTTCTGAATAAAAAAAGCTGTGTTGGGAGGAAGGTAGGAAAGAAGAAAGAAAGGGAAAGAAGGGAGAAAGGGATTAAGGGAGGAAAGGAAAATAGGAAGTGGGGTGAAGAGAAGAAGGAAGGAGGGAGTGAGAGAAACAAGAAGAAAAGGAGAGAAGGAGGTAGATAGGTAGGAAGGAACATTGGAAGAAAACAAGCATTTAGAAAGGATGGAAATAAGCATTTTTAAGAGCACATGTGTCAATCACTATGCTAATTTCTTTATATATATATTATCTCATGTTATACACACATCAACCTGGGAGGTACATACCTTTGCTACCCCCATTTTACAGCTGAGGAAGCTGAGACAAACAGAGGCTGTGATTTGCCAAGGAACTGTCTGAGGTCAGATTTGAACTCAAGTCTGCCTGACTTCAGGCTGACATTTCTATCCATTGTGGTGGTTAGTTAAAGAACTTGATATTGGTAGGGGTAGTGGTCAAATTTTTTTTTTTTATGACATTCTGGTATATGCTAAAGGGTTAAGAGTCTGGGAACTAGCAAGATGGACAAAATCATAAAACCATTTATTTGAATAGATCTCGGAGACCATTGAACCCAGACAATGTGCAAGTAAGAGCATCCTGTCTTATATAACTGACAAGTGACTATCCAGTTTCTGTTGGAAAACCTCTACTGAGTGAGGATATACTACCTCCTAGAGCACTTCATTTTACTTTTGGAGATCTATCAGTAGGGGTATGATGGTAAATGTTTAACAACCAGTTCTCCTCTTCTTACCCACAAAAAGTATGCGCAGGACACTAAGTTTAATCTATATAAATTAATCTCATCTATTAATATGTTCTCCTTCACTTTAAATCTAGAAATCAACAAAATGAAAAAAAGAAGCCATGATTTGTAGTGTTTGCTGATCTCTGAGGTATAAATGCACATAATGAAAATTTAACATTCATTTCTTGCGAGGTGGTTCAAATTGACTTTAATCCATCACCTTTAAGTCTTCAATAGTTTTCTCTGAACCTTCTATTGTTTGCTCCAAGTTTTGATTATTTGGCTTAAAAAGCAGCCCAAGTAGCCTAGTAATCTTTTTTGTCCAATGACAGATCTACAAATAGCTGTGGTATCTTTTAGCAAAATGTAGCATCTCTGATTATTTATTTTAAATGGATCTATTTTTTGCTTTTTCTGAAATCATTACTGCTATTCCTGTTTTTTTACATCAACTAAAGCATAATATTCTGATCTAGACTCCTCCTCCTCCTTTTTTTTTACTCTGTATGTATTTCTCTGATTCAAGTATGTTTCTTGTAATCAACACAGTGTCAGATTATGATTTTTTAATCTACTCTGCTATCCATTTCTGTTTTATGCGAGAATTTATCCCATTCACATTCACAATGATGATCAATAACTTTATGTTTCCCTTTATTCTATTTTCCTCCAGTCTATCCTGTGTGTTACTTTAGTCTGTTCCTCCTCAAAAGTCAGTTTTCCTTCTGACTACTGCCTCTCCTAAACCATCATCCCTTTTATAACTCCTCCCTTTTCTTCTTTCCCTCCTCTCCTACTTTCCTAGAAAGCAAAATAGATTTCTATATTCAACTGTTTATATTTACACATCTTTGATCAAATTCCAAGGAGAGTAATGTTCAAGGATTAACTGCCATCTCCAATCTTTCTCTTCATTGAAGAAGCTCTTCTTTTCATACCTCTTTTATGTAAGATAATTTATACCAATTCTACCTCTCCTTTCACCCTTCTGCCAACATATTCTTCTTTCTCATCCCTTAATTTAACTTTTTATATGTCATCTCACCGTAGTCATTGTACACCTGTGCTCTCTATCTATACTCCCTTTAGCTATCTTAATAATCATAAAGTTCTTAGGGGTTACAAGTATCACCTTTCCATGAAGGAATGTCAACAGTTTAATTCTATTGTATCTCTTATGATTTTTCTTTCATGTTTATCTTTGTTTTTTTATGCTTCTCCTAAGTGTTGTATTTGAAAGTCAGATTTTCTATTTAACTCTGTGCTGTTCTTGAAGAATACTTGGAAGTCATTTATTTCATTGAACATTCATTTTTCCCCTTTAGGATTATACTCAATTTCCCTGGGTAAGTTTATTCTTGAATGGAATCTTAGCAATTTTGCCCTCTGGAATATCACATTCTGTAGAAGGTACTAACTCTAGTTTTATCCTGACTATGGCTCCATGATATTTAGATTATTTCTTCATGAATGCTTGCACTATTTTCTCCATGTCCTGGGCTGAAAAATTGTTTCACACCTACCTTTTCTTGAATTTCCTATTCCAGAATTCAATTTTGGGACATTATTTGAAAACTGGGTTTCTTTTTTTTTGGAATCAAGATGATAGAATGATCGGTGATTGCTCTCTCCCTCCCCTTGTTGACCTTGATGAGTTCAGAGAATATCTCCCTGGCAAAAACCCTGGAACAGTGGGAGTAGCTGAAGGGGTAAACAGACTCTTAGCACATGAGGCTAGAAAAATCACTAAGGAGGGTCCCTCTTGTTGTGGCTGAAGAGGATTAGTGAAGATCAAAGTGGTCCCAGACAGCCTCACCTCAACAAACTGTGAGATGATCCTGAATCCCAGGTATAGAAGCTGGCAACTGCCAAAACCAGGACCCCAAAATGCCTCAGCACCCTAGGAGAATAGGGAAGACACTAACCCAGACAGCATCACCAAGCCCTGAGCTTGCCTGTGCTCTAGCTCAGCAGAGGAAACCTGCTGTGGCCAGACCACTCATCCTCCATACTTAACAAACTAGCTCCAGGGTAACTACTGGGTACACCAAAAAGACCTCACCTGACCTCTTCTTTCCAACACCAGCCAGTTCAGTACTAGGTAAACTGCAGCATTTTACCTTCTAACTGAAAGAACCAGATGCCACAACACACAAAGCCTCAAGTTTTAGGTATAAGACCTGTGGGACAGAACACCGTATATCCCAGATGCAGAGATCTACTTTAAAAGCCAGGAAAAGGATTATTATCACAAGTAAGAAGCAAAGCAAAAGAGAAAAGACCATAGAATCTTTCGATGGGGACAAAGACCAAAACACAAATACCAAAGAGGTTACCATTGTGACTGTACTCCCATCTGAAACTTCAGAAGGTAGTATGAACTGGTCCGAAGCACAAAGAGCCTTCTAGGAAGAGCTTAGGAAGAATTTTAAAAGCCAAATTAGAGAAATAGAAGAAAAAATGACCAATAAGTTTGAAAATGAGAAAAAAGAAATCACAGAAGAATTTAAAAGGACAACTGGACAAATGGAAAAGGAAGTACAAAACTTAATTGGAGAAAATTACTCCTTAAAAGGAACTTTTGACAAAATACAGTACCTATTCCTATTGAAAACCCTGCAAAACATAGAAATAAATGGAACTTTTCATAAAATAATAAGTAATATCTACGTAAAATCTTCAACAAGCATTATATGCAATGGGGATAATCTAGAAGCATTTCCAATAAGAGCAGGGGTGAAACCAGGATGTCCATTTATCACCACCATTGTTCAATATGTTATTAGCTGTCACAGTAAGAGAAGAAAAAGAAGTTGAAGGAATTAGAATAGGCAAAGAAGAAACTAAGTTATCATTCTTTTCAGATGATATGATGATATATTTAGAGAATCTCAGAATATCAAGTAAAAAACTATTTGTAATAATTAGCAACTTTGGCAAAGTTGAAGGTTAGAAAATAAACCCACAAAAACCATCTGCATTTCAGTATATTGCTAGCAAAGACCAACAGCAAGAGACGGAAAGAGAAATCTCATTTGAAAGCTGTGATAGAGACCATAAAATATCTGGGAGTCTACCTCCCAAATAAACCCAGGTTCCATATGAACACAGAAAACATTTTGGACATAAATAAAGTCAAATCTAAGTACATGGAAAAACGTCTCATGGGTAGGCCAAGCTAATATAAGAAAATGACAATTCTACCTAAATTAATTAATTTATTCGGTGTCATACTAATCAAACTATCAGATAATTATTTTCTAGAGCTAGAAAAAATAATATCAGAATTCATCTGGAAAAAGAAAATGTCCAGAATGTCCCGGCAACTAATGAAAAGAAATGCTAGAGAAGGTGGCCTAGCCCTACCAGAACTCAAGTTGTCTTATAAATCAGCAATCATCACAACCACTTGGTACTGGCTAAGAAACATGTAGGTAGACCAGTGGAATAGGTTAGGTACTCAAGACACAGTAGTTAATGAATATAGCTGTCTACTGTTTGATAAACCCAAGCACTCCAGCTTCTGAAGTAAGAACTCACTGTTTGACAAAAATTACTGGGAAAACTGAATAACAGTGTGCAGGAAACTGGGCATAGACTATGCCTGATACCATACACCACAATGAAGTCCAAATGGATTCATGATCTAGGTATAAAGATTGATACTATAAACAAATTAGGTGAGCAAAGATTGGTGTATTTGTCAGATTTATGGATAATAGAGAAATTTATGCCTAACAAGAGATATAGAACATTATGAAGTGCAAAAAGCATAATTTTTTTTTTAATTTTATAATTAAATAGAAAGGTTTTTGCACAAGCAAACCCAATGCAACCAAGATTAGGAGGGAATCAGAAAACTGGGAAAGAATTTTTGCAACTAGTGTCTGTGATAAAGACCTCATTTCGAAAATATACAGAGAACTGAGTCAAATGTACAATGACACACATCATTTGCCACTTGATAAATGGTCAAAGGATATGAACAGGGAATTTTCTGGGAAAAAGTTAAAGTATCTATAATAATATGAAAAAATGTTCTACATCAGTATTGATTAGAGAGATGCAAATAAAAACAACTCTGAGGTACCACATCACACCTATCAGATTGGCTAGAATGACAAAACAGGAAGATGATAAATGTTGGAGAAGATGTGGGAGAGTTAGGACATTAATTCAATGTTAATGGAGCTGTGGGCTAATCCAATAATTCTGGAGAGCAATTTGGAACTCTGCCCAAAGGGTTAAAAAATGTGCATACCCTTTGAACAAGCAATATCACTTCTGAGACTTTATCCCAAAGATACCACTGAAATGACAAAGGGTCCCACATGTACAAAATTATTTATAGCAGCTCTCTTTGTGGTGGCCAAAAACTGAAAATCAAGAAGATGCCCATCAATTGGGGAATGGCTGAACAAGTTGCGGTATATGAATGTAATGGAATATTATTGTGCTATGAGAAACAATGAACAGGAAGACTTCAGAGAAGCCTGGAAAGATTTATATAAACTGATGCTGAGAGAAAGGAGCAGAACGAGGAGAACTTTGTGCACAGCAACAGCCACAGTATGTGATAAATTTTTCTGGTAGACTAAGTACTTTATTGTAATGCATGGATTTCAAAAATATCCAATTGGCTCTTGATGAAAATTGCCTTCCACTTCCAGAGGAAGAACTATGGAATTGGATCACAGATAGAAACAGACCATTTTCTTTTGTGTTATGTTATGTTTTGTTTTATGGTTTCTCCTATTCATTTTAATTTTTCTATGCAACATGCATTTAATAGGAATGTATGTGTAGAATCTGTATAAGACTCTACACCATCTCAGGGAGGGAGTGTAGAAGGAGGGGAGAATGATGGAGAAGGAGGGGAAAAAATCTAATATATATAGAAGTGATTGTCCAACACTGAAAACAAACAAAATAATTCAATTAAGAGAAAAGAAAGGTTTTTGTTTTTGTTTTTGTGGGGAATTTGGAAGATTTCGGGTGACTACCTGCCTTTGTTCCACTATTTTGGCTCTGCCTCCTCATTCATTGCTATTTTTTTCATTCTTTA
The DNA here is from genome assembly GCA_023548195.1 of Bettongia penicillata ogilbyi. NCBI lineage: Eukaryota > Metazoa > Chordata > Mammalia > Diprotodontia > Potoroidae > Bettongia > Bettongia penicillata. The sequence goes on from JAJHZJ010000357.1 coordinate 3,710,232, forward strand.
TTTGTTATATTTTGAGCTCCAAGTTGACTCCCTCCTTCTCTCTCAACTCCTCAGCAGGGAAGGCTATCATTTCACACACACACACACACACACACACACACACACACACACGAAACATTATACAATTTACACTTTTATATATCATTTTGTTAGAGAGCAGCTTCCTCTGTAAGATGATACAAAAACTTCCTATTCATATCCTTTGCCCATTTATCATTTGGGCGATGAACTCATATTCTTATACATTTGACAAAGTTCTCTATATATTTTAGATATGAAACCCTTATCTGAAACACTAACTATAAAAATTCTCCCCTAATTTTCTGCTTTCCTTACGTTCTTGGCTATATTGGCTTCATTTGTAGAAATGCTTTTTAATTTAAATGTAATCAAAATTTTCCATTTTACTTCTCACAATATTCTGTATAATTTATTTATTCATAAATCCTTCTATTATCTATAAATCTGATAGGTAATATGCTCCATTTTCTACTAATTTACTTATGCTATCTTCCTTTATATTTAGGTCATGCATCCATTTTGACCTTACATTGATAAATGGTGTAGGATTTATAAGTAATTTCTGCCAGACTTTTCCAGTTTTCCTAACAATATTTACCTAATAGTGGATTTTTACCCCCAGTGTCTAAATGTTTACAATGATCAAATACATTTCCCATAAGAATTTACTGCTCGGCATTATATATCTACTCTATTTCCACTGATCTTTGATTCTTTTACTTAGTGTTGTAATTCTGGTAGTTACTGACTGATAACAGTTTAAGATCTGGTCGTGTTAGACCTCCTTTGTTTTCATTTTTTCATTAATTCTTTTTATATTCTTGGCCTTTTGTTCTTTAAAATGGATTTCGTTATTTTTTTAAGGTCAGTAAAATAATTTTTTTTTGGTAATTTAGTTGGGATGGCATTATACCATCCCTTCCATGAACAATTAATATTATTTAATTCTGACTTTATTTGCATAAAAAAGTGTTTTATAATTATGTTAATATAGTTCCTGGATTTGTCTTGCCAGGTATACTCTCTTGTATTTTATATTGTCTGCAATCATTTTAAATGAATATTTCATATTATTTCTTCTTGCTAGACTTTGTTGGTAACATATAGAAATGCTGTTGATTTATGTGGGTTTATTTTATATCTTTCTCTACCTAGCTACATATACTTCTATATTTGTCTGTCTATACTTTCTAAAAGTGTTGTTAGTTTCAATGGACTTTTTAACCCAATGTCTAAGATTTTCAAGTATACCATCATATTATCTGAAAAAAATATGTATTTTCATTACCTCATTGTCCATTTTGATTCCTTCAACTTTTTTTCTCAGTGCCATTCCTAGTATTTATAGGACAATATTGAATAATATTGATGATAATAGGCATCTCTGTTTGACTCCTATTATTATTACAAGGTTTTCAGGCTTATTCTCATTACAGATAATGCTTGCTGATGGCTTTAGATAAATGTTTCTCAATAATTTTAAGGAAAAATCCATTTATACCTATGCTTTAAAATGTTTGCAATAGGGATCCATGTATTTTGTTCAAAGATTTTTCTGTATCTATTAATGCATGATTTTTATTTTTTGTTATTGACATAATTAATTATGTTAATAACTTCCTTATATTGAACCAGCTCTGCATTCCTGGTATAAATTATACTTGTATGATGTATGTATATATTTAGACTTTGTGATATATTGTAGTCTCTTAGTATTTTATTTAGGATATTTGAATCTGTATTCATTAGTGAAGTTGGTCTACAGTTTTCTTTCTTTGCTTTTGCTCTTCAGTTTAGATATTAGCATCATATTTGTTTTATAAAAAAATAGGAAGACTCCTTTTTTGTCTATTATTCCAAATAATTTATTTAACATTGGAATTAGTTGCTTTTTAAATGTTTGGTAGAATTCACTTATAAATTCATCTGATCCTGGTGTTTCTTTCTTTGTTTAGAATATCATTTATGGCCTTGTCAACATATTTTTTTTTCTGAAAGTTATTTACATATTGTATTTCTTCTGTTAATACAGGCAGTTTATATTTTTGTAAGTATTCGTCCATTTTGTTTAAATTGTTAAATTTATTTGCATATAATTAGGTAAACTAACTTCTAATAATTGCTTTATTTCATCTTTAATAGTGGTAGATTCACCATTTAAATTTTTTGTACTAGCAATTTAGTTTTCTCTGTTTTTTCAAAATCACACTAAGTGTTTTATCTATTGTATTGCTTTTTAAAATAAAACCATCTGTTAGTTTTACTTGTTAATTCAATGCATTTCTTAGATTAAACTTTATTCATCTCATCTTGAATTTTTAAGATATCCAATTTGATGTTTAATTGGGAATTTTTTATTCATTCTTTTTCTACTTTTTAAAAATTGCATGTCCGAAAAATTGGACTTTTTCTCTATTTTATTGATGCAAACATTTAGAGATCTATTTTTTCTCTGATTACTGCTTTTGCTGCATCCAACAAATTTTGGTATTTTTGCTCATTATCATTCTCTTTAGTAAAGTTATTTATAGTTTCTATGACTTATTCTTTAATTTGCTTATTTTTAAGATTAGGTTATTTTTTCTCCAATTAATTTTTAATATGTTTTCCTGGTCATTTATTAAGTATAATTTTTATTGCTTTATCATATGAAAAAGATGCATTTATATTCCTTCCTTTTCTGTATTTAGCTATAAAAATTTTATTCCCTAATACATGTTCAATTTTTGTAGAGGTGCCATGTACTACTGAGAAAAAAAAGAGTATATTCCTATCTATTCCCATTCAATTTTCACCAGCGCTCTATCGTATTACACTTAAGATTTTATCAATTTTCTTGACTTCTTTCTATTTATTTTTGATTAGATGTATCTAGTCAAGAGAGGGAAGTTTGATATCCCCCACTATTAGTTTTACTATCTATTTCCACCTATAATTCGTCTGCCTTTTCCTTTAAAAATTTGGATGCTATAGCATTTTATACACAAATGTCTTGTATTGATATTACTTCATTATCTCTGGTACTTTTACTATAATATAATTTCCTACTTTTTTCTTTTCATTAAGTCTATTTTAGCTCTAACTTTGAGATCATGTTTGATATTTTTACATTAGCTGAAATATTATCAACTCTATTCCAGCCCTTTATTTTAACCTTATATGTGTTCTTGTAAATATGTGTTCTGGTTTTTGAACCATTTTGCCATACATTTTTCACAAAGTCATTAGCTTCCATTTGCTCCATTCTAATTTGTAATGCATTATTTACTTCAGAGAGCTTTTGGACCTCCTTTATATTTGGCAAATTCTGCTCTTTAAGACATTCTTCTCCTCATTGACTTTTTGGACCTCTGCTGTCGTTTGAGTTAGTTTATTTTTTAAGGTGTTATTTTCTTCATCATTATTGGGGTTTCCTGTAGCAAGTTGTTGACTCATTTTTCATGATTTTCTTTAATGACTCTCATTTCTCTACCCAATTTTTACTCCACTTCTCTTACTTGGTTTTAAAAGTTCTTTTTGAGCTTTTCCATGACCTGCAACCAATTCATATTTTCCTTGGAGCCTTTCAATGTAGGAGCTTTGACTTTTTCTTTTTCTGGTTATAAATTTTGATCTTTCTTGTTATTTTCTTCAGCATTTTTTTGGGTTTCCTTTAGCAAGGTATTGACCCGTTTTTTTCATGCTTTTCTTGTATCTCTCTCATTTCTCTTCCCAGTTTTTCCTGCACCTGTCTAACTTGATTTTAAAAAGCCTTTTTGACCTCTTCCATGGCCTGAGCCCATTGGATATCTATGTCAGATGTTTGGGATACAGAGGCCTTGACTGCTATGTCTTTCCCTGATGGTAAGCATTGTTATTCCTCATCAGAAAGGAAAGGAGGAAATATCTGTTCACCAAGAAAGTACCCTTCTATGGTCTTATTTTTTTTCCCTTTTCTGGGCATTTTCCCAGCCAGTTACTTGACTTCTGAGATTCCTCTCCACCTCTGCCTCACTAGTGCTTGGGGTCTGAGATTCAAATCCTGCTTCCCAGCCTCAGGGCTTTCAGTGGAGGGGCAGGGCTTCTATTCAGTGGGATTAAGTTCAGGTTCTCAGGTGGGGGCAGGGACGCCTCACAGGGCTCAGTTCCCTCAGAGGGTTTATGCGGAGATCCTCAACAATGGAACTGAGCTCCTGTCTGCTTTGGGAGCCCCTGTCCACTGCTTCCACTGCTGCTTCTTCCTGAGGGGGCCTGAGTTATGGAGACATCCTGCTCCCCTCTCAGCTGGCCAGATAGGGTCTTTCACTGACCTGTAGTGCCTGTGGGTTGAGGGACCTTTGTGGTAGCTGGAGATGCTGTCCCTGAAGCCTGCTCGGATCTGCTCCTCTTGGTACCACGTGGCCAGGGCAGGGCTGGGCTCTGCTCTGGGTCTGGTGCCCGAAGGACCTTTGGTGCCGGTTTTTCAGGGCTCTTTGGAACAGAAATCTCTTCCACTCCGTTGTTGAGTGACTTCCACTGCTTCAGAATTTTTTGGGAGTTGTTTTTACAGGTAATTTATGGACTATGAGTTCAGAGCTAGCATATGTGAATCTTTCTACTCCGCCATCTTGGCTCCTCCCCCTCCTCCTTTCTAATCTTTAAGGAATTCTTTAATTCAGTGAGCTTTTGGACCCCCTTTTCTATATGACCAATTCTGCTTTTTAGGGCATTCTTCTCATTGGCTTTTTGGATCTCTTTTGCCATTTGGGTTAGTCTATTTTTTAAGGTGGTATTTTCTTCAGCACTTTTTCGGTTTCCTTTTGCAAGACGCTGACTTTTTTTTCATGATTTTCTTGAATCACTCTCATTTCTCTTTCCCAGTTTCCCTCTCTTTCTCTTACTTGATTTTAAAAATACTTTTGAGCTCTTTCATGGCCTGAGACTAATTCATATTTTTTCTTGAAGGCTTTGGATGTAGGAGCTTTGACTTTGTTGTCTTCTGTTTGTATATGTTGATCTTTCTTGTCATCAAAGTAAGATTCCGTAGTCTGATTCTTGTTCCAGTTTTGGCTCATTGCCCCAGCCATTTACTTGACTTTTGAGCTCTTTGTCAAGGTAGTTCTGTACTTCCAGAGTGGGGGAGTGGTGTACTGTCAGCCACTTGATCCCCCCACAATCTGTGGGCCTAGAGCTCCACAAACAGCCTCTGCTGCCATGGGCTCCTCCAGCCCCTCCACCAGCTTGGGTCTAGCTTTGAACTGTTCTACACTTTCACACTGGACAGACAGTTTTTTCCACTGACTTTCCAATTTTCCTTTGTATTTTGGGGTTGTGAATTCTAGAAACAGATGTCAGAGATTCTGTCCCTCTGAGGCATGCTCAGATACTATCCATGGTGGCACGGCCCAGTAGAGCACAATAGACACTTCCAGTAGACATTCCAGGCTGTCTTGGGCTGGAGATGTGCTTCGCACCTCATTCAGTGGATTCTGCAGCTCCAGAATTTGTTTAGTCTTTATTTACAGGTGTTTGGCTGGGCTTGGGGTTAGAGTTCTTGTAAGTCTCTGTTTCTATTTCACCATCTTGAGAATTATTTTCTTCACTGAGTTTTTGCACCTTTTTTTTTCCCCATTTGACTGATTCTACTTTTTAAGGAAATATTTTCTTCAATGAACTTTTATACCTCCTTTTCTATTTGATGTATCCTGCTTTTAAAGGAATTGCTTCCTTAGTGAGCTTTTCTGCTTCTTTTACATTTGGGCAATTCACCTTTTTTAAGGTGATATTTTCTTCAGTATTGTTTAGTGCTTCCTTTGTCAAGCTGTTGTCTTTTCATAATGTTCTTGTATTACTCATTTCTTTCTCCAATATTTCTTCTACCACTCTAATTTCTTTCTTTCTCTTGCAGTTTTCAGAAATTTTTACTCTCCTTGGGTTGAATTAGCACTTTTCTTGGAGGCTTTGATTGTAGCTATTTTCAGATTACTGTCTTCTTTTATTTCTTGGTCTTCCCTATCACCACAGTAGCTTCTGATGGCTATTGGTTTTGTTGTTGCTCTTGTTGTTGTTTGTTTTGCTTTGTTTTTGCATTTGTGCATTTTCTTAGCTTATTTCTTCACTTTGAATTTATGTTAAAGTTGGGCTCTGCTCACCTGGGGAGAGAAATGCATTGTGGCAAACTTTAGACCTTTTCATCCTACTCTTTTCAGAGCTACTTCTGGGGATCTACAAGTTTTCAGTGCTTCTAAGGTGGTGTTATCACCATAAAGTTGTGATCATTGCTCTCCTGGTCTTTGATTTTATCTTTATGAAGAAGGGACCTTATTCCCCTGCAGCCACAAGTGCTAGAAATCATATTGACCCTGGACTTGTGACCAGGGCCCATCTTCTCTATCCTGGAATTTTGACTTAGAACTGCTTATGGTCAGTAGATTTTATAATCAGCACTACCTGCACCTAGTACCAGTTAAGAGTCCCTTGTGATCTTTTTTTGATAAATTGTCCAACCTTGTTACCACCTCTGAGCTGTGAGTTCCTGAATATGTTACTACTGTTAGGGCTGCTTCCAAGGTCCACAAGTGATGCTTCTGCCAGCTCTGGATCTGTACCCATTCCAGTGTTATGGACTTCTCCTTTGGATCTTTTAAGTTGTACTAGGTTGGAAAAATGTCTCCCTTTGACCTTTTGTTGACTCTGCTATTACAAAATTTGATTTGAAGCATTGTTTTAAAGTTGTTCAGAAGAAAATGTCAGGAGTTCAGCTGGCCTGCACTCCACCATCTTGGCTCTGCCATGCTATTAATTTTTATCAGTGATTTGGATGGAGGCATTTATAGCATGATCATCAAATTTTCAGAAGATATAAAAACCTGGGAGACTTTGTCTATATGTTGACCAGGTTGCAGGTGGAGAATGTTGAGAATGTTCTGTATAATTCAACAGGAAGATATATCCCGGAATACTTCAAAGACTGTTCTAACTGACCAGTTCCCAATTATATAAGAATGAATTGCCTTAGGAGGTATTGTTGTGGGTGTTCAGTTGTACAGTCATGTCCATGTCTTTATGACTTCATGAACTAGAGAAAGTCAGGCTCTTTTATCCTCCTTTATCTCCCAAAATCTGTCCAAACTCATCTTAGTTGGTTCCATGACACCATCTACCTTATCCACTGCCCTTCCCATTTCCTTTTGCTTTCAATCTTTCCAATAATCAGTTTTTTTCCAATGAGTCCTGTCTTCTCACAAAGTGACCAAAGTATATAAACTTGGACTTCAGTATTTTGTTTTTCATCTGAATTAATTTAAATATTGATTGTTTTACCCAGTTACACATGGGTAATAAGTGCTAGAGTCAGGATACAAACTCAGATTCTCTGACCCCAAAGATGCTGCTTTTTCTGTACCTAAGTGAAAAAATGGGTGGGACAATAAAATGTAAAATTAACTGGAAAAATATGACCACCCTAAGTTGTACTTTTCTTAGGTCAAATAAGTTCTATGAATGAATCAGAAAGGAAATTACTCCACAGGATGAAAAATGATAGTCTCTGCCATGAATCATCTCCTGTGCATCCACTCCAGTTTGGAGACAACTGGATTAATGAACTTTAAGGTCTAAATCTAAATACAGTTTTAAATCTATAAACCCATGAACTATTTGTATCATTGATTTCAATTGAATAACAAAAAAAAACAATTGAGATTTTTTAATATTTAATGATTTTCAAAGTACTTTACAGAGATTATCTTATTTGGACAATTGAATAGACAATGAATTTCATTGAAAGTTATTGAAAATGAGTTCCAATAAATTATCTTTATTCAAACACCAATAATTTGGAGGTGCATTTTTTATTTCTTATTTAAAGATCCCCCATCACCCAAAAGAAACCCACTCTCATGAGGGTTTTGAATCCACTTTACCTGAACATCTTGGAATAGTGAGATTGACCCAATGACTAAAACATTTTAATCTTGAATCTATCAGGTGAGGAGCCTGTGATTTCTTACATTGTAGAGACCACTCTGTTAATATATTAATGCATTCTAATGACTTCAAACACTGAAATCCTTTTTTTCAAGATGTGTATTCCACAGTAATATTACTACTCACTGTCTCTTTTGCTTTATGTTATCTTCAGCCTACTAATTCTTTTTTGTGAATGTTTTGAAGCTACTTGTAAGGTATACCTTGATTTTATGACATCAGACAGTTTAAGCAACTGGAGTTTGTTCTGGAAAGGACAACTAGTATGAGGAGCAAATCTGAAATCATGTAGTAGAGAAATGGAAATTTTTAATCTGCAGAAGAGAAACTTCCTGGGTGAATGATAACTGCTTTCATATATTTGAAGTGACATTTTTTTCCCCTAAGATTTAAATTTATTTATTTATTTAATTTTAGTTTTCAACATTCAGTTCCATGAGATTTTTAGTTCCAAATTTTCTCTCCATCTTTCCCCTCCTCCACTCCAAGTTGGCATTCTGATTTACCCCTTCCCTTAGTCTGCCCTCCTTTTTGTCATTTCTCCCTCTTATCCCCTTTCCCTTTACTTTCTTGAAGGGCAAGATAGCTTTCTATACCCCATTGCCTATATATCTGATTTCCCAGTTGTATGTAAAACAATTTTTAACATTTGTCTGAAAACTTTGAGTTCTAAATTCTCTCTCTTCTTCCCTTCCCACCCATGTCCATTGAGAAGACAAGCATTTTGATATAGGTTATACATGTGTAGTTATGCCAGACAACTCCGTAATAGTCATGTTGTGAAAGACTATGTTTCCCTTGATCCTATTCCACCCTCCAATTATTCTATTTTCTCCTTTGACCCCGTCCCTTTTCTAAAATGTTTGCTTCTGACTATCCCCTCCCCCAATCTGCCCTCCCTTCTACCATCCTCTATCTACCTCCCCATTATATTCCTGTAGGGTAAAATACCCAATTGAGTCTGCATGTTATTCCCTCCTTAAGTCAAATCTGATCAGAATAAGGTTCACTCATGCCTTCTTCTCACCTCCTCCCTCTCCCTCTCTATTATGAAACCTTTTTCTTGCCTCTTTTATGTGAGATAATTAACCCATTCTATTTCTCCCTTTCTCATTATTCCAATATATTCCTCTCTCATCCCTTAATTTTATTTTTAAATATTGTCCTTTCACATTCAACTAAACCTGTGCCTTCTATTTATCTATCTTTCTGTCTGTCTCTCTATTTCCTTCAAGTACCCTAATACTGAGAAAGGTCTCATTAGTTACAAATAACATCTTTACATTTAGAAATGTAAACAGTTAAACTTTAGTAAGCCTTTTATGATTTCTCTTTCCTGTTTACCTTCTCATACTTCTCTTGATTCTTATATTTGAAAGTCCAGTTTTCTCTTCAGTTCTTGTCTTTTCTCTAAGAATACTTGAAAGTCCTCTACTTCATTGCATGTCAATTTTTCCCTCTGAAGTATTATATTCAGTTTTGCTGGGAAGGCAATTCTTGATTTTACTCCTAGCTCCTCTGACCTCTGGAGTATCATATTCTAAACCCTTTAATCCCTTAATGTAGAAACTACTAGATCTTGTGTTTTCTTGATTTCTATAATACTTAAATTGTTTCCTTCTGGCTGCTTGCAATATTTTGTCCTTAACCTTGGGAATTCTGGAATTTGGCTACAATATTCCTTGGAGTTTTCCTCTTAGTATCTCTTTCCAGAGGTGATCAGTGGATTCTTTCCATTTCTATTTTACCCTCTGGTTCTAGAATATCAGGGCAGTTTTCCTTGATAATTTCTTGAAAGATGGTATCTAGGCTCTTTGTTTGATCATGGCTTTCAGGTAGTCCCATAATTTTTAAATTACCTCTCCTGGATCCAGGTTAGTGGTTTTTCCAATAAGATATTTCATATTGTCTTCTATTTTTTCATTCTTTTGGTTCTGTTTTATAATTTCTTGATTTCTCATAAAGTCATTAGCTTCCATCTGCTCTATTCTAATTTCAAAGGAATTATTTTCCTCAGTTAGACTTTGAACCTTCTTTTCCAACTAGCTTATTATTTTTAAGGCATTCTTCTCCTCATTGATTTTTTGAACTTCTTTTGTCATTTAGGTTAGCATAGTTTTAAGGTGGTATTTTCTTAAGTATTTTTTTGGGTCTCCATTAGCAAGCAATTAACTCGGTTTTCATGATTTTCTTGCATCATTCTCATTTTCCTTCCCAGTTTTCCTTCTGCTTCACTTACTTGATTTTCAAAATTCTTTTTGAGCTCTTCCATGACCTTCAACCAATGCATATTCCTCTTGGACACTTTTGATATAGGAGCTTTGACTCTGCTCTCTTCCTCTGATTTCATGCCCTGATATTCCTTGTTCCAAAGTAAGATTCTATAGCCTGAGTTCTTTTATGATATTTACTTATCTTCCCAGCCAGATATTTGACTTTCTAACTCTTTCTCAAGGTAGAACTCTGCTTCCAGTGGTTGTGGGTGTAGGTGTACTGTGCTAGGCTTCAGGGATTTTGCATCAACCACTCGATCCCCCACTCTCTATGGGTTCATAGCCCTGAAAGGAGACTCTGCTGCTGTTTTTGCCACCCCCCAACATGCCCACCCACTGCCCTGGGGATGGGGCCAGACCTGACCAGACCACATCATTTCTCTTTCAATCTAGTTCCACAGAGTTTTCCTACTGACCTGTTGGATTGAGAAGTCCGGAAACTGCCACAGCTGACAATGATTCAGTCCCCTGAAGTCTGCTCTGACTGATTCGTGCTGGTGCATCCATGCTAGATTGTACTCTTCTCCCTGCCTAGTAGGAAAGACCCTTCCTTTCAATCTTCCAAGTTGTCTTGGGCTGGGGATTTGTTTCACTCTGTAATTTTGTGGGTTCTGTAGCCCTAGAACTTGTTTAGAGCTATTTCTACATGTATTTGGAGGGCTTTGAGGGAGAGCTGAGGGAAGTTGCTGTTTTTACTCTGCCATCTTGGCTCTGTCCCTCTTCAATGACTTCTTGTAGCTGCTAGGTGACACATAAGATAGAATGCCTCATATTTCTGAGTTCAAATTCAGCCTCAGATACTCACTAGCTATGTGACCCTGTGCAAATCATGTTATCCTGTTTGCCTCAGTTTCTTCATTTAGAAAATGAGCTGGAGAAGGAAATGGCAAACCTTTCCAGTATCTTTGCCAAAAAATACCTCAGATGGAGTCAGAAAGAACCAGATGTAACTAAAATATGACTCTTCACTGACAGCAATGTGGAAAATTGGCTAAGCTAGTTTTGTGTGGCTCAAAAAAGTTAGAATGATGAAAGAAAAGTACCTACAGGGGCTGCAGATTTCAGCTCAACAAGTGGAATACTTCCTAACCATTGGAGCTGTAAAAAAAAAAATGAAGCCAGTTGCTTTGGGATATAGTGAGCTCACTATCATTTGATCTCTTCAAGCAGAGTCTGGATTACAACTTGTCAAGGATATTGCAGAGAGTATTTCTGCTAAGATATAGTTAAACAACATGAACTATGAAATCTCTCCCAGATCTAAAAATTGACAATAGAATCTGAACTCTTCATTTTCAAGTTTTTCCTGAATCAAAAAATCGACTAATAATAACAGAATTTCAAAGTTAGAAGAAAACTGTGAGGCTATTTAGGGCAACCCGTGCTCAAAAAAGATGTCCTGCCACACTATGTTTAATCAATGTTCATTTAGTTTTTTAGCAAGGAGGAAATCTATTGCTTCTTTAGGCAACTTACTTTACTTTTGGATAGTTCTTAGTGTCTGCAGATTGCTTAAGTTTGAGATAAGCCTGGATCCTCCCCCCACCCCTGGATGAAAATGCACAGAGCATTCCTCTGCCTTCCCAAGTCTACCACCTAAAACTGACATTATTGAGATTAAAAACAACAACAGTAATAAATGTGTTTCAAGGACAATGTAAACACCACAGTATGCCAACTGGGAATTAATGTATCAGCTATTTTAAGATATATTGCCTCAGAAATCCCAGTTCTCATTTTGCCACAAGCTGAGTATTTCCAGTTTTCTCCTGAGGTATAATTAAATTCTCAAAAATTCTCAAAACAAAATTCATTCTAATTAAAAAAAAAAAACCTGTAAGCTCCACATGACACATTTAAGAGGGGAATGATAGTTATGAAATTAGCCAACAAACTGTAAGCTGTCACATCTTAGATATGATTAGGAATCACTAGCAGAGGCATTAATCTATAAGAATTTTTTGCATAATGGAAATTGCTAGGTATAATTCAGTATAAGTGAAGAGAATGACACTATTATTAACAGTTTAGTTTGTATGCTCTTTTTGAAAAGAAATGAAATTTTAATTTAGTTTTGTAAATATGTTACTAAGTACCTCCTATATGTACTTCTCTTTATGATGGTGATATAGTTAAAATTAAGTCATCCTTTCTCCTCAAGCAACTTGCATTCTGCTCAAGATGGAGTCAAGAGAAAGTTCTCAAGAAGGAGCAGACATATGTAGTAATTGGTTTGAAGTTCGGTTGTGGGAGTCAGGTTCTGAAGGAAGCAGAAGGAATGGAGCTCAGATCAGAATGGCAAAAACATTTTTTGAGGGACTTAGAGGAGAAAATGAGATCATGAATACAGAGAGACTGATATGCCAAACTTAAAATGAAGATAAATCTATGCTGAATGATCTCATTTGATCACATGATAGGGGCCAATATTTATTTTCATTTTTGAATCTTAATAAAATGGTAAGTGAAATTATCTATTCAGAATGACAATGGAAAAATGGGAGCTTGATGGCATAAGAAAAGAGATCTAGGTAGTTGTGGGAAAAATTCTAAAAGTAGAGATGAACAAAAGGTCTTCAAGTTGGCATAAGAGGATCAAATTTAGACTGGACAGCAAGTGTGCTAGAAGAAAAACTGTAGTTGTCAATCTAATAATGTACATTTTCATGGTATGTTTTAGCAAATATGTATTGGTAGGGTAGGATGCAATATTTCTTACCTTTAAGAGAATAGCTGCTAATGCTAATACTGCTCTACAAAAGTGAATAGGATAACTGGTTGCGGTTAGTTGAGTGGAATGATGAAGGATGATAACATACCCATTATTTTTCCTCTCACTGATTCCTGATTGATGGAGATAGAAGTGACTGCTGACCATAGATCTCAACTACTTCATTTCAGAGAAGTTAAATGACTTGACCACGCTTTTAAGTGTCTGAGGTGGGATTTGAATCCAAGTTTTTTTCACACTAAATCCATCATTCTATTGAAAATACAATGCCACTTCTCATGATATATTTCCATTTCAAGTAACAGAGTTCTCTCCTTTTACAGATTAAAGTTTTTCGCCCAGTTTAAACTGATCTAATAAAATTTTTGCACACAGTTAAAATGATCCAGTTAATGTTCTCAATTTCCCTAAGTACTGTTGTCAGAAAGAAGCTGCTTCCAAAGCCTAAATGGTCATGGCATATCTGGTGCTATATGTAAAGTAAAAGAAGGATCAAAACAAGAGACGGTGGATAGTAAACAGGTAAAGCTGGGCAGAGCAGAGATGATGCACTTATGAAAAATGGGTAAGGACAGATAAGTGAGTCCAGGTTGCCCTTAATCTGTCAGTCAGTTAACATTAAGACTTAGACTTTTGTGGTATATCGGTGAAATATATGCAACTCCTTCTACAAATGTCATCACAAAATATATAAAATAAAGATTTTTTTTAAAAAAAGCAACATTTATTTAAATACATTTAATAAACCAAACCAAACTTCTCTCTCCCCAAATCAAACAAGTTCATAGGCCTTGAGTTAAGAAATCCTACTTTAGATACATTTTATTCCCATCACCTCCCTCTCCTAGAGAGCAGAAGCCCTCTATGAGGACAGGAGCCATGAATTATATAAAATTTATATTTCCACTCTGATTTCTAGCAAAGCAGTCAGTAAATATTTATTGCATTAAATTAAATTGAGCTGGCAGAGGAGCTTTGTAGACTAGGTGAAGAGGAACAGTATGAAATTTTTTGAGGGGTGATTATCCCTGTGCAAGGGAATGGAAGTTCTTGACCTTTGGGCTTCAACACATTTTACTCTTGTGCATCCTACCTCTATAAATTTTACAAAAAATCAGAAGTGTGCAAACTTTTCACTTTTTTCATTCTTACTATTTCATAATCTTTTCATTAAATTTCATTAATATGTTAACACAATCTTTTCATACACATCATTATATGTATTTGTAATTGCAGAAATGTTTAGAATTTATTTTCCTTCTTTCTTTGCATTCCCGTTTCATTTGTGTTTTCAAGACTGGCAAGCAGCAATATCTATTGTGGTTCAGATGATTTAAGTGTTTAATAGAAATACTTGTTTTCATTATTATTTTATCACTTTTTCCTTCAAGCAGGTTTTCTCCAAGAAAGCAATATAGTAAAGAAGACTAACGCATGCCTTGCAATTTATCTTTTGGAATCTCATTTTTTGTGATACTCATAAGAGTGATTTATTACTCTTAGGTATAGATTGAAAGTAAGCATATGATTTAAATGTATGCTTCTAATAAACTCATGACTCTTTAGGGACATTATCTTTTAGGAATACTCTAATATGAAGACTTTTCTATATAGAAGACTGATAGAATATTCTTTTCCTGACTCTAAGTGTTAGTAATAAAATAAAGAAAGATTTATGATGGAAATTTTAATGGAAATCTACCATTATTAGTTGGTAGCAAGTTGGGCTTGTAAAAATACTGCTCCTGGTGCTTATTATCTGTGTGATCCTGGGCAAGTCAATTACTCTCTAGGTACCTGAGGCTCTTCACCAGGGTTTATTCACTAAGTCCCTGGTAAGTTACAATCTGCATTGGTTAATGCACTGAGTTTCCTAATCATAAATCCTTTGTGTATCATGTACGTCTTCTATAGATATTAAAATAAAGAGGAAGACATTGTAATGTTTTGTGTATTGGGGCTAGTATTGCTCAAAGGTGTTGTAGTCAATGTATATTTTTATGCTTCTTGGTAGCACATTAACTCCTTCAGCTTATAAGAATGTTACTTGGTTTGTCAGTACTTTACTAGCAATTTTCTAAAGTACTTCTTGTGGCCCCAAAGAGGTAATACATTGTACTTTCCCACATCCTCTTGGGATATTTTTTAATACGTTTGGGGGTACTGTCACTTGGCAGAATAACACCAAACATTCACAAAATGCCAAAACTGGCCACACATGCTTCCCATTTCTATCTCCACCATAACCAGTATCAATGTAACCATCTCCTGCAATCAGATTATTGCTTTATTCATTAGCTCTTGATTATTAAATTCTTATTCACATTTAAAGCCATATTAAATATCGCTTTCTGAATGAAGACTTCCCTAATTCTTTCTCTTCCATCCTCCATTAGTATAATTGATGGCATCCTTTCTCCCACAGACTTCACACACTTTTTTTTCCTTCTCCTGAATGTATTGACAGTATATTATTATTTCTACTATTCTATTATTTCTGTATTTTTCCTATACTTAGATCTGTGATAGCAGAGATTCTTTCTCATACAAACTTTGCATTTCTTTGAGAACATAGTAGTATTCTCTCTACAAAGAAGGCACTTAAATATATATTGAATTTTTCAACTTAATTTTGTTCTTCTTTAGTTTTGGCCACTCACGTAACAATGATTGCAATATATACAGATTATTATTCAGATGGTCTATTCATTTTCTATTACTTAACATTACTCTTGCTACATGACTAACTCGTGTTTTTTCACATGACAAATGTCCTTTGGACAACATCTAGGGGTGTTATATTTGTTGGAATTTCTTAAATGAAAGTAAAATCATAAAATAACGGAATCTCAAAATTGTAAGGGACCTCAGAGTTCATCTAGTTTAACTTGTGCCTGTACAGAATCCTCTCAGCAATATTCCCAACATAACATTATCAAGCCTCTATTTGAAGACCTTCCTCGATGCGGGACTGCTACCACTCAAGGAAGGAAGATGAATGTAATTGAAAATAAAAATATGAAAATGTTAAGTAAAACAGAGAATATGTTTTTGACAAGGTTGACAAAAGCTATAAATCATTATCTAACCTCATTTAAAATAAGTGAGGAAAATCAAATTAATAAACTTGAAAGGAGAATGGTTATTCAAAAGAATTTATAATAAAAAAGGAAAATAAGTGCCAGAAGCTAATAAAGCTAATTTATGCCAATAAAATTAAAAACTTTGATGAAATGGATGACTATTCATGAAAATTCAACGAAGGTTGCCCCTTTCCCTAGCATTTCTTTTCATTAATTCCCTTGATATTTTTAACATTTTGTTCTTCCTGATGAATTTTGATATTATTTTTTCAAGGTCTAGAAAATAGTTTTTTGGTAATTTGATTGATAAGGCACTGAATAAATAAACTAATTTAGGTGGAATCATCATTTTCATTGAATTATCTCAGTCTACTCACCAGCAACTGATAATTTTTCTAATTATTTAGGTCAGACTTTACTTGTGAGAAAAGTGTTTTGTAATTGTGTTCTTATAGTTCCTGAGTTTGTATTGGCAAATATTTTGTAGTGCCTACAGTACCTTTAAATGGATTTCTGTTTCTATCTCTTGCTGTTGGGGTCTGCTTGTAATATAAAAATATAAAGAAATACTGATGATTTACGCGGATTTATTTTGAATTCTACAACTTTGTCAAAGTTGTTCACTATTTCAAGTAGTTTATCACTTGATTCTCTAGAATTTTCTAAGTATATCATCTACAAAGAGTGATAACTTAGTTTCTTCTTTGCCTATTCTAATTCCTTCTATTTATTTTTCTTCTCTTATTTGGTTTTAATTTTTAAATATTTTCTTTGTTTATTTTATTAAATTGTTTTCAGTTTTCAACAATCACTTCCACAAGTTTTAAATTTTCTTCCCCTTGCTCTCCCCTCCCTCCCTGAGATGGCATGAACATCTTATATGATTTCTACATATACATTTTTATTAAACACATTTTCACATTAGTTATGTTGCATAGAAGAATTAAAATGAATGAGAGAAAACATGAGAAAACCAAAAACAAAACATAACATAACACAAAAGAAAAGTGTCTGCTTCACTCTATATTCTGAATCCACAGGTTTTCTGTGAATGTGGATGGCACTTTGCCTCAAAAGTTCTTTGGGAATGTTTTACATCCTTGCATTGCTGTGAAGGGTTAAGTCTATCAGAAACAGTCCTTACATACTGTGCTTGTTTAATTCTCTCAAAACTACCTGTTCATATCCTTTGACCCTTTATCAATTGGGAAATGATTGTCTTCTTGGAAATTTGACTCAGTCCTCTATATATTTTAGAAATGAGGCCTTTATCACAGATACTAGTTGTAAAAATTCTTTCCCAGTTTTCTGCTTCCCTCCTAATCTTGTTTGCATTGGGTTTGTTCATGGAAAATCTTTTCCATTTAATGCAATCAAAATTATCCATTTTGCACTTCACAATGTTCTCTGTCTCTTGTTTGGCCATAAATTTCTTCACTCTCCATAAATCTGACAAATACACTATTCCTTGCTCAAATACTTTGTTTACAGTATCAGCCCTTATACCGAGATTGTGTACCAGTGTGAACTTTATTCTTGTGTACAATGTCAGTCATTGGTCTATGCCCATTTTCTGCCACACTGTTATCCAATTTTCCCAGCAGTTTCTGTCAGTGAGTTCTTATCCTTAGGCCCCTGGGTTTACCAAACAGTAAACTGGTATATTCATTGACTACTGTGTCTTGAGTACCTAACCCATTTCACTGATCTATGTCCTCTATTTCTTAGTCAATATCAAGTGGTTTTGATGATTGCTGCATTGTAATACAATTTAAGATCTGGTATGGCTAGGCTACCTTCCCTAGTATTTCTTTTCATTGAATTCTCTTGATATTCTAGATGTTTTTTTCTTCCAGATGAATTTTGATATTATATTCTAGCTCCAGAAAATAATTTTCTGGCAGGTTGATTGGTATGGCACTGAATAAGTAAATTAATTTAGGTAGAATTGTCATTTTTATTATATTACCTTGGTCTACTCATGACCAACTGTTACTTTTTTTCCAGTTACTTAGATCTGACTTTATTTGTGAGAAAAGTGTTTTGTAATTGTGTTCACGTAGTTCCTGGGCTTCTTTGGCAGGTAGATTCCCAAATATTTCATAATGTCTAGTGTAACTTTAAAAGGGATTTATTTTTTTACATCTTGGTGTTGTGCTTTGTTAGTAATATATAAAAATGCAGATGATTAATATGTGGGTTTATTTTGTAACCTGCAGCTTTGCAAAAGTTTTTGATTATTTCTTTTTTTCATTTAAAAAATGTTTTTATTGACATCTTTTGTTTGAAATACCATGACAATTTCCCTGATTTTCACTCCCACTCTGCTTGTAATATCTTGTATTTTTTCTTTTTAATTTTTATTTTTTTAATATACATTTATTTATTTAACTTTTTACATTCATTTTCACAAAATTTTGGGTTCCAAATTTTCTCCCCATTTATTCCTTCCCCCCACCCAAATACACTGAGCATTCTAATTTTCCCTATCTCCAATCTGCCCTCTCTTCTATCCTCCCTCCCTTCTCTTGTCTCCATCTTCTCTTTTGTGCTGTAGGGCCAGATGACTTTCTATTCCCCAATAATTGTATTTCTTATTTCCTAGTAGCAAGAACAATACTCGACAGTTGTTCCTAAAACTTTGAGTTCCAAATTCTCCCCATCCCGCCCTCCCCACCCATTCCCTTTGGGAAGGCAGGCAATTCAATATAGGCCATATCTGTGTAGTTTTGCAAATGACTTAAATAATAGTTGTGTTGTGTAAGACTAACTATATTTCCCTCCATCCTATCCTGCCCCCCATTGTTTCTATTCTGTCTTTTGATCCTGTCCTTCCCTGAGTGTTGACTTCAAATTGCTCCCTCCTCCCATTGCCCTCCCTTCCATCATCCCCCCGACCCTGCTTATCCCCTTCTTCCCCACTTTCCTGTATTGTAAGATAGGTTTTCATACCAAAATGAGTGTGCATTTTATTCCTTCCTTTAATCGAACGTGATGAAAGTAAACTTCATGGTTTTTTCTTAGCTCTCCTCCTTTTCCCTCCACTAAAAAGTCTCCTGCTTGCCTCTTGAATGAGAGATAATTTACCCCATTCCATTTCACCTTCTCTCCTCCTGATACATTTCTCTCTCACCGTTTACCTTAATTTCTTTTAAGATATGAACCCATCCTATTCAATTCACTCTGTGCTCCCTGTCTCTGAGTGTGTGTGCATATGTGTATGTGTGTGTGTGCATGTGTGTATGTGTGTGTGTGTTTATGTGTGTGTGTGTAGTCCCACCAACTACCCAGATACTTAAAATTTTCAAGAGTTACAAATATTGTCTTTCCATGTAGGAATGTAAACAGTTCAACTTTGGTAAGTCCCTTATGACTTCTCTCTGCTGTTTACCTTTTCATGCTTCTTCTCATTCTTGTGTTTGAAGGTCAAATTTTCTTTTCAGCTCTGGTCTTTTCATCAAGAATGCTTGAAAGTCCTCTATTTCATTGAAAAACCATATTTTCCCCTGAAGTATTATACTCAGTTTTGCTGGATAGGTGATTCTTGGTTTTAGTCCTAGTTCCTTTGACTTCTGGAATATCATATTCCACACCCTTCAATTCCTTAATGTAGAAGCTGCTAAATCTTGTGTTATCCTGATTTTATTTCCACAATACTGGAATAGTTTCTTTCTAGCTGCTTGCAATATTTTCTCCTTGACCTGGGAATTCTGGAATTTGACCACAATCTTCCTAGGAGTCTTTCAGGCAGTGATTGATGAATTCTTTGAATAATTATTTTGCCCTCTGGTTCTAGAGTATGAGGGCAATTTTCCTTAATAATTTCATGAAAGATGATGTCTAGGCTCTTTTTTTGATCATGGCTTTCAGGTAGTCCCATTTTAAATTGTCTCTCCTGGATCCATTTCCAGGTCAGTTGTTTTTCCAATGAGATATTTCACATTCTCTTCCATTTTTTCATTCTTTTGGCTTTGTTTTGTGATTTCTTGGTTTCTTAGAAAGTCATCAGCCTCCATCTGTTCCATTTTAATTTTGAGAGAACTATTTCTTCAGTGAGCTTTTGAACCTCTTTTTCCATTTGGCTAATTCTGCTTTTGAAAGCATTCTTCTCCTCATTGGCTTTTTGAACCTCTTTTGCCAATTGAGTTAGCCTATTTTTCAAGGTGGTATTTTCTTCAGCATTTTTTTGGGTGTCCTTTAGCAAGGTATTGACCCAATTTTCATGCTTTTCTTGCATCTCTCTCATTTCTCTTCCCAGTTTTTCCTCCACCTGTCTAACTTGATTTTCAAAATTCTTTTTGAGCTCTTCCATGGTCTGAGCCCATTGGATATCTATTTCGGATGTTTGGGATACAGAGGCTTTGCTTTTATGTCTTTCCCTGATGGCAAGCATTGTTCTTCTTCATCAGAAAGGAAAGGAGGAAACATCTGTTCATCAAGAAAGTAACCTTCTATGGTCTTATTTTTTTTTTCCCTTTTCTGGGCATTTTCCCAGCCAGTTACTTGACTTTTGAGTTTCCTCTCCCCACTCACCTTGCCTCCAGTTCTGCCCAGCTAGTGCTTGGGGTCTGAGATTCAAATGTTGCTCCCCAGCCTCAGGGCTTTCAGCAGCGGGTGGGGCTGCTATTCAATGTGAGCTTAAGTTCAGGTTCTCAGGTGGGGGCAGGGCCATCTCCCAGGCTCAGTTCCCTCAGGGCGTTTATGTGGAGATCTTCAGTAATGGAGGAGAGCTCCTGTCTGCTCCAGGAGCTCCTGGCCACCACTGCCTCTGCCACTGCCTCTGCTGCTGCCTCTCAAGGGGACCTGAGTTATGGAGACACCCCGCTCCCCTCTCGGCCAGCCCAGAAGTCTCTCTCACTGACCTATGCACCTGTGGGTGGAGGGACCTTCGGGCCACCGGAGGTTCCATCCCTGAAGCCTGCTCGGATCTGCTCCTCTCGGGGCATGTGGCCAAGGCAAGACTGGGGTCCACTGTCTGGTGCATGATCGACTTTTGGTGCCGGTTTTTCAGCACTCTCTGGAATGGAAATCTCCTCCACTGTGTTGCTGCATGGCTTTCACTGCTCCAGAATTTGTGTGGAGTTCTTTTTACAGGAAATTTATGGGTTGTGGGTTCAGAGCTAGCATATGTGAGTCTTTCTACTCTGCCATCTTGACTCCTCCCCCAGTTGTTCATTATTTCAAGTGGTTTTTCACTTGATTCTCTAGGATTCTCTAAATATATCATCATATCCTCTGGAAAGTGTGATAACTTAGTTTCTTCGTTGACTATTCTGATTCCTTCAATTTCTTTTTCTTCTCATTGCTAAAGCTAACATTTCTAGTGCCATATTGGATAACAGTGGTAAAAATGAACATCCGTGTTTCACTCCTAATTTTATTGGAAATGCATCTAGCTTATCCTCATTATATATACTGCTTGCTGATGGTTTTATGTAGATGCTACTTATTTTAAGAAAGGCTCCATTTATTCTTATTCTCCCTAGTGTTGTCAATAGGAATGGGTGTTGTATTTTGTCAAAAACTTTTTCTGTCTCTGTTGAGATAATAATATATTTTCTGTTACTTTTGTTGTTGACCTGATCAGTTAAGCCAATAGCTTTCCTAATATTGAACCAGCCCTCCATTCCTGATATAAATGTTTCCTGATCAAAGTGTATTATTCTCCTGATAGTTGGCTGTAATCTTTTGCTAATATCTTATTTAAATTTTTTCATTTATATTCATTTGGGGAATTGGTCTATAATTTTCTTTCTCTGCTTTCGCTTTTCCGGTTTTAGGTATCAGTACTATATTTGTATCATAAAAAAAATTTGATAGGACTCCTTCTTTGCCAATTTTCCCAAATAGTCTATATAGTATTTAAATTAACTCTTTTTTGAATGTTTGACAGAATTCACTTGTAAATCTTTCTGGCTCTAGAGATTCTTTTCCTAGGGAGTTCATTGATGACTTTCTCAATTTCTTTTTCTGAGATAGGGTTATTTAAGTATTTTACTTCCTCTTCTGTTACTCTGAGAAATTTATATTTTTGAAAGTATTCATCTATTTCACTAAGATTTCCAAATTTATGGGCATACAGTTGGACAAAATATTTTCTAATTATTGCTTTAATTTCCTCCTCATTGGAAGTGATTTCACCTTTTTTGATAGTGGTAATATGATTTTCTTCTTTTCTAAAAATCATATTGATCAAAGATTTGTCAATTTTATTGTTTTTTTCATATAACCAGTTTTTAGTTTCATTTATTAGTTCAATAGTTTTCTTAATTTCAATTTTATTAATCCATCCATCAGTTTTAAGTATTTCTAATTTGGTATTGAATTGGGGATTTTTAATTTATTCCTTTTCTTGGTTTTTCAGTTGCATGCCCAATTCATTAATCTTCTCTTTCTCTATTCTATTCATGTAAACATTTAGACATAAAGAACTTGCCTTAAAAAATGCTTTTGTTGCATCCCGTAAGTTTTGGTAGGTTGGTTAATTACTGTCATTCTCTTGAATCTAGTTATTGATTGTTTTTATAATTTGCTGTTTGACCTACTCATTCTTTAGGATTAGATTATTTAATTTCCAATTAATTTTTAGTCAATCTTTCCATGGTCCTTTATACCATATAATTTTTATTGCATCGTGCTTTGAAAAGGATTCATTGACTATTATTGCCTTTCTGCACTGGATTGTGCGGTTTTTATGCCCTTGTACATGGTTAATTTTCGTGTATGTGCCATGTGCCAGTGAGAAAACATGTATATTCCTTTCTATCCCCATTCAGTTTTCTCCAGAGGTCTATCATATCTACCTTTTCTAGAATTCTATTCACCTCCTTGCTATCTTTCTTGTTTATTTTGAGGTTAACATTTATCAAGTTCAGAGATGGGAGGTTGAGGTATAGTTTTGTTTTGTTTTGCTGTAGATTTCTTCCTGTAATTCCCTTAACTTCTCCTCTAAGAATTTGGTTGCTTTATCAGTTGGTTGATATATGTTTAGATCTATTTTTGCTTTTGGTTTGTCTGAGAATAGGATTGCTACTCCCTTTTTTTTACTTCAGCAGAAGTATAATATATTTTACTTCAACCTTTTACCTTTACCCTCTGTGTATCCCCCTCTCTCATGTGTTTTTTGTAAACAGTGTATTGTAGGATTATGATTTTTAATCCATTCTACTATCCACCTCTTTTTTATGAGTTTATCCCATTCACATTTATACTAATGATTACTGTGTCTTTCTCTCCATCATATCCCCCCATTTATGGTTTCATTTCTTGTTTCCCCTCCTCAAAAAAGTTTTACTTTTGACTTCTGCCTCCCTCAGTCTTCCCTCCCTCCTGTCAGCCCTCCTCCATTTTCTTTCCCTTTTCCCTTACTACTTCTTCCCTCTCTTTTAATCACCCCATACCTTTCTTTCCCTTTTCCTCTCATACTACATGTAGTGCAAGTTTGATTTCTTTACTTAACGAGAATGGTATTTCCTCCTTGAACCAAATCCAATAAGAGTAAAGCTCAAGCAAATGTTTATCTCTCTCCCTTCTTTTCTTCTACTTTAACATGTTGTTGTGCCTCTTCATGTCATGTAATTTACCCTTTTCTTCCTCCTCCTTTTCTCTTCTCCCTCCACACTCTTTAAATTACTTTTTATCCCATCAGTATATTTATACCCACACCCTTTAGCTATGTATATCCCTTCTAAATGTGGTAATAAATATTCAAATCTCAACCTTAACGGGTATTATTCTACCATTTAGTGCTGTAAAGAGTTTACCCATATTTAATAACAAACAAGTGTTTTTTCTTCTTTTTTTCCCCTGTTAACTTTTTCATGCTTCTTTTGAGTCTTGTATTTGAAGATCAAATTTTCTATTGAGTTCTTGTCTTTTCATCAGGAAGGACTGAATATCCCTTATTTCATTGAATGTCCCTCTCCTTGCCTAAAAGATTATGCTAACTTTTGCTGGGTGATTGATCCTTGGTTGTAGTACAAGCTCCTTTGTCTTAAGGAATATCATGTTCCAGTCCTGCCAATCTTTTAATGTAGAATCTGCAAGGTCCTGTGTTATCCTGATTCTAGTTCCCCAATATTTGAATTGTTCCTTTCTATCTGCTTGCAGGATTTTCTCCTAGATCTGATAATTCTGGAATTTGGCAACAATATTCCTTGGCATTTTCAATTTGGGTTCTCTTTTAGGAGGCAATCAGTGGATTCTTTGAGAGACTAATTTGACCTCTGGATCTAGGACCTCAGGGCAGTTTTTCTGGATGATTTTTTGGAAAATACTGTCTAGGCTCTTTTTGCAACATAGCTTTCCAATACAGCAATAATTTTTACACTTTTCTCTCCTGGATCTGTTTTCCAGGTCATTTGTTTTTCCAGTGAGTTATTTTACATTTTTTTCTATTTTTTCATTCTTCAGATTTTGTTTGACTGATTCATGATGCCTCATAGAGTCATTAGTTTCTACTTGGCTAATTCTAATTTCTATGAATTGCTTTCTTCAGTTAGCGTTTGTGCCTCATTTTTTTTTAAAGAGTTATTTTCTTGTTATGTTTTGCTTCTTCCTATTCATTTGGCCAATGTTAGTTTTTAAGAAGGTAAGTGTATTTTTAAAATCATTGGTCAATTTTCCTTCTGTGTCTTTAATTTGGCTATTAAAATCCTTCCTGTGTTCTTCTAAGAATGCCGTTTAAGGTTGAGACTGGTTCACATTACCTTTTGAGGGAATTGATACCCCCTTTGAAATGTGAGTACAGTGTCAATGCTGTTCTCTTCTGAATTTGTATTTTTTTCCCTGTGCCTGTAACAATATTCTATGGTCTTTGGTTTTCTAATTTTCTTCTTGCTCATGGTGATTACTTTTTTCCTGGATTTTAAAATGAATCTCTGCTTTTGAGTCATAGAGGGCTCTGTCCCATATTTCTAATACTGGCAGCTAGGTCCTAGTTACTGGTTTTCTGTTCTGTGGCCTCTGGTTCTTTCAATTAGAAGCTGCATAATACCATACCTCACTCAGCTGGCTAGTGTGTGCCAAGACTGAGACCAAGTGAAATCTAAGTTTCCCCAGGGTTATACTTAAGCTCATGGTTTAAGATGTGGGGGAGGGGTGTCCTGGTTGTTGGAGGTCTCCTCCTCCCCTAGGGCCGCACTAATCCCATCTGTACTGGTGTCTGCCCAATTTCCCTGGCTGTGGTAAGGCATACTTGGGGTTCTGGTGTTGGTGCTTACTGGTTCTACCTCCCTTGGGCTCAGGATCTCCTGCTGGTTCTCTCTTGTGGGGTTTCCTGGGATGCTTCAATTCCTGTATTGGTCCCCTTCAGTCACAGCAAGAGGGACCTTCCAAGTTGTCTCCTTAGCCTCTTTTTACCCCTTCTACTGACTCCATTATTCCAGGATTTTTCCTGGGGTAATATTCTTTGGGATTTTCAAGGTTAATCAGGGAAGGTGAGAGCACTTACAGTTTGCTCCACTATCTTGGCTCCTAGAAATTCAAGTAGTTGACTTTCAAACCTTTAGTATGTGGGCTGATATTCCCAGGAGTAGCTACTGTAGCTGCTGTTAACCCTGTGTTTCTCTTTTACCCAGTTCTGCTGGACTCCCATCCTGAGTCAAGCAGTTTGGGAAATAGGAATTGCTGCTGGTGATTCAGTCAGCCCAGGGCCATTCCTACTCCAGTATGGCTGCATCTGGGCTAGTGCTTCCCAAGCACTATGCTCCCCCAGTCAGGTGTAACAGATCCTTCCTGTTGATCTTTCAGGTTGTCCTAGGCTGGATATCTGCCACACTCTGTTTCCCAGTGGGTTCTGTCACTCTGCAATTCATTCAGATTCCCTTCTTAGAGATATCTGAAGGAATTTGTGGAAGAGCACAGGTGAGTTTCTCCTTTTACTCTGCTTTTGATAGTTTTAATTATATAAAATAACTAGACTATAAAAAATATAAGACTATCCCTGCCAAAGAACTCTATAAATATAAACACAAAACATCTTTTATACAAATAAAGTTGGATCTAAATAATTGAAGCAATGTTTATTGTGCAGGGGCAGATAAAGCTACTATAATTTTTAAAAGTTACAATTTTACTTAACTATCTATGTAATGCCATCCCAATTAAATTACTAAAAATTGTCTTACTGAGTCAGAAAATAAATAATAACGTTGTTCATTTGGAAGAGCAGAGGGTCAGGAATTTTAAGGACACCAGAAGAAAAAAGATGTGAAAAAAATAGATATCAAAGGTACTATACCTTGAAATATTTTATAAGATGAAATCAGTGCTGAAGTGCAAAATAAATGATTTTGATTATTTTAAATGAAAATTTTCCTATATGAACAAATTTTCTGTAACTGAGAGTAGAGGAAATGAAGAAAATTGGAGAAAAACTCTCATAGACAATCTTCTAGATGGAATGTCACTTGGTCAGATCTCTGCTGTGGTTTATGAAATGATGAACTGGTAGATTTAGAAAAGTATTAAAAGACTTGGACTTATGAAGGATGATACTATCTACCTACAGAGAAGCAGATGACAAGTAGAAGCAAGCATAATACTGTCTTATGTATATGTATTCGAGCATATATGTGTGCATACATATACATACAGACATTTGTGATACATATACATATAGTGTGAGTGTCAAAACAATGGAGTGAAAAATAATTTCATATATTGCAGACAGTATTTTTCTGGTCATATAAGCAACTGAATGAAAGATGCAGAAGGTCTAAGACCCCACTATTCTTCTTTGTAGACTGAAAAAAAAACCATTTGATTCTGTAAAGAAATAGGTTTCCTAAAAAAACTCTTCTTCAACAAGGTTTTTTTAATTAATAGGTAAAAATCCTACGCCATAATTCTTCCTACCACAATTTTCTCTTTGGATAATGTATGCCATTAATCTTTTGGAATTTATTACATGACTGTCAGCCATCAAAGAAAAATATTACTATTGAAAATATGTGCCTTTGTTTCAAAGAGAACATTACTCATAGGTAACTTTTTAACTATTGAAGTAAACCATTCAACTGTTTAATTGCCAAATGTTTTTCACTATCATGGAGGATGTCTAGCATGGAGTCTAAGTAGAAAAGGGATCCCCTATAGAAAGCAAGATCCTTTCGATATTTCCATTTACATGTTATATTGTACTTATTGTATCATACTCCAGATTGTTATAGAGCCTCCTGGATGATATAATTTATCAATAAATTATCCAAGAGGAAAAGCCAAAGTGGAAGCATGCTTATTGTCTAGAGAATGATATACAGTTGGATTCACAGCCCATATTGCTGATCTATCAGTACTATAGAGGATACCCTAAATGTTTTACTGCAGTTTTAAGACTCTAATTGCTTATTTCAAATAGACAATTAAGATTAAAATGAACTAAACCTAGAATTGAAGAGAAGGAAGAGGAGAGTTATCTCTGGGAAATTATGCAGAATTTTTTATGAACCTAAGTTTCCCTCTGAAACAAAGGCCTGTATATTTTTTTTTAGCATCAATAGTTTTTCACTGATACTTCACAGTAATAGAATATTACAAAATCAATTTTCAAAGGATTAAAGTTTCATTATCTCCTAAAGAGCAATGAAGTGGCTTCTGCTGGTCTTGGATAACTGATATGACATATTATCAAAGAGTTGTATAAAAGTTTCCTAAATAGCATTAGAAGGTTGTTCATCCTTCATTTTCAAAGACAAGCAATGACATCAGAGAGTCTTGACTTCTATGTGAATTGGATTTACATGAGGCAGAATTGCACAAAGTCATCTGCCTCATTGTCTTTTCAGGAGTCATTGAAGTCCAACGGAAAAATAAAAGTCAGAATGACTGATGATGACCTGGAATGTAGTGGATGACCTTGACATCTTCAATATCTGATCAAGCAATAAGCACCCCAAAATGCCCGATTCATCTACATTCACTACCAGAAATGGAGGTATGATGGTCATGTAGTGAATGAAAAGTATAAATGATAGATAGGTCCTTGCAGTCATTCAGTACTAAAAGATTTAGAAGAAGCCCCCAAAGATGGTAGGGAAAATCACAGTGGAGGATTTATAGGAAGACATGGACAAGTGTCACACAGAAAGAAAAGCATTGATAGGCTACAATTTGTAACACTGAAAGACGTGCCCACATCACAGGCAATTAGGTAGCATACAGATACACCTTGTTGCATTTGGAGTGAGGAAGGCCTGAGTTAAAATTATGCTTCAGTCACATGCTGACTGTGTGAACCAAGAAAAATTATTTAAACTTTCTTCATCTCAGTTTCTTTATCTGTAAAATGGGACTAATAATAGTACCTTCCTAATAGGGTTGTTGTGAGAATCAGCTGGGTTGACAAGTTTTAAATGATTTGTAAATCTTATAGACAATAAATTCTAGCTGCTATCACCATCATCATCATCATGAGTATTGATCAAATTAAAGTGTTGCAAGCTGTAAGATGAGGTGATTGCTTCCTCCCTAACTTCACATTACTTCCCGACAATAATTTCTACAAAAGAATGCTGGTTCATAACAAAGTTCAGAGAATAGGAAATCAGTTATCTTTCTTGTTCAGTGTGCAAAGAAAAGAATACTGTGTCTCTTATAAGGATGACATATTAAGTAATAGATAGAAGTTATATTGACTGTGATTTGCAGAAAGACACCATTTAGGTTACATAACAAAGGCAATATATAGATCATCTGAGTAACAGATTGGGTAACAATGACCCAAAAAAGACTGATCATGAGATAAAAATCTCCATAGGATGAATCAATGGCCCACCGTTGAGCAAAAGAGGAAGCAATGAGTATGACATCATGTGTTTAATGTTCAGTGAATCCGTAATTATCTATCCTATGTGACAACTGAGTCAAATATGAATTACATCATGAGAGGCAAGGTAATATAATGGTGAAGAGGAAAGTCTCATGATTTGGAACCAGAAGACATGAACTTGGTCTCTGCTTCACTATTTCTTAAAGTAGAACATTGACTAAGTTTCTTAACTTTTCTAGATTTTAATTTATTCACAAAATGTAAATAATACTATCTCTTAAAGATTTTAGAAGAAGGAACTGAAATTATATATATATATATATATATATATATATATATATATATATATATATATATATATGAAAGCCCTTTGCAAACTGTAAAGCTCTATACAGTCCATGAGTATCTATTTTTATGAGCTGATAAATAAGAGTGATTTCATGTGTTAGGTTTTTTCCCCCTAGACCTGAGTATAGTGCCTAGAACATATTAGGCACTTAATACCTGCTTGTTCACTTGACTTGTGAAAAAAAACAACAACAGATATTTCTGTGGGAGAAAACTATCTTTGTTTATAGAGGAAAAAAGTATTCATTCTCCAAGTCCATTCCAGATACCAATCTGAATTAGTATCATTTGTCTAGCATCAAAAGATTCTTCCTTTAAATGAACAGAACATTTTAATTTTTAAGTTTGATAACAAATGCTGTATCAAAAGAGTGATTCTGTGGTAAATCAAAGTCCACACTAGAGAGAGGAAAAAAGAAAAGGTCCATGAATAAAACTTAAATATGCAAGAGAGATGTGTTGAAGTAGATATATAAATAGATGAATATATCTATATTTATATCTATAATCTGTGTCATCTCTATTTCATTTCTAACCATATCTATCTCTCTACTTATCTATCTACTTATCTTTCTTTATGATTGACTGACAACTTAGAAAATCCAGAAATATCAGTGTTATAAAACTCTAAGGCCCTCTCTAATATAGTTTATGCATAAAAGGATGGAAAATGGGACCGGAGCGTATTAGTAGCTCACCACAACAGACTTTCTAGTTTTCCCTTTTTGCATAAGTGAAATATTGTCTGTGTCATGTTCTGGTTAGTGTTCTTTAATACATAGGGATTTAACGCAAACAATAAAGGCTAGATGAATCCTGAACACAAAACCAATAATCCTCTTTCTTTTCATTGACTTGCCCATGTAACCATCACGATAACTCAAACAGAAACCTAGATTCCTAAAATCTGAACAATTTAGTGGCTGATAAGTTGACACGGAAATTGGTATAGCCATTACGCATCATAATGATAATTATTTACTTTCCCACCCCAGTTCTTTGCTTATGATTTTCTTTCCTCTGCTGAAAATTCCCTCTTCCAACCATTGAAATTCTTCCTATACTTCACAGTCTAACTTAGATACCATACTGGCAACTTCACAAAGCTTTCTCTGATCTTTCCCTCTGGATAATATCTCTTTTTCTTTGAAATCTCAAAGGATTTTGATTAAAGTCAACTTAAATTGGCAACAATTTATTAAGAATCTATTCATTGCAAGACCGTGCTAAGTGCTAAAGATAGAAAGAAAGGCAAAATTAGTCTGTTACCTCAAGGACTTCATGTTTTAAAGAGGGCAACACCATAAAAATAGCAATGTAAAATGCAAGATACAGGGTAAATCTGAGGCAATCTCAGAGAGAAGACACTAGAATTGGGGGTGGGGCTCTTAAAGGCCTCTTGGAAGAGGAATTTGAACTGAGTCTTAAAAGAGAAAAAGCAAAGACAAGAGGCAGATAAGAACAGGAAGAGGGTTTCAGACATTGGAAAGTTAGTGAAAAAGAACAGTTAGGAGATGAAATACCAAATGAGAGAAATATAAGAAGAATGCTATTGCTGGATCAAAGAATACATAGGGTGGGAAGGTGGCCAATATGGATGAGTAGAAGCAAGGACCTGCTAGAATCCTTCCCCCCCAAACCCTTAAAAAACTGTAAAAATGACTCTAAACAAATTCTGAAGCTGCAGAAGCCACAAAATGATAGACTGCAGCAAATTTCCAGTCCAAGACAGTCTGGAGGGTTGACAGGAAGGGTCTATCACACAAAGCTGGGAGCAGAGCACAGTTTGACATTGGTTGTGGCAGTAGGGACAGAACAAGAGCAGGTCTCAGGGGACTGAGTCACTAGCACAGTTGTGGTTTCCAGGCTTCTCAACCCACAAATGTCAAAGATAGCTTCAAAGGTCAATGAGAAGGGTTTCTCACCTGACTGAGAGTGGAGTGTATTACAGCCCCAGCCTCAGCTCTGGTCCCAGCCTCAAAGCAGAGGAAGCCACTGCTGAAGCAGAGGCTGCTTCTGGAGCCCTCCACTCAGCAAAGAGCGTAATTGGCTGGGCAGCTGCTTCCACATAAACAAAACAAAACAAAACAAAGCTCTAAAGTCAAGTAATTGGCTGGGAAAATGACCAAATAGGGGGAAAAGAAACAGACTATAGATTCTTACTTTCTCAATGAAAAGCTCTTTTCTTACATCACTGGTGACAAGGAAGACTGAAACATATAACTTGAAGAAGACAACAAAGACAAAGCTCCTTCATCAAAAGCCTCCAAGAAAAATACTAATTGGTCTCAGGCCACAGAAGAGCTCAAAAAGGATTTTGAAAATCAAGTAAGAGAAGTAAAGGAAAAATTGGGAAGAGAAATGAGAGAGATGCAGGAAAATCAAGAAAATGAGTCAACAGCTTGCTAAAGAATACCTCCCAAAATGCTGAAGAAAATAACACTCTTAAAACTAGACTAATCCAAATGGCAAAAAGGGTCAAAAAAGTCAATGAGGAGAGGAATGCCTTATAAGAAGAATGGGCCAAATGGAAAAAGAGGTCCAGAACCTTACTGAAGAATTTAATTCTTTCAAAATTAGAATCGAGCAAATGAAAGCTAGTGACTTTATGGGAAATCAAGAAATTATAAGACAAAACCAAAAGAATGAAAAAAGTAGAAAATAATGTGAGGTATCTCATTGGAAAACCACTGACATGGAAAATGGATCTAGGAGAGATAATTTAAAAATTATTGCACTACCTGGAAGTCATGATCAAAAAAAGAGCCTAGGTATCATCTTTCAAGAAATTATCAAGGAAAATTTCCCTGATCTTCTACAACCAGAGGATAAAATAGAAATGGAAAGAATCCACTGATCACCTCCTTAAAGTGATCCCAAAAGGATAACTTCTAGGAATATTATAGTCAAATTCCAGAGTTCAGATCATGGAAGCTGAAAGAAACAGTTCACATACTGTAGAAATGCAATCAGGATAACACAAAATTTAGCATCTTTTGTTCTAAAGGATCAGAGAACTTGGAATATGAAATGCCAGAGGTCAAAGTAGATAGTATTAAAACAAAGAATCACCTACCCATCAAAACTGAGTATAATATTTCAGGGAAAAAATGGAACTTCAATGAAATAGAGGACTTCCAAGCATTCTTATCGAAAAGGCCAGGGTTGAATAGAAAATTTGACTTTTACATACAAGAATCAAGGGAAGCATGAAAAGGGAAACAAAAAAGAGAAACCTTAAGGGACTGAAGGTTGAACTTTTTATATTCCTACATGGAAAGATGATATTTGGAACTCATGAGACCATTCTCAGTATTAAGATAGTTGGAGGAAATGTCTATCTTTCTATAATATAAATATAAATATGTATATATATATATATATATATATATATATATATATATATATAGAGAGAGAGAGAGAGAGAGAGAGAGAGAGAGAGAGAGAGACAAGGTGAGCTGAATATGAAGGGATGATATCTAAAAAAGAAAATTAAATATTTAGAGAAATGTACTGGAATGTATTAGGAGAAAGAGAAAGGGAGAGATAAATAGGTGGAATGTAATAAATGATCTCACATAAAGGAGGCAAGAAAGAGCTTTTACAATGGAGGGGAAGAAGGGAAGATGAGAAGGAATAAGTAATCCTTCCTTTCATTAGATTTGGCTTCAGCGGGGAATAACATACACACTCAGTTGCATATGGAAGTTTCTCTTCCCCTTTAGGAAAGCAGGGGGAAGGGGATATGAGAGGTGGGGATAATAGAAGGGATGGAAGATTGATGGAGGCAGTAATCAGAAATAAACACTTTGGTAGAGGGACAGGAAAAAGGAGAGAATAGTATAAATGGAGAGCATGCAGGATAGAAGGAAATGTCTTTCACAACATGGTTATTATGGAAATGTTTCTCATGACTATACCTGCATAACCTATATTGAATTACTTGCTTTCTCAATGAGTGTGGAAATCAAGGCTTTAAAAATGAAGTTAAAAACTGTTTTTACATGCAATTAGAAAATAAGACATATAGGCAATGGGGTATAGAAATCTATCTTACCCTACAGGAAAATAGAAGGGAAGAGGAAAATGTGGGGGGGGTGATAGAAGGGAGAGCAGATTGGAGGAAAAGGTAATTAGAATATATGCCCTCCTGGGATGGGGGGAGGGGGAGATGGGGAGAAAATTTGAAATTCAAAATTATATGGAAGCTTATGTTGAAAACTGAAAATAAATAATTTTTTAAAAAAGAATATAAGGAAGAGATTAAGGTACCTTAATAAGATATTTTTGAAATTAATAACAATTTTAATAAAGACTAGAAAAGTAGAAAATGACAAGATTTTGAAAACCTTTAAAAACTAGAGTATTTTATGTTTGTTCCTGTAGATAATGGGGAGCCTCTGGAGTTCATTGAATGGGGTGGGCGATGACATGGTTAGTTTGATGCTTTTGGAAGAAAACTTTGGAAATGATAGGCTGGTTAATCCATTTTTCACATTCAAGTTTTCTGTATTTATATATATATATATATATATTTATATATATATATATATATATATCAGTGTGTTATAAAGCAAAGAGGATTGGTTTTGGAATCAGATAATTCAGTTCAAATTCTGCTTCAGTCTCTTACTTAATCCATGTGACTTTGAGCAAGTCACCTAAGTTCTTTTGGCCTTAGTTTTCCCATCTGTAAAATGAATGTGTTAGACTAGATGACATTTGAGGTCTTTCTTTTAAGCTCATAATATATAATTTTATGATTTCCAACTAGATTGTAATCTTGCATACAGATACCATGTCTTAATCATCTTTGTATCACCTATAGTACCAACTATCAATATATGTTTATTGAAGAATGAATGATGTTCACAAAAGGGCTATCTAACAGACTTTTATGTGGCAGTGGTTCAATTCAGTAAGCCCTCACAGCATATATTGTCATGTCCCTTCTGATTACTTTCCTTTTCCAGTTTCAGCCTATTAGTTGCCCTTCTTCCTCTTTGTTCTCATTTTTCTACTTTGGCATAAATATGTTGTCCAAAGCTCAGAGAGTTTGACTACTGGCCCACTCATCTAGCAAAGATTTGTATTGATAGTTGAAGCAACTGCCGACTGATAAATGGATGAAAGGATGGGCAGGCATAGCTTGAATCCCTTGAATGAATACAGAGGGAAATATATTCCTTTTACAGCCAAACTGTGGGAAACAAAGTACGATGAGGGTAGTTGGGCAAGATAACAAGAGCCTCTGTCTCAGTCAAATCATCCTGACTCTTCTTGTTTGAGTCTCTTAAATGTGAGCAATTTCATCTGAATCATGTAAGTGGATAATACGAAGTCTCTACGAACTTAGTTGTAGTATAAAGAAGGACAATCATTTGACCCTGAGCTTGTAAGGAGAAAGCTCTCCAGGCCCTTTTCCAGTTCAGTGAACATTTTTCCAACGAAGTTCCAGAATTGAGCCATGTTCTGCTGCACCCGCTTCCTTTCACAATGGGAGACCATCAGGATGTGCAGTTCAGTAACAATGCCGTATGCTGCACATTAGTCTCCTCCTCCTGGTGTTTGGCATGTCTCTCTTCTCTTATACTTGCTAATGATAATTGTTGGCCTCACTTGGAGGGACAGCTGCCCAGCTTGGACACTCCACATACTATTTTTCTTTGCCAGTATATTAAGTTCCAAAAAACTCTCAGAGAATAAATAATATATTGCATTATACTGAAAGAAGAATTAAAAAAAAAGTGAGTATGATGGCAGAAAGGTCACACAGATGGAAAGATCAATGAAGCTAGAATCAAGATAATTGAAAAGTTCTAATATATCTTAACTCCATAAATAAGATCATGGGAAAGTCACTTAATCTTCCAGAGCTGTAGTTTGTTTCCCATCAAATGGAGAGAAGGCATGTTCCATCTCCTAATCAAGGTTGCCATAAGAAAGAGAAACTTTGAAAAAGCTTCATATAATATTGTTATAGTTGTATAACTGACAAATACCTTCCATTCCATGTTACTTTATACCATGGTGATAGTTGCGACTGAGCTCTCCTCCTACTAGAGTCCTAGGCAATGCGACCTGTTATCACCTTTTCTCAACATTTGATTTCAAACAGCAAGCTAAAGAGAAAATTCTTGATGAATTCTGGACTCATAAAGAAACCAACTGACTGAAGAGAATCAGTCATGGAGGTTCTTGGAGTTTGGTAGCTGAGTATCAATCTATTGCTTAGCTCTGGTGGTTAAGGTGCCCCTGACCTAGCGAATTGCATTACTATTTTGTGTAGTTTGTTGATGATAGGCTGAAGTAGGATATTATTAATAAATCCTTAATTTTCAGGTCTCCAGACCTCTAATGAGGATACGCAAATGCTGGCCTACCACCTAGGGTTTAGAAAGGAAAAATTACTCAATGCATTCAGTTGGTTAGATCAATTTAGTAGTTATTTGAGATAGTACTTTTAGAAATGTAATGGCTTTGAGCTTTTTGATGGGCACAGAGAGGGAAACATTTGAGTCTGTTACTTTGTTAGTACTGGAAAATTGCAGTGTGTAGGAAGAGTCCCTCTTTGATGATAGAAAAGCAACTCCTGTAGAACTGAGTCAAATTTCAAATCAAGAAGTATTTATTATCTATTATATGCAAAGCACTGGGGACACAAAGAAAAAAAAACATGCCCCCAAATGAAACCAGCCACACCAATAACAAAAGCAATTCCTGTTTTCAAGGAGCTCACAGGCTTGGAAGAAAGATGACATGAGAAGAACTACGTACTCCAAAGATATGTATATATATATATATATATATATATATATATATATATATATACACACACACATATGTTTATATATGTATATATATACACACATATATGTTCATATATTTATATACACATATATGTCAGTTTAGTATAAGATCGGAAAGATAGGAAGGAGCCAAGTGATAGAGGACTTAAAAAATCAAATGATGCAATTCATATCTGATCCTGGAGTTAATAGAGAACCACTGGAGTTTATTGTATAGAGACCTTAAATGGCCAGATCTGTTTTTGACAGCTGTGTAGAGGATGGATTGTAGAGGGGAGACTCAAGGCAAGGAGATCAGCTAGAGGGTTATTGCAATAGGCAAGGCATGGAGATTTGCATCAGGGTTGTGCTTGTATTAGAAGAGAAAAGAGGGTGCATACTGAAAATTCTATAAAGGCAAAATTTACTGGACACGACAACAAGATATGAGAGAGGTAAGAGATATTGAGGAGTCAAGGATGATACCTATGTGACTGGGGGGATGATGGTGCCTTTTGCAGTAATATGAAAGTTAGAAATTTTTGCAAGGTGCACTATGAGAAGTTGAATTGTCCATGATAATGTGGCTAGCATATGTCAAAGGCAGAATTTGGAGGTCTTTCTGATTCAAAGTCTTATTTTCTATCCATAATAAAATGCTGCCTCTCAACATTAAAAAGACAAGAGGACAAAAAAAGGAAACCATGTTGTGCTGGTAGTAATTCAGAATGCCTACTGTTCATCATTATTACATGAACATCTACTTCCATCAAATAAGCCTGCTTGATTTTCAGCTATGCAAGTCTTTTCCCCACAGACCCTGATTTCTCGATATTTAGAGGCAACTTTCAGTGCTAACACTCCCTGAAGGATCTAGAAAATATAACATGACTTCTCTGACTTCTGTAGTTTAATTTGTGAATGATGACTGTATGAGTTTCATATTTTCAACTATGAGCCATGTGAAATATGCATAAGCCATATTTCCTCAAGATATGACATTTCTTTTAGAAAAATACAGCACAGACGCTAAATTTGCATTATTATCCCACAGGGACAGGAATGTCTTATTAACTCTGGAAAAGCTTCAACAAGTAGAAGTCATCTGTGATATTAACCATTTATAGTAGTTGAATGCTTCCAGAATGCCTGGCTTTATTCGGGGTGTGCACATTTTCAACCAAAAAAGAATTCCACTCCTTCATGTCTTGGTAATAAACCAAGTTCATGAGCTTCCTTGGTTAAAAATTAAATTCATCCCTTGATAGCCAAGCTTGGGGTGAGGGTTTTTAGCGGAAAGAGAGTTGTATTTGGAGTCAGAGAACCTAGGTTTGAAATTTAGTTCTGTATTGATTTGTGTGATCTTGGATCAGTCCTTTAACCTCTTTGGGCCTCAGTTTTCTCATCTATAAAATGACCTCTAATGTGCAGTCCATGTGTTATGTTATGACAATTTAGACTGGTGCATTCTCAGAGATTGGCAATGTAATCCATCACTGCCCATGGGTATCAGACTGATAGAATCTACTAAAACTTTTCATCTCCTGGAACAACCTTCAAAAACTCCACACCATGTCATGTCATTCATCAATTAATAGGGAAGATATAAATACAGTTCTCAATCAGGAGAAAACTTCCAGGAGTGTTCCATGCTCCTTGAATTCACTGGCATCGGAGGTGGTACAAAAATGAACAAAATTCACTGATTATGTTCTTGTTGATGATTCTTATTTTAAAGAGGAAATGAGCAAACTGGCATTCATGGACTACCAAAAGCCAAATGAATGGCACTGTAATCCATTAGATGATCCAGCTGCCTTAGCTTTCAAAATACAAATGCAGTGAACCGAGCTTGGGAGAACAGAGTCTGCCAATCTTTCACCACCAGAGATATGATTCACTTTCAGCTGAAGAGAAAAGGAAACTTGGGCTTTCCGAAATCTGATGTATCTATAAAACAACACTAAGAATCTGGCTCCACCTTTCTCAGTTGCTGCACTAACAGTTAAGGGCTCTTCAGGGGACCCTGTTTTCAAACTTGTAAACTGACTTATTAATAGGTAAATGTCTCCATAATGGTTTTTCTAAGGATAAGCTCCATGCATCTCCTCACTTTTTCCCCCATCTCCTCAGAGTTATGAAATTAGGAAAACTCTGGCTTCCCTGAGGTGATGGGTAAAGGTTTTTGGCTGTTCCTTCCCTTAGAGAGCTGGATTAAAATGTAAAGCTTGCCATTTGTTTAGACAGCCTCTTCTCACTTTCACCATAATGCTCAATGAAATGAACACTGGGAGCAGGTGTCTTGGCTCTGTTATAATATTTCCTACTTGCCCTGTTTACTTTGTAACCATCTGGTTTATTGGTAGCAATTTTCTCCTAGTTTCTTCATTTGTGGCCTCTCCTTTTCTCTCTTGCTATTTTGGCATCTCACATATCATGGAATATAGATTAAATTAAGATTTCAAATATACCTGCCCAGGAGGTGTTTTTGAGACCTAAATATTTTCCAAACCTTAAAACAGATCTTCAGAGGAAGCACTATTTTCTTGAATGATTTTCATGAGTTGTTAAAATTTCAGTATTTCAGAGTTAGAAAGGACTCCCAATCCCTTCATCTTTTAAATGTGGCAATAGAATTCCAAAATTTAAGTGACTGAATTAAGGTAGAGACTAATTTAAAAAGCTTACGTCTACTAGCTCACAATCCTGTTCCCTTTTCTCGTGATGTTTTCCATCATTACTATTTAAATTCTCTACCAAGATCTGCCCCATTATCCATAGATTCAGAAAAAGAGGTTGACTGAAAGAATGAAAACCAGGGACTTGGGAGCAGGATAAAGGATGTTAAAGGAACAGAAAGCAGGAATTCATTTAAAAAAGTGTATAGATTGGAAAAAAGGAAGATTCTCTGAAACCAAGACTCACATGGAAAAATAATGTTAGTGAAGTTAAATCAGGGAGTTTAAAAACACTGGTCTATATTATGATTTTAATGCTGGCCATTTCTTTCTCTTCTTCTCTCTATTTAGTGTAGGGCCCACATTCTTAATTACTTTCAGATTTATATAATTATCTCTTTTTATTTGTTCTACAGATGTTATAATTCCCTGAGCTCCCTTGAAAATTTTGTTGTTCTTATCTAGGAACCTACCCTTTTATGACTTTAATTGCTGTCCTATCAGTAATGCTATTCTAACAGTTTACTGTGGGAAACTGAAGGAACTATTGCCTTATAAAGAGGTTCAGATATGTAATAGGTATGGAGACAGAAATGGCCAATTTGTCTGACCTGAGATCAAAGACTCAATTGTATCTTGCTGGGCATGCATAAATACAAAAAACATTTTTTAAACATCCACTTCTTAACAACTATGAAATGGCTTAGTGCCAAACGTGGAGTTCAGCCAAGGAACCAAGGAAAAGACCTTGGTTCAAATCCATATTAACTAGTTATATGACCATGGACAAGTCATTTATCTTCAACAGACCTTAGCTTTGATGGACCTCAGTTTCCTCCTCTGTATATATGAACAAATGAACATTACCCAGCTAGCTGGGTAACTCAACTCCTCCTCTCCTGTCTGTCTTCCCCTTCCCTTCCTTCACCTCTCAAAAGGAAGGTAAATTTGGATGACCAGATGATGCCCAGTTAACTTGGGTTTTACTGGCTAGATTTCTTCCCTTCCCTTCCCTTCCCTTCCCTTCCCTTCCCTTCCCTTCCCTTCCCTTCCCTTCCCTTCCCTTCCCTTCCCTTCCCTTCCCTTCCCTTCCCTTCCCTTCCCTTCCCTTCCCTTCCCTTCCCTTCCCTTCCCTTTCCTTTACCCAAACCTTAAACGTACTGCACTCTGAAGCTTGGATACCTCCTCTGTATGTATGAATAAATGAACATTAATTAAGAGCAAGCTATGTGCTAAACTCTGAGCTAAGTGTTGGTGATATGGATAGAAAAATAAGACGATCTTTGCCCACATGAAACTTATTTTCCTTCTTTCTAGGAGGAAAGGACACCTATCTAGAGGAATGGTGGCTAGGAAGGGTTATTTGGTCTAGGAAGTTACAAGGACAGTAAGTAGAATTTTAGGGCAAATAACTGACAATCCTTTTCAGGAACAGTAGTGTTAATTTGATTATTGCTCTCTGAGCAATAAGTAGAAAGTAGTGGGGTGTCTGGAGTAACATAGTGGATCTATACAGGGTCACATAGAGGAAGAGGGAAGAGGGGAAAGAAAATAAAACATTTATATAGCAGCTACTATAAAGCCAGACACTTTGCTAAGTGTTTGACAAATATCTTACTCGATGATCATAACAACCTTGAGAGGCAGGTGCTGTTATCTTCATTTTACATATGATGAATTTGTTTTATTCATACATTTTTACTTACAGAAAAAAAGAGAGAGAGAAAAGATTATCCTGTGTGTATGTGTGCACGTGCACATGCATATGTGTGTGTATAATGTTACACCCATAAATATCTATATCTATTTTTACATGTATCTATCTATATCTTGCCCCAAACAGACTACCACACCATTTTCCTGCCATTTCCAAACCAAGACTCTAGGTATTTACTCAATGTCCCACCCCCACCCTTCTACCTTTCCAGTTTATTTAGATTTTCCCCCAACAGAAAGTAAGCTTTCTTGAGGGTAAACAATGTCTTGCTATTTGTATCTCCAGTGCTTAGTATGGTCCATGGCAACCAGTAAGCCCTTAGTAAATAATTTTTAATTCTTCCTCGAAAGATTTTTTTCTTTTATTTTTTAAATATCATTTTATTTTCCCCAGTTACATGTAAAAACAATTTTTAACGTTCATTTAAAAAAATTTGAGTTCAAAATTGTCCCTCTGTTTTCCTTACCTCTCCCCTCACTGAGGATTGTAAGCAATTTGATATAGGTTATTCACATTCAGTCATGCAAAATATAATACTCCATTAGTCATGTTGTGAGAGAAGACATAGATTCAAAAGAAAAAAAGCATGAAAAAATTATAGAAAGTGAAAAATAGTATACTTTGATTTTCATTCAGATTTCACCAGATCTTTCTCTGGATCTGGATAGCATTTTTCATCATGAATCTTTAGGAATTGTCTTGGATCATTGCATTTCTTAGAATATCTAAATCACTCACAGTTGATCATGGTACAGAATTATTTTTTGGTATGTAATGGTCTACTGGATCTGTTCACTTTACTTTGCATCAATTCACATAAATTGTTACAGATTTTTTTTCTGAAATCATTTTGCT
The DNA here is from genome assembly GCA_023548195.1 of Bettongia penicillata ogilbyi. Lineage (NCBI taxonomy): Eukaryota > Metazoa > Chordata > Mammalia > Diprotodontia > Potoroidae > Bettongia > Bettongia penicillata. The sequence goes on from JAJHZJ010000357.1 coordinate 3,751,442, forward strand.
CCTCATTTCTTATAGCACAGCAGCATTCCATTACAATCATACTACAAACTTTTTCAGTCATTCCCCAGTTGATAGGTATCCCCTCAGTTTCCAATTCTCTGTCACCATAAAAAGAGCTGCTATAAATATTTTTGTGTAAATAAGTCATTTACCCTCCTTTTTATCTCTTTCATATATGAATCTTATAGTGGTATTGCTGGACCAAAGAGTGCACATAGTTTTATAACCCTTTGAAGACAGTTCCAAATTGCTCTCCAGAATGGTTGGATCAGTTCACAACTTCACCAACAGTGCCTTTGTGTCCCAAGTTTCTTACATTCCCTCCAACATTGATTATTTCCCCTTTCTGTCATATTAGCCAATCTGATAGATGCAAGGAGACATCTTAGAATGTTTAAATTTGCATTTCTCTAATCAATAGTGATTTAGAACCTTTTTATCATATTATTATAGAAAGCTTTGATGTCTTTATCTGAAAACTCCCTGTTCATCTTTTGAAGAATGACTTGTGTTCTTATATATTTGAGTAAGTGCTTTATCAGAAGTAAGTTCTTTATCAGAAGCACTGACTATAAAAATTGTTTCCCAGCGTTCTGCTTTCCTTCTAATCTTGATTATATTGGTTTTGTTTATACAAAACCTTTTTAAATTAACATAATCAAAACTGTTCATTTTATATCCCGTGATGGTCTCAATTTTTTGTTTTGTCATAAATTCTTCCCTTCTTCAGTCTGACAGCTAATCTATTTCTTGCTCTCCTAACTTCTTTATGGTAGTACCCTTTTTTGTTTAAATCACATACCCATTTTGATCTTATACTGGTATACAGTGGAAGATGTTGGTCTATATAGGGGGATGGAGTCAAGATGATGGAGTAGAAAGATGTATATACTATAGCTGTTCCCCAACAGTCCATAAAATACCTGTAAAAAATGACTCTCAACAAATTCTAGAGCAGCAGAAACCACAAAAAGACAGAATGAAAGAGATCTCCAGCCAAAGGTAACCTAGAAGGCCAACAGGAAAGGTCTATCCCACAGAAATGCTGAGCAGAGCAGAACCCAGCCCTAGCTGTGTAGCACCAGGAGGAACAGGACAGAAACAGGCCTCTGGGGCAGAATTCCCAGCAGGGAGGGTCTCAGATGCCTTAACCCATAAGTGTCAAAGAAAACTTCAAAGGTCAGTGACAGGGCTTTCACAACTAGAAAAGAGGGAAGCAGGGTGCCCCTCCCCACCCCCAGCATGGGCCCCAGGCAGTAGCAGCAGCAGCAGCTGGATTGCAGCACCGCATGGCAGTGGTCGAGTTGTGTGGCAGCTTCCATCATGAGAGCAGCTCATCTAAAAGTCCCTGAGAGAATTGAGCTGCTGGTCTGAATGTTAGCCCTGAGTGGCAGCCCTGGGCCCCCTCACCCCCTGCCCCAAGCTCCTGGGGGAATTGAGCATTTGATCTGAATCTCAGCCTTGAGCAAGGTACTGGGGGAAGGAGGAGCACTAGAGCCCTCCTCTTGACAAAAGATTCAGAAGTCAAGTAACTGGCTGGGAAAATGCCCAAAAAAGGGGAAAAAAAATAAGACCATAGAAGGTTACTTTCTTCGTGAACAGATATTTCTTCCCACCCTTTCTGATGAGGAAGAACAATGCATGCTGTCAGGGGAAGTCCAGGCTTCTGCCTCCAATGCCTCTAAAATGAATATGCAATGGGCTCAGGTCATGGAAGAGCTTGAAAAGCTAGTCAACAGCTTGCTAAAGGAGACTCAAAAAATGCTGAAGAAAATAACACCAGGCTAACTCAATTGGAAAAAGAGGTCCAAAAAGCCAATAAGGAGAAGAGGGCTTTAAAAAGCAGAATCAACCAAATGGAAAAGGAGGTTCAAAAGCTCACTGAAGAAAATAGTTATTTAAAAATGAGAGTGGAATTGAGGGAAGCTGATGACTATATGACAAACCAAGCAATTACAAAACAAAACCAAAAGAATGAAAAAATAGAAGATAATGTGAAATATCTCATTGGAAAAACAAGTGACCTGGAAAATAGGTCCAGGAGAAACAATTTAAAAATTATGGGACTGCCTGAAAACCATAATCAAAAAAAAGAGCTTAGACATTATTTTTCATGAAATTATCAAGGAAAACTGCCCTAATATTTTAGAACCAGAGGTCAAAATAAATATTGAAAGAATCCACCTATCACTTCCTAAAAGAGACTCAAAAAGAGAAACTCCTAGGAATATTGTGGCCAAATTTCAGTATTCCTAGATCAAGGAGAAAGTATTGCAAGCAGGTAGAAAGAAACAATTTGGTATTGTGGAAAATGTTGGTCTATATCTGGTTTCTATCATAGTTTTCTATTTTTCCCAAAAGTTTTTGTCAAATAGTAAGTTCCTGTCTAAAAACCAGGGACCTTTGAGTTTATCAAACACTATATCACTGTAGCTATTTACTACTGACTCTTGTATACCTAATATATTTCAATAATCCACCACTCCATTTCTTGGCCAGTACTGGATAGTTTGATGATTACCACTCTAAAATTTAGTTTGAGAAACAGATGAGGAAATTAAGGTAATTAGAAGTCAAACGACTTGTCCAGGGTCACATGATTAGTAAATGCCTGAAGCTGGATTTGAACTCAGGTCTTCCTGATTCTAAACCCAGTGTACTATTTACTACACCACCTAGCTGCCCTTACAGATAGTAAAATGTCTTTAGTCGAAACTTAGAAAGCAAAGTCTAAAGATAGGAAGAAAATCAGAAGTAAATAGGAGTAATAATGACATCTAACTCTTGGAATTATTCTGAATGTCAAATGGGATAATACAGTTAAAGTCCTTTGCAAACCTTAGAACACTCTGTGTATATGCACAGACTATGGGCAGATAATACTTTTATATGAAATAGAATTCTTGCCCTCAAGGAATTTAAAATCTTATAAGGAGATAAATTGTCAACATGGCTAAATCTAAGACACAATAATACATGGTAAATGTAATATTAAAAATAAACAAATTGGTATTTGAGCTAAAAAGTGGTGATTACTACTCAGGAGATCAGAGAAAGTGTTGCAGAGTGGGTACCATGAGAGGATGGAAAAGAATTCCACAGATGAAACACGAAAAGGAGTGATTTTCAGCTATAGAAACCAATTTGAGCAAAGGCATAAGGGAAAAGGTACAGTGTATTGGGGACATCAGGGCAGTCTGGTTTGGTTCATGGAAAGAAATATTGTGAGAAAATGAGGAAAACATAGGATAATATCAGGTTGTGTAGAACCTTGAATTTTAGGCATAGGAAGCTTAAGTTTGTCTATTAGGCAACAAAAATCCATTAAATTGTATTGTTATATTTTATTTTTTTTGGTTTTTAATTAAATTATTTTATTTATTTTCAGTGTTTGACAATCACTTCTATATATCTTAGAATTTTTCCCCTTCCTCTGCCTCATTCTTCCCTTCCTCTGTCTTATCCCCCCCTTCCTCCTCACTCCCTCCCTGAGACAGCATACAATCTTATATAGGTTCTACATATACTTTCTTATTAAATACATATTCATAGAAGAATTAAAATGAATGGTAGAAACCATAAAATAAAACATAATAGAAAAGAAAATGGTCATTTTCTATCTGCGATCCAATTCCATAGTTCTCAAGAGTCTATTGGAAATTTTTTAAGTCCATGCATTTCTTTTTCTTAAAGTTAAAATGTTTTATTTGTTTTCAGTGGCCTACAATAACTGCCATGTATCTTAGATTTTTTTTACCTCCTTTCTCCTCCTTCCCTGTTCCCTCCCCACTCCCTCCCTGAGACTGCATACAATTTTATATAGGTTCTATACATACATTCCTTCCAAATACATTTTCACCTTAGTTATGTTGCATGGAAGAATTAAGATGAATAGGAGAAATCATAAAAGAAAACAAAACAAAACATAATACAAAAGATAATGGTCTGCTTCAGTCTGCAATTGAATTCCATAATTCTTTCTCTGGATGTGGAAGAGATTTTGCCTCAAAAGTCCATTGGGAATTTTTTAAGTTCTTGAATTGCAATGAAGTACTAAGTCTACCAGGAAACTAACTTGCACATTTTGGTTGTTGCTATGTACAAAGTTCTCCTGGTTCTGCTTCTTTCATTTAGCATGAGTTCATATAATGCATTCACATACCACAATTTGTTCAGCCCTTACCCAGTTGATGGGAATCCCCTTGATTTCCAGTTTTTGGCCACCACAAAGAGAGCTGTTATAAATATTTTTGTACTTGTGGGGACCTTTCTCATTTCTGCAATCTCTTTGGGATAGAGTTCCAGAAGCAATACTGTCAGAGTGTGCACATTTTTGTAGCCCTTTGGGAATAGTTCCAAATTGCTCTCCAGAATGGTTGGATCAGCATACAGCTCCACCAAAAATTAATTAATGTTCCAAATCTCCCACATCTCCTCCAACATTTGTCATCTTCCTGTTCTGTCATGTTAGCCAATCTGATAGGTGTGATGTCTTACCTCTGAGTTGTTTTGATTTGCATCTATCTAATCAGTAGTGATTTAGAGCATTGTTTCATATATTTAAAAATAACTTTAATTTCTTCTTCTGAAAACTCTGTTCATATCCTTTGACCACTTATCAATTGTGTAATGACTTGTATTCTTGTGCATTTGACTCAGTTCTCTATATATTTTAGAAATGAGGTCTCTGTCACAGACACTTGTTGCAAAAATTCTTTCCCAATTTTCTGCTTCCCTCCTAATCTTAGTTGCATTGGGTTTGTTTTTGTAAAAACTTTTCAATAAATGTAATCAAAATTCTCCATTTTGCACTTCATAATGTTCTCTATCTCTTGTTTTGTCATAAATTTCTCCATTTTCCATAAACATGACAAATACACTATTCCTTGCTCCCCTAATTTATTTATATTATCCATCTTTATACCCAGATCATGTATTCATTTGGACTTTATTCTTGGGTATGGTGTCAGGCTTTGGTCTATGCCTAGTTTCTGCTATACTGTCATCCACTTTTCCCAGCAATTTTTGTCCAATAGTGAGTTCTTATCCTAAAAGTTGGGGTCCTTGGGTTTATCAAACAGTAGATTACTATATTCATTGACCATTGTGTCTTGAGTACCTAACCTATTCCACTGGTTTGCCTTTCTCTTTCTTAGCCAGTACCAAGTGTTTTTGATGATTGCTGCTTTATAATACAATTTGAGACCTGCTGGGACTAGGCCACATTTCCTAGCATTTCTTTTCATTAGTTCCCTTGATATTCTGGACCTTTTGTTCTTCCAGATGAATTTTGATATTATTTTTTCTAGCTCTAGAAAGTAATTATCTCATAGTTTGATTGGCATGGCACTGAATAAGCATATCAATTTAGGTAGAATTGTCATTTTTATTATATGAGCTCGACCTATCCATAGAATTGTCATTTTTGTTATATTAGCTCGACCTATCCACAAGCAACTGGTATTTCCCTACTTATTTAGATCTGATTTATTTGTGTGAAATTGTGTTTTGTAATTGTTTTGATATGATCTCTGGGTTTGTTTTTGCAGGGAGACTCCCAGATATTTTTTGGTGTCTACCATAGCTTTACGTGGGATTTCTCTTTCTATCTCTTGATATTGGGCTCTGTAAGTAATATATAGAAGGGCAGATGTTTTATCTGCGTTTATTTTGTAACCTGCAACTTTGCTAAAGGTGTTTATCAATTCAAATAGCTTTTTACTTGATTTTCTGAGATTTTCTAAGTATATCATCATATCATCTGCAAAGAGTGATAACTTAGTTTCTTCTTGTCCTATTCTAATTCCTTCAATTTATTTTTCTTCTCTTATTGCTACAGCTAACTTCTTTAGAAACATATTGAATAATAGTGGTGATAATGGACATCCTGGTTTCACCCATGACCTTTCTGGAAAATCATCTAACCTGTCCCCATTGCATATAATACTTGCTCAATGGTTTCAGATAGGTACTGCTTATTATTTTATGGAAAGTTCCATTTATTCCTGTGTTTTCCAGGGCTTTCAATGGGAATGGGTGCTATATTTTGTCAAAGGCTTTTTCTGCATCTATTGAGATAATATTGTGGTTTCTCTTAATTTTTGTATTGAGATGATCAATAATTCTAATAGTTTTTCTAATATTGAACCAGCCCTGAATTTCTGGTATAAATTTTACCTGGTTATAATGTATTATTCTTGTGAGAAATTGCTATATTCTTTTTGCTAATTTCTGATTTAAAATTTTTGAATCTACATTCATTGGAGAAATTGGTCTATAATTCTCTTTCTCTGTTTTGAGTCTTCCTGGTTTAGGTATCAGAACCATACTTGTATCATAAAAAGAATTTGGTAGGACTTCTTCTTCAGCAATTTTCTCATTTAGTCTATATTGTCTTGTAATTAACTGCTCTTAAATTTTTGATAGAATTCACTTATAAATCCATCTGACCCTGTGTTGAGTCCCCCAAAGATCTATGCCTGCATGAGATGTTTCTTCTGGGTGTGAATGAATGAGGCAGGAGCAAGGATGGTATGCACTCCTTTTATTCTCAGCTGGTTCAGAGTATATATAGGCATTCTACTTCCATGCATGCAAGAAGCTTGTATATACCATGTGCTGAGCTTACGTGGTCGGCCATTGCTGCTCTTGGTCAACATAATTGTTAATGTGGGTTATTGCTTCAGGGTGGTCCATCACATAAGTCACGCAAGGACATGACATCCCAAGAGATTTCTCCTGAGGATACCATGACTCTGATAACCCTAGAGTTCCAAACCCCTTACAACCCTGGAGATTTTTTCCTAGGGAATTAATTCATTGACGGCTTGTTCAATTTCTTTTTTTGGAGATGGGGTTATTTAAGCACTCATCTTCCTTTTCTGTTACTCTGGGCAATTTTTATTTTTTTTTGAAATAATCATTCTTCTCATTTAGACTGTCGAATTTATGGGCCTAAAGTTGGGCAAAGTAGTTTTTAATTATTGTTTTAATTTCCTCTTCACTGGAGGTGAGTTCACCCCTTTCGTTTTTGATATTGGTAATTTAGTTTTCTTCTTTCCTTTTTCAAATCAAATTGACCAAAGGTTTATCTATTTTATTGATTTTTTTCATAAAACCAACTCTTTGTTTTATTTACTAGTCAATAGCTTTTTTAAATTTCAATTGTATTAATGTCTCCTTTGGTTTTCAGTATTTCTAATTTGGTATTTACTTAGAGATTTGCAATTTGTTCTTTTTGTAGCTTTTTCAGTTGTGTGCCCAATTCATTGATCTCCTCTTTCTTTATTTCATTGATGTTGGCATTCAAAGATATAAAACTTCCTCTAAGAACTGCTTTTGCAGTATCACATGAGATTTGGTAGGTTGTCTCATTATTGTCATTCTTTTCAATGAAATTGTTGATCGTTTCTATAATTTGTTGTTCAACCCACTCATTCTGAATATTAGATTGTTTAGTTTCCAATTAGTTTTTGGTTTATATTTCCATGGCCTTTGATTACATATAATTTAACTGCATTATGATCTTAGAAGGATGCATTGACTATCTCTGCCTTTCTGCACTAGATTGTGAGGTTTTTATGTCCTAAAACATGATCAATTTTTGTGTATGTGTGATCTACCACTGAGAAAAAGTTATATTCCTTTCTATCCTCATTCAGTTTTCTCCAGTTTTCTCTGGAGGAAACTGAATATCATATCTACCTTATCTAGAGTTTTATTCACTTTCTTAACTTCTTTCTTGTTTATTTTGAGGTTAGATTTATCAAATTCAAAAAGGTGAAGGTTAATGTCCCCCACTAGTATAGTTTTGCTGTCTATTTCTTCCTTTAACTTTCTTACCATCTCCTCTAAGAATTTGGATGCTATACCACTTTGAGCATATAGGTTTAGTAATGAAATTGCATTGTTGTCTATGATGCCTTTTAACAGGACATAGTTTACCTCCTTGTCCCTTTTGATTAGATCTATTTCTACTTTTTCTTTGTCCAAGATTCAGATTGCTACCTGTACTTTTTTTGCATCAGCTGAAGCACAATAAATTCTGATTCACCTTTTATCTTTACCCTCTTTGCATATCCCCATATCAAATGTATTTCTTGTAAATAACAAATTGTTGGATTAAGGCTTTTAATCCATTCTGTTATTTCTGTTTTATGAGACAGTCTATCCCATTCACAATTATGATTACTGTGTCTTTCCCTCCATCTCCTTTCCCCTTGTTTATGCTTTTAGTTCTCCCTTCACCCTTCCCCTCCACAATAGAGTTTTAATTTTTGACCGTTGCTTCCCTCAATCTTCCCTCCCTTCTTTCAGCCTTCCTCCCTTTTAATCCCCTTTTTTCTTACTACTTATTCCCTCCCTTTTAGCCTCCTCTCCCTTTTCTTTCTCCCTTCCCCTCCCACTGCCTATTGGGTTGGTTGTATTTCAATACTTAACTGAGTTTGTTGTCCTCTCCTTGAATCTCATCAGATAAGAGTACCTAACAAACAATGCTCATCTCTCTCCTCTCTTTCCCTCTACTGTAATATATTTTTGTGCCTCTTCCTGTGATGTAACTTTTTTTTTTCTGCCTCCTCCTTTTCACATCTCCCATTACAATCCCTTCACACCATTAAATCACATTGGTTATCATCATATCATTTAATTTATACCCACTCCCTCTATCTATGTATATTCTTTTTGTATATCATAAAAAATATACAATTCTCAAGATTAAAAAGCATCATCTTCCTTTATAGGGATGTAAACACTTTGCCCATATTGAATAACAAGTTTTTTTCCATTTACCTTTTTATACCTCTCTTGAGACCTGAGTTTGAAGGTTGAATTTTCTGTTGAGTTCTGGCATTTTCATCAGCAAGGTCTGGAAATCCCTTATTTCATTGAATGTCCATCTCCTTGCATGAAATATTATTCTCAGTTTTGCTGGGTAATTAATCGTTGGTAGTAGTTCTAGATCCTTTGCCTCATGGAATATCATATTACAATTAATTTGATCTTTTAATGTAGAAGCTGCGAGGTACTGTGTGATCCTGACTGTCGCTCCTCCATATTGGAATTGTTTCTTTCTGGCTGCCTGCAGTATTTTGTCCTTTACTTGACAATTTTAGAATTTGGCAACAATATTTCTTGGTGTTTTTAATTTGGGATCTCTTTCAGGAAGTGAACAGTGGATTCTTTTGATGACTATTTTGATCACTGAATCTAGGTTTTCTGGGCAATTTTCCTTGATGATTTCTTGAATGATAATGTCTAGGCTCTTTTTTTCATCATGGCTTTCTGGTAGACCAATAATCCTTAGATTTTTCTCTCCTGGATCTATTTGCCAGGTCAGCTGTTTTTCCAATTAGATATTTTACATTTTCTTCTGTCTTTTCATTCTTTAGATTCTGTTTGATTGATTCTTGATGTCTTACAGTGTCATTAGCTTTTACTTACCCTATTCAAATTTTTATCAAATTGGTTTCTTCAGCTAACTTTTACATCTCCTTTTCCATCTGTCCAATTGTTCCTTTTAAGGAATTGTTTTCTCCAGTGAGGTTTTGTACGTCCTTTTCCATTTGTCCAGTTGTCCTTTTCAATTTTTCTGTGATTTGTTTTTCCACATTTTTAAAGTCATTGGTCAGTTTTTCTTCTATTCCTCTAATTTGCCTTTTAAAATCCTTCCTGAGCTCTTCCAAGGAGGCTCTTTGTGCTTCAGACCAGTTCATATTGCCTTCAGAATTTTCAAATGGTAGTACAGTGTCAATGCTGACCTCTTTGATATTTGTGTTTTGGTCCTTGTCCCTATATCAAGACTCTATGATCTTTTCTTTTCTACTTTGCTTCTTACTCATGATAATCACTCTTTTTCTGGCTTTTTACCACAGTTCTTCTGCCTAAAATTTGAGGCTTTGTGTGTTGTGGCCTCTGATTTTTTCAGTTAGAAATTAAAATGCTGCAGCTTACCTGGTGCTAAGCTGGCCAGTATTGGAAAGCAGAGGTCAGGTGAGGTCTTTTTGGTTTTCCCCATAGTTACCCTGGAGCTAGCTTGTTAAGTGTAGGGGAGGGGTTGTCTGGCTCCAGGAGTTCTCCTCTGCTGAGCTAGAGCATAGCTAAGTTCAACAGTCAGTTATCCAATCTGGGCTAGTGTGTTCCTGATTCCCCTGGGGTGCTGAGGCATACCTGGAGTCCTCATATTGTTGGTTGCAGGCTTCACCCCTCTTGGGCTCAGGATCTTTTCCCGATTTGCTGAGATGGGGTTGTCTGGGACAGCACTGGTCCCCTTCAGTCACAACAATAGGTACTTTCCTTAGCAATTTTCCTAGCTTCACAGGCTAAAAGACTGTTTGCCCCTTCTGCTGCTCCCATTGTTCCAGGGTTTTTCCCAGGGAAATATTCTCTGGGCTCATCAAGGTCAACAAGGGGAGGAAGATAGCAATTACCAATCACTCTGACATCTTGGCTCTCAGAATCAGATATCTAAATAGGTTTAAGTAGGCAAATTGAGGAGACATGAAAAGATCTATACATAATTCCAAAATTCAAGAATTTATAATGTTGCTATTTATCTACCAACACAGTAATGAATCCAAATCCCTTTTAAAGCTAAACCTATGATCAAAGGTTCATTTTAGAAGTTAGTGAATGGTCTTTGAGAGTCATCATGTCAATTATACATATGTGATTTAAAAAATCCCAACAAAATTAAATGTGACCACCTTGTGACTAATAGAGCAATAGTTCTTTTTTTTAAATAAAAAGTTGTCTAGACTAATTCTTCCACTAGGCATATAATTCATCACTAAGCTGATATTTAATAATGAGAGCATTCATATGTTGCTTTAAGCTTTATAAAACAAGTTAGAAATAATATATAATTTTATCCTTACTACAATCTTGTGAGGCAGGTGCTGTTATCATGTTCATTATCATGTCCCCATTTTATAGGTGAGGAAGCAGAAGTAGACAGAAGTTAATGTGACTTACCTAGGGTCACATAGTAAATAAGTGTTTGCTTTAAGCTATTTGAACTCAGATCTTCCTGACTTCAGGTTTAGTGCTTTCTCCACTGTCCATATGGCTGTCTTTTCAACTTGACAAACCTTGCTCAATCTTATATTTGACAAGTATAGCCTTTAAGAAACTGTTGTCTCCACCCCACAGTGAGAAATCAGCATGGGATTTTAACTGTTAGCTATGCCCAAGAAAGGTCATTTCTGATAGTATTGTAAGGACAGATAGGAGAAGAGGCAGGAAGAGAACTTTTAAGCCAGGACTTCTTAACCTGTAGAGATGTCATTGAGTCCATGAGCTGGAAAAATATATATTTATTTAAATATACTTGGATTCCTTTGCAATTCTCTTTATTATATTTTATACATTTAAAAATATTCAGAGAAGAGGGTTGTTCATAGGCTTCACCAGACTGCCAGAGGGGTTTATGACACAAAAAATTTAAGATCCTCCTATTTGGAGAGAAAAATCTGTTTGTAGACTATAGTAATATAACAGATAAAGAAGGCTTTTTTTTGGTGGTCACAGTAGGCATAAAAAGGAGTGGGTAGAACCACCATAAAATAGATTCTAAGTATATCCTTGTTGAATGAATGGAACACCTAGTTCCAATTCTTTTCTGAATTCCTACAGATTTTTAACTATAAATTCATATACAAGTCTATAAATTACAGATGGATTTGTAGAACAAAAATGTGCTCCAAAGTTCAGTGTTTGAATTTAGCATTGTGTTTTCCTATCCAAATACTATTTTATGGTAAATTTACAAGTTTTTTGAAGTAGAAAAGGTCTGGTAAAGATACCAGATAAAGATAAACCTGATAAAGAGATAGATTCCTTTAAATATAAAAATAAAACAACTTAATGTTTAGAATTTCAAAGTCAATCAACAGTCAACAAACATTTATTAAATACCTATGATTTGCCATGCCTGGACAGTAAAAGTAATCTTAAATGATGTCAGACTTGTAGATATGTTACAGAAGACTGATTGGAAGAATGAAAAGATAACAGGGAACCTGATGGAGCCATGGTTTGGTTATGGCTTAATAGCAAAAGGGAGAAGGTGAATCAGATATAGGTTGGGAATGTTTAGTATTTCCTATGATTAATGGAGCTTCAGTTATAAATCCTGCCATCGACTTTGTTTAAATCTGTTTTTCAACTAATAGCAATATTTTTTCTCTTCCTCTTCCCTCCATTCCGCAGCCTAAGAAAGGTGGGGAGAGGAAAAGCAAATGTAACAAATAGCCAAGAATAATAATTTTGATCATGTCAGGAAATCTCTATCTCATTCTGCAAGTTTAGTACATCACTTCTCTGTTAGGAGATGTGTAGCATTCGTCATTACTAGTCCTCTGGAATCAGCATTGATCATCACATTAGTAAGAATTTTTGCCTTTCAAAATTGTACATTCTAAAAGTGTTGCTATTGCATAAATTGTTCTCCTGATTCTTCTTACTTTCTTTTGCATCCATTAATACGAGGCTTTCTAGCATCCTCTGAAATTGTCCCTTTTGTCACTTTTTACTGTACAATAGTAGTGCATTAAATTTATATGATGTATTCTGTTCACCCCACTTTGTTAGGTACCTGATTGGTTTCTAGTTCTTTTCGTTTAAAATGTTTATTTACTTATTTTTAGTTTTCAATATTCATTTCCACAAAAACTTGAGTTCCAAATTTTCTCTACATCTCTCCTCTCCCCTACCCCAAAACACCATGCATTCTGATTACCCCTTCCCCCAATCTGCCCTCCCTTCTATCACACCCCTCCCTTCCCTTATCCCCATCTTCTCTTTTTTCTTGTAGAACTTCAATAGATTTTTATACCCCATCACCTCTATCTTCTATTTCCCAGTTGTATGTGAAAACAATTCTCAACATTTGTTCCTAAAACTTTGAGTTCCAACTTCTCTCCCTCCCTCCCTCCCTCCCTACCCATCCCCTCTGAGAAGATAAGCAATTGAATATAGGCTATATATGTGTAGTTTCCCAAAAGACTTTCATAATAGCCATGTTGTGTAAAACTAACTATATTTCCTTCCATCCTATCCTGCCACCTATTTATTCTATTCTCTCTTTTGACCTTGTCCCTCCCCAAAAGTGTTTACTTCTAATTACTCCCTCCTCCCATTTGCCCTCCCTTCTATCATCCTCCCCACTCCACTTATCCCCTTCTCCCCTACTTTCCTGTAGTGTAAGATAGATTTTCTTACCAAATTGAATGTGCATATTATTCTCACTTTTAGCCAAATATGATGAGAGTAAACTTCACTTTTTCCCTCTCACCTCTCCCTTTTCCCCCTCCATTGTAAAAGCTTTTTCTTTTATGAGAGATAATTAGTCCCATTCCATTTCTCCTTTTCTTCTCCTAATATATTCCTCTCTCATACCTTAATTTAATTTTTTGAGATATCATATCATTCCTTCCTATTGAACTCACCTTGTGTTCTCTGTCTATAAATATGTGTGTATAATCCCTCCAATTACCCAAATACTGAGAAAGATTTCAAGAGTTACAAATATCTTTCCATGTAGGATTGTAAACAGTTCAACTTTAGTAAGTCTCTTATGATTTCCCTTTCCTGTTTATTTTTTCTTGCTTCTCTTGATTCTTGTGTTTGAAATTCAAGTTTTCTATTCAGTTCCAGTCTTTTCATCAAGAATGCTTGAAAGTCCTCTATTTCATTGAAGGACCACTTTTTCCCCTAAGGTCTTTATTATATTCAGTTTTTCTGAGTAGGTGATTCTTAGTTTTAATTTTAGTTCCTTTGACTTCTGGACTATCATATTACAAGCCCTTTGATTCCTTAATGTAGTAGCTGCTACATCTTATCTTATCCTGATTGTATTTCCACAATACTCGAATTATTTCTTTCTAGCTGCTTGCAATATTTTCTCCTTGACTTGGGAAATGTGGAGTTTGACTACAATATTCCAAGGAGTTTTTCTTTTCAGATCTCTTTCAGAGGTGATCAATGGGTTCTTTCAATATTTATTTTACCCCCTGGTTCTAAAAAATAAGGGCAGTTTTCCTTGATAATTTCATGAAAGGTGATGTCTAGGCTCTTCTTTTGATCATGGCTTTCAGGTCGTCCCATAATTTTAAAATTTTCTCTCTTGGATCTAATTTCCATGTCAGCTGTTTTTCGAATGAGATATTTCACATTATCTTCTATTTTTCATTCTTTTGGTTTTGTAATTTTTTGATTTCTCAGAAAGTCATTAGCTTCCATATACGCAGTTCTAATTTTTAAAGAACTATTTTCTTTGGAATTTCCTTTTCCATTTGACTAATTCTGATTTTTAAAGACTCCTTCTCCTCATTGACTTTTTGGGCCTCTTTTGCCAATTGAATTAGCCTATTTTTAAAGGTATTATTTTCCTCAACATTTTTTGGGGGTCTCCTTTAGGAAGCTTTTGACTAGTTTTTCATGTTTTTCTTGCAATGCTCTCATTTCTCTTCCCAATTTTTCCTCCCCCTCTCTTACTTGATTTTCAAAATCCTTTTTGAATTCTTTCATGGTCTGAGACCATTGCATATTTATTTTGGAGGTTTTGGATACAGAAACCTTGTCTTTCAAGTCTTCCTCTGATGGTATGCATTGTTCTTCCTCATCCTGAAAGGGTAGAAGAAAATACCTGTTCACCAACAAAGTAACCTTCTATAGTCTTTAGTTTTTCCCTTTTTTTGGGCATTTTCCCTGCCAGTTACTTGACTTTTGAATCCTTTTTCAAAAGGAGGGTCTGCTCTGGGGACCTGTAAGTTTTCAATTTCTCCAAGGTAACACAATCAAGGGAGAGTAGCTTGCTCCTCTCCTGGCCTGTGCTCTGATCTGGGAGATACCACAAGTTTTCTGCCCAGGATCTGCAAGTAGAATTCCCTCTCCAGAGCCACAATCAGCTCTTCTATGCCAGTGCTCTTCCTCACCCCAAGACTACCACTCAGGGCTGAGATTCAGATCAACGACTTGATTCCCCCAGGGTCTTTAGGCCAGGGCTTCAAAAATGTAAGCTGCTACCACTTGAGGCCACCTGGGGTTGCCTACGGCCAGAAGTAGAGCAGGAGGACTCTGCTCCCTTCTCACCCAGGTGAAAGAATTTCTCACTGTCCTTTGAAGCTGTCTTTAGCATTTGTGGGTTGAGAGATCTGGGGACTGCAGCTGCTGCTGGTGGCATCCTGAAGCCTGTTCTGGTCCTATCACTGTTGCACTATGTGGCCAAGGCTGGCCTGTGCTCTGCTTCAAGTCTGGATTTGATAGACCTTTCCTGTTGGCCTTCCAGGCTTCCTTGGGCTGGAAATCTCTTTCACTTTGTCGTTTTGTGGCCTGCTGCTCTAGAATTTGTTTAGAGTAATTTTTTACAGGTATTTTGTGGGCTATGGTAGGAGGAGCTTTTACAGGTCTGTCCTTCTACTCTGCCATCCTGGCTCCTGGTTTCTACTTCTTAGCCACCAAAAACAAACAAGCAAAGCTTATATGTATAACACACATGCATACATACATATACATATTTTTTACATTATATTTGGATACTTTTCTTCTTTCTTTGATCTCTTTAGGGTATAGGTCTAATAGTGTTCTCTCAGGGTCAAAAGGTAAGCACTTAGCAATTTGTGGAGCATAGTTCCAAATTCCTTTCTGGAATGGCTGGAGGAATTCAGAACATTACCAACAGTGCATTAATGTGCTGGTCTTCCTGCAATGCCTCCAACATTTGTCTTATTCTTTTCTCCCCCCTCAAATTTGCTGGTCTAATGTATGTGTATTCAGATTTACTTAATTTACATTTTTCAAGTTGTTAATGATTCGATACATTTTTCATTTGGCTATATATAGTTTATATTTCTTCCTTTGAGAATAGGTTGTTCACATACTTTGATCATTTATCACCTGGGGAATTTGTCATTGACTTCTGAATGAACCATGGAAGTTCAAGGACTGCTTACCTTTACAGTTTCTTCACATTTTTTTTTTAGTACTTTAATTATTCTATAAAATATACAAAGATTGCAAGAAGATATGAAAGTACAAAATAAAAAATTGGCCAAGGTAACTAAAGTTACTGAAAATTAACATATCTCATTTACAATTTAGAAACCTGCAATGTTTTATCTTGACATCTTTATTTTTAATCCCACCTATTGCTCCTAGCAATAGATTGCACATATATTCTTGGTGAATATTTCTTGAATGACTTAATTTTTCTGTGAAAGAGGGAGTCAAATATCATAAAAGTATCCTTATTTCACAGTAGGGAGTATCAGTGTCTCAAGGAGTTAAATAGCTTTCCTAAATAGCACTAAGTATAAGATCCAAAACTAGAATTGATGTGTTTTGACTAGAATTTGATACCTTTCATGTTCAGTCATGCTTGCCACTTAAAAAAAAAAAGCAACATTTGTTTTCATTTGTGTCTTCAGAAAAACTCATCTCATAAGGTCAGGCATTATAATTTCATTCACTCTTTATATACTTTTAAATACTAGAGGGAAAAACATTTTCTTTATCTCAAACAAACTTTTCAATCCATTCTACCCCTGTTTTTTTTTTTTTTTTTTTTTTTTTTAGAATTGTCATTTAACTTTGTAAAACATCATAGAATGTTGTTCCTAGGAAAGTCATTTTATAGCTAGGAATGTATGATCTTTCCCCACCTCAGATGTGTCTGTGATAAACTAAGAAATATTTTTTCTGTCTCAGCAAAATAGATGATGTAACACTATTACCATACACAGTGTTTTATTTATATGTATATAACTGGTGCTCCAGATAAACTTTTCATAGTTTCCTGAATCTATTGCGCTTTAATCATCTGTTAAAGAAAATAATTGTTAGTTACAGGTTGTGATTCTGAGAAAAGAAAAGATTTCACAAATATTTTTTTTTTTACTTTCTTTATATTTATTTATTTAAATTTTTTACATTCATTTTCACAAATTTTTGGGTTCCAAATTTTCTCCCCTTTTATCCCCTTCCCCCACCCCAATACCCCAAGCAATCTAATTTTCCCTATCTCCAATCTGCCCTCTCTTCTGTCATCTCTCCCTTCTCTTGTCTCCATCTTCTCTTTTCTCCTGTAGGGCCAGATGACTTTCTATTCCTCCTTAACTGTATGTCTTCTTTCCTAGTTGCAACAACAATACTAAACAGTTGTTCCTAAAACTTTGAGTTCCACATTCTCCTCATCCCTCCCTCCCCACCCATTCCCTTTGGGACAGCAGGCAATTCAATTTAGGCCCTATCTGTGTAGTTTTGCCAATGACCTCCCTGATAGTCGTGTTGTGTAAGACTAACTTGATTACCATCCCTCCTAACCTGCCCCTCATTGTTTCTCTTCTGTCTTTTGATCCTGTCCCTCCCCAAGTGTTGACTTCAAATTGCTCCCTCCTCCCTTTGCCCTCCCTTCCATCATCCCCCCCCCTTGCAATATCTCTTTCTCCCCCACTTTCTTATACTGTAAGATAGGTTTTCATACCAAAATGAGTGTGCATTTCACTCCTTCGTTTAGTCAAATGTGATGAGGGTAAACTTTTTGTTTTTGTTTTTTGTTTTTTGTTTTTTTCTCAGCTCTCCTCTTTTTCCCTCCACTAAGAAAAACTCCCTGCCTCTTAAATGACATATAGTTACCCCCTTCCCTTTCCCTCCCCCTACATTTCTCTCTAACCATTTACCCTAGTTTCTTTTAAGGTATGGTCCCATCCTATTCAGTTCAATCTGTGCTCTCTATCTCTGTATGTGTGTGCATGTGTGTATGTGTGTGCATGCGTGTACATGTGTATGTGTGGTCCCACCAACTACCCAGATACTGAAAAGTTTTAAGAGTTACAAATATTGTCTTTCCATGTAGGAATGTAAACAGTTCACTCATGGTAAGTCCCTTAAGACTTCTCTTTGCTGTTTACTTTTTCATGCTTCTTCTCATTCTTGTGTTTGAAAGTCAAATTTTCTTTTCAGCTCTGGTTTTTTCATCAAGAATGATTGAAAGTCCTCTGTTTCATTGAAAGACCATATTTTCCCTTGAAGTATTATACTCAGTTTAGCTGGGTAGGTGATTCTTGGTTTGAGTCCTAGTTCCTTTGCCTTCTGGAATATCCTATTCCACGCCCTTCGATCCCTTAATGTAGAAGCTGCCAGATCTTGGGTTATCCTGATTGTATTTCCACAGTACTGGAATTGTTTCTTTCTAGCTGCTTGTAAGATTTTTTCCTTGAGCTGGGAGTTCTGGAATTTGGCCACAATGTTCCTAGGAGTTTCTCTTTTTGGATCTCTTTCAGGTGGTGATCGATGGATTCTTTCAATACTTATTTTGCCCTCTGGTTCTAGAATGTCAGGGCAGTTTTCCTTGATAATTTCATGGAAGATGATGTCTAGGCTCTTTTTTTGATCATGACTTTCAGGTAGTCCCATAATTTTTAAATTGTCTCTCCTGGATCTATTTTCCAGGTCAGTTGTTTTTCCCATGAGATATTTCACATTCTCTTCCATTTTTTCGTTCTTTTGGTTTTGTTTGGTGATTTCTTGGTTTCTCGTAAAGTCATTAGACTCCATCTGTTTCATTCTAATTTTGAGAGAGCTATTGAATTCAGTGAGCTTTTGAGCTTCTTTTTCCATTTGGCTCATTCTGCTTTTGAAAGCATTCTTCTCCTCGTTGGCTTTTTGAACCTCCTTTGCCAATTGGGTGAGCCTATTTTTCAAGGTGTTAATTTCCTCAGCATTTTTTTTGGGTCTCCTTTACCAAGGTATTGACCTGTTTTTCATACTTTTGTTGCATCTCTGACATTTCTCTTCCCAGTTTTTCCTCCACCTGTCTAACTTGCTTTTCAAAATCCTTTTTGAGCTCTTCCAGGGCCTGAGCCCACCCGCCACCCCCCTGGGGTGTCTGGGGTACTGAGGCCCCGCCCTCCACGTCTTTCCCTGATGGCAAGGATACGTCCTCATCTTCGTCAGATCCGAAGGTCGGGATCATTTGCATTTGTTGGAAAAAACTCTCTAAAGTCTTATTTTTCTTCCCTTTTCTAGGCATTTTCCCAGCCAGTTAACTTGTCTTCTGAGATTCCTTTCCACCCCCGCCTGGATCCGCCCAGCTAGTGCTTGGCCTCTGAGATTTAAATGGGCTTTCCTCCTGCTGGCTTTCAATCAGTGAGCTTTAGTTCAGGTGCTGGGGTGGGGCCCGGGCTGCCTCCGAGACTCTGATCCCTTGGGGGCGGGGGGAGGGTGGGGGGCTTTATGCAGAGACTCTCAAGAATGGAGGGGGTGGGGGCATGGTGG
Source organism: Bettongia penicillata ogilbyi (assembly GCA_023548195.1). Classification (NCBI taxonomy): domain Eukaryota; kingdom Metazoa; phylum Chordata; class Mammalia; order Diprotodontia; family Potoroidae; genus Bettongia; species Bettongia penicillata. The sequence continues at coordinate 3,770,714 of JAJHZJ010000357.1, forward strand.
GGGGCCCCACCTCCCAATCTCAGCTCCCCTGGGGGTCCCAAGCAGAAGCCTTCAGCAACAGAGCTGGGTGGGGGCAGGGCCGTCTCCCAGGCTCAGCTCCGTCAGGTTTTATGCGGGAATCTTCCGTAATGAAGATCCTGCCTGCTGCTGGGGGATTCCTGAGTCCTGGGCCTCTCCCGCCTCAGCCCCAGCCCATGCCTCTGCCTCTGCCGCTTCCTGCCCCCGTCCCCGCCGCCGCCACTTCCTCCCGAGGGGGCCCGAGTCACGGAGACGCCCCGCTTCCCCTCTCCTTCAGCCCGGCCTCTCTCACTGACCTGCTTCTGTGGGCGGAGGGACTTTCCCGGCTGCTTCAGCTTCCGTCTCTGAAGCCTGCTCGGATCCGCTTCTCTGAGGCCTTGGCCAGGGCAGCGCTGGGGGTCGGGTTTACTCTCCGGGGCGCGCCGGACCCTGGGGACGGGTCCTCAGGGCTCCCTGGAACGGAAATCTCCTCCACTCTGCCTCTGCACACCTTGCACTCACCCAGAATCTATGGGGGACTCTTTCTACACCAATTCCATGGGCTTTGGTTTCGGAGCTCGTAAACGTGCGTCCTTCTACTCCGCCATCTTGGCTCCGCCCCTCATTTCACAAATATTTTAACCTAAGTGTTACTCTACTTGGATTCAGGTAAAAACAGATTTAGATGTTGTTCATTCCCAGCTGCATATCTTATAATATTTAATTACATTTTGTGTCCTGCTCTGTTTGAATAAATCAATGACCTTCATTAGAAACCCCTACTGGTTAATCTAAGCTTATCTTCCTTTCTCTAAGTATACTAAAATTCTGGGTAAATGTTTGAATTTCATACTAAAACACATTTTATGTATTCTATATGCATTTAATTTTTCTTAGAAATTTAATGATCTGTTATTTCTAAAAGGACTTTTTTTCAATTCTAACACATTACCTTCAAGATATTTTGAAATTTTATTAGGGTTTAGTGTCATGTGTTTTAGTTCATTTTCTTGCTTTAAAAAAAAAAGAAGGCAGTAATAACAGTATACTCAGTGTAGTAGTTAGCACTGGAAAACTTTTCTTGGAGCTTACTTGTGATAGGTCATAAGGTGGAGGCATTTTTTCTCCCTAAGTCAATTGTTGTCCTTGTGCCTTTCCCTGTGGCCCTCCAGTAGTAACCTACAACAACTGCCCTTAAGATCTTTCATGACTGTACTTGCCAAACTGTCTTTTGTTCCCTTTCCATTAAGCTATATTGTGACCAAACACATACATTTTTACACATATATGAATACATGTATATTTATCTGTATATACATGTATGTGGATATGAGTACCCACATATGTATACATACATATTGCCATCCTTAGGTGAAAAATTCCTAGTTTTCAATCTTATTATATTTATTTCTCTTTGCACTTTATTATAGCAGGTTTGGGGGCAGCTAGCTGCCACAGTGGATAGAGAACGGGGCTTGAAGTTAAGAAGATTCATCTTTCTGACTTTAAAACTGTCCTCAGATAATTCCTAGCTACGTGACCCTGGACAAGTCACTTCATCCTGTTTGTTCCAGTTTCCTCTTCTGTAAAATGAATTGGAGAAGGAAATGGCAAAGCACTCCAGTATCTTTGCCAAGAACACTCCAAATGGAGTCACAAAGAGTTTGTGATGGCTGAATGGCAGATTTTTCCAATCTTGTACCCCCAAAAACTATCTTTCAGAGTTTACTAGGTCTAAGACTCTCTGTATACCGTCGAATGTGAGCCCCATCCTTGACCTTGACCTGGCTCAGAAAGTCATTAATTCAAAGATTGGGAGACAATATTTTTTTTATAGTGCAAAAAGTATTTTCAAGGGCAGAAAAATGTGTAAGACACATGCAATCATGATTTCAGTTAGAAAAGTAAGAACTGAAAGATAGTTTAAACTCAGTATCTCATTTTAGAAAGGAAGAAGATGGAACCTAAACAGGTTCTAATGTGTTGAAACTAGTTTAGAGTCTAGATATCCTGGTTTCTGGTTCAATATCTTTTCCATTACATCATGTGAAGAGTGCTGAGGATATGAATGATAAGTATTAAAAATTATCCTCAAAGTGCCTATGTAATATGTGTTTTAAGTGCTTTACAGAGTTGTCATAAAAAATGTAGGTAGAACTATAGATATAAAAAAGATGTTGGCTTTTCTTAGTCTTAAAGTTACCCAGGAAAGGGGATATAAATTATTTTTTTCTCAGTTATCCATTGAGTGTTTCACACTTGACAATTTTTCTTCCAAAATCTAAATCTCTCATATAGAGATTTTAGTCCTTTCTTTTCATTTTATACCAGTTACAAATCCTGTACAGGTCTATTTCATACTGCTATTTGTGTTCTTGCGCCAATACTGTATAATCCATAAAATGGAAATACCAAGGATGAAGAGCAGCTTGGAATGAATTAGTCATATCTAAATATTCAAGCTGTCTCAAAGTTGAATACCAAGAGTGTATAGCCATCTGGACTCCCTTTCAAATTTAAGACACTAAAAGAAAGATCCTTGTTGGCCAGTTCTCAGCTTCCCACAAAAGAGTATTAATGAAGGGAAAAGGAGGAATAAATGTCTTGCATTATTAGTTATGTTGAGTTATTTTAGGGATCTACCATATGAGAACAAAAGACTATGAGAGTAGCAACATTGACTGAAACCTTCAGTTTATCCAGTCCAGAATTCTTTCTCTGAGAGTGGCACCAGGGGACGTTGAATGGAAGGTTGTAGTAGTGACATTGTTATTACAGGTGAAACACTTCCCTTGGTAAATCTCAGCTTGACTCTGGGAACCCATTTAACATTTTTTTCCTAAACATACTTATGTTTATATTTTTAGACAATAATATAACCACAAAAGTAGTAAAAAAGGTAAAGTACTCTCAGTGGCATGATGTGTAGAAGATGGATCCCAGCAATGGTTACTTTCAAAGTTCTCTGTTGTGCCAATAAGCGATCTTTTTCTCTATCTGTTTCTAAACCTCAAAAATAGCTCCTTTCCCTACATGGATACAGATGAATAGGTAAAGTGATGGTGCTATTTTATATATCTTAGTTCACCTGTTTCTAGCAGCCAGGTGTATTGAGAGTGACTTGAAAATGACTCACTAACTATAGCATATTCAACCATTTAGGCCATTTTGTGTGGTAATTTTTCCTCTTCCTTTCAGAAATTGTAGAAGTTCCATTTTTCTTTCTTATGTTTTCCAGTTACCTTTGTAACAAATGTTTCTTTTGTCTTTCAGCCTCTTCCCAGTTACTTCTACTTCTTGTCAATTTCACCTTGATTTTTTTGAAGTCTATCACAATCAAGCAATCTGCTTTAAGAATGTTTCTGAGTTCCTGGTTTTTAGAAGTCTTCATTAGGTTTCTTTTTGCCCTATTTGACTGGAGGTGGGTGGAGAGAATAACACTCATATAATTCTATAAGGGAAGCCCAAATAATAGTTAGACTAGGCAATGGTAGAAACTATGTGGATGAAAAAGCTATAGACAAAACACTGTGATGTAACCACAGGGACTGAGGAAAAAAGAATAAAAAGAGGAGAGTAGATTTCTGTCAAGTGATAAAACTACAAAACTGATAAGCAAAGCAAGGATAATACAGTTTTCTAGGCTAGAAACTACATGAATTTAGAGAGGCTAAATGGGATAGTGGATAGAGAGTTGGCTTCCAAATCAAGATGATCTAGAATTAAGTCTTGACTCTAGTTTATATTTTCTGTGTGACCTTGGTCATTTCATCAACATTAACCTTAACACACAGGCTGAAGGTTGTATTTGTGACAGACTTATTTCCTCCAGTTAGAAATCAGATTATCTAATTTTGTATCCTGGTTAATTGCTTTTTATTAATTTGTCTTATATGATTAATTGTTTTTAATCTATTAAAAAAACCCTGCATTGGTGGTAGAGTATCAAATTTGAGATAAGATACTGCATCTAATGTTTTGAAAATTAGCATAGATTTCTGAGTAAATCAACATGCTCAGAAGCTCAAACCATTGTTTCTTCAGTTATTTCATCTTCCATCTGCCACACAGAATAAATCAGAGCTAATCTTAGAGGGAAGATACTAGCATTAAGGGGGATTAGAAAGGTATTTTTGTAGAAGGTAGAATTTTAACTGGGGCTTGAAGGAAGCCAGTGAATCTAGGAGCTAGAGATGAAGAAAGAGAGTATTCCAGACATGTGGGGACAGAAAATCAAAATGCCCAAAATTAGAAGATGGGAGTGTTTTATTTGAGGAATGGTAAAAAGGCCATTATCACTAGATTGTAGAGTGCATGGAGGGAAGTAGATTGTAGGAAGAATGAAAATAGTGCCAGATTATTAAGAGTTTTAAAAGTTAGATTGAAGATTTTATATTTAGAGGTATTTGGGAACCACTACATTTTATTGAATAGAGGGATGACATTGTTAGACCTGTGTTTAGGAATATCAGTTTGACAGCTGAATGAAGACCTGTGGTATGTAGTGAAACCAACTGAATGTTATATTACAATAGCCTATATGTTAGATGATCAGGACCCGAACCATGGAGGTAGCAGTGTCAGAGGAGAGATGGGAGTATATGCAAAAAGGTATAAGAAGATAGAATTGACTGTATGTGGCAACAGATTGGGCATGAGTGGGGGGTGACAGAGACTAAGGATTATACCTAGTTTATAAGCTTTAGTGATTAGTAGGCTGATGATGCCCCTCTAGAGAAATAGCAAAGAATATAAGAGGTGGGGCATGAGTAGAAAGATAGCGAGTTTAGGTTTAGACATACTGAATTTAAGATTTAAGATAGGATATTCAGTTTGCAATGTCTAATAGGTAGTTGGAAATGCAATAGTAGTAGTCAGGAGAGAGATTGAAAAGTAGTTATGAGAATCATTAAAATAGAGATGATGATTCAATCCTTGGGAACTGATCATCAAGAAAATTATTATAGAAGGAGAATCATTATAGAAGGTGACTTGGGGGAGCATGATTTTTCTTTTTCCTTAGCTTTTTAATATCCTTTTACCTTTTAATATTCTTGAGAGTGGGATCTGTGACATGTCTCTTGCTATTTACAGTGCCATACTCAATTTCTTGCACAAATTAGTTTCCCATTTCCCCCCCAAATCACCTCCAGCTTCTGCGTTATTTTCTGTTATATTAGTCAATCTGACGCATGTGAGGTGGTATCTCAGAGTTGTTTTAATGTGCATTTCTCTAATCAGTAGTTATTTAGAACATTTTTTTCATGTTACTCTTGATGACTGATTTATTCTGAATACTGTCTGCTCATATCATTTGATCATTTATCAATTGAGGAATGGCTTTCATTTTTCTATATATTCGTTAAATAAGATCTTTTTTCAGAGCAACTTTCAGAGCAGGATTTTTTTCCCCCTAATTTTAGCTGCATTGATTTTGTTTGTATAAAAGCTTTTTCATTACATGTAATCAAAATTTTCTATTTTATTTCCTCTAATATCCTCTATCTCTTGTTTAGACATGAACTCTTTCCTTATCCTTAGATATGACAGGCACATTTTTCCTATATACACTTAAGTGTGATATAACCTTTTATGGATAAATCAAGTACCCATTTTGACCATTTCTTGGTATATGGTGTGAGATGTTGGCCTGAGCCTAGTTTCTGTCAAACTACTTTCCAGTTTTTGCAGTCATTTTTTCAAATGTTAAGTTCTTATTCCAAAAGCTAGGATCTTAAACACTAGATTACTATGGTCATTTACTACTGTTTATTGTGTACCTAATCTATTCTACTGATCCATCACTCTATTTCTTAGTCAGTACCAGATTACTTTGATGATTACCATTTTGTTATATAGTTTTAAATTTGGAATTATGAGGTCAATTTTCTTAACTTTTCTTCGTATGTTCCCTTGATATTCTTGACCTTTTGTTCTTCCAGATAAATTTCATTATTATTTGTCCAAGTCTGTAAAATTATCATTTGGTAGTTTGATTGGTATGACATGGAATCAGCAAATTAAGATGGGTAAAATTGTCATTTTTATCATATTGGCTTAACCTACCCTTATGTGGTTAATATTCCACCAGTTGTTTTGATCTGCTTTCTTGCGAAAAGTTTTATATAATTGTGTTCTTATCAGGTAGTATTCCAGGTATTTTTTTGCTGTCTGCACTTCTCATAAATGGAGTTTCTATTTCTATGTCTTGTTTCTGGGTTTTGTTGGCAGTGTATAGGATAGTGATGAGTTATGTGGATTTCTTTTGTATCCAGCAACTTTGCTAAACTTGTTAATTGTTTCAACAAGTTTTTTGAGTTGATTCTAGAGGGTTTTCTAAGCATGACATCATGCCATTTGCAAAGAGTAATAGTTCTGTTTCCTCTTTGCCTATTTTTATTTCTTCAATTTCTTTTTTATCTGTTATTGCTGTAGCTAATATTTCTAGCAATATTAAATGAGAATGGTGATAATGGGCATCTTTTATTCACTCCTGATCATATTTAGGTTTCAAATTTGTCTTTACTACGATGAATGTTTCCTATTAGTTTTAGAGAGAAATTATTTATCATTTCAAGAAAGGCTCCATTGATTTCTATGCTTTCTAGTGTTTTTAGTATAATTGGGTCTTATATATTATCCAAGATTTTTTTCTGTATCTATTGATATGATAATATGATTGTTATTGATACAGTCAATTATGCTGATAATTTTTGTAATGTTGAGCTGGCCTTGCATTCCTGGTATAAATCCGACCTGTTCACATGGTATGATCTTTGTTATATATTGCTTTAATCTCCTTGCTAGTGTTTGATTTCATTTTTTCATCATCATTCATCATCATCATCATAGGTCTGTAATTTTTTGATATTTTGTTCTTCCTGATTTAGGTATCAAAGTCACACATGTGTCATAAAAACAGTTTGGTAAGACTTCTTTACCTATTTTTCCAAATATTTTACATAATATTAGGATTAATTGTTCCTTCCATGTTTGGTAGAATTCTCTTGTGAATAGATGTGGTCCTTGGGATTTATTTTCTTAGGGGGCAGAGCCAAGATGGCGGAGTAGAAGGACGCACGTTTACGAGCTCCGAAACCAAAAGCCCATAGAATTAATGTAAAAAGAGTCCCCCATAACTTCTGGGTCAATACAAGGTGTGCAGAAACAGAGTGGAAGAGATTTCCATTCCAGGGAGCCCTGGAGACCCGTCCCCAGGGTCCGGCGCGCCCCGGAAAGTGGACCCCACCCCCAGCGCTGCCCTGGCCGCGGCCCCAGAGAAGCTGATCCGAGCAGGCTTCAGAGACGGAAGCTCCGGCAGCCGGGAAAGTCCCTCTGCCCACGGAAGCTACAGGTCAGTGAGAGAGAAGGCCGGGCTGGAGGAGAGGGGGAGCAGGGCATCTCCGTGACTTGGGCCCCCTTGGGAGGAAGCGGCAGCGGCAGAGGTGTGGGCGGTGGCTGAGGCGGGAGCGGCCCGGGACTCAGGAATCCCCCAGCAGCAGGCAGGATCTTCATTACGGAAGATTCCTGCATAAAACCTGATGGAGCTGAGCCTGGGAGACTGCCCTTCCCCCACCCCACTCTATTACTGAAGGCTTCTGCTTAAAGTCCCCAAGGGAACTGAGCTTGGGAGGCGGGCCCCCCCCCCCCGCCCCCACCCGCTCCATTCCTGAAAGTCTCTACATAAAGCCCCTGAGAGATCTGAGCCTGGGAGACGGCCCTGCCCCCACCCCAGCACCTGAACTAAAGCTCACTGATTGACAGCCGGCAGGAGGAAAGCCCATTTAAATCTCAGAGGCCAAGCACTAGCTGGGCGGATCCAGGCGGGGGTGGAAAGGAATCTCAGAAGTCAAGTAACTGGCTGGGAAAATGCCTAGAAAAGGGAAGAAAAATAAGACTTTAGAGAGTTTTTTCCAACAAATGCAAATGATCCCGACCTTCGGATCTGATGATGAGGACGTATCCTTGCCATCAGGGAAAGACGTGGAGGGCGGGGCCTCAGTACCCCAGACACCCCAGGGGGGTGGCGGGTGGGCTCAGGCCCTGGAAGAGCTCAAAAAGGATTTTGAAAAGCAAGTTAGACAGGTGGAGGAAAAACTGGGAAGAGAAATGTCAGAGATGCAAGAAAAGTATGAAAAACGGGTCAATACCTTGGTAAAGGAGACCCAAAAAAATGCTGAGGAAATTAACACCTTGAAAATAGGCTCACTCAATTGGCAAAGGAGGTTCAAAAAGCCAATGAGGAGAAGAATGCTTTCAAAAGCAGAATGAGCTAAATGGAAAAAGAGGCTCAAAAGCTCACTGAATTTAATAGTTCTCTCAAAATTAGAATGGAACAGATGGAAGCTAATGACTTTATGAGAAACCAAGAAATCACCAAACAAAACCAAAAGAACAAAAAAATGGAAGAGAATGTGAACTATCTCATGGGAAAAACAACTGACCTGGAAAATAGATCCAGGAGAGACAATTTAAAAATTATGGGACTACCTGAAAGTCATGATCAAAAAAAGAGCCTAGACATCATCTTCCATGAAATTATCAAGGAAAACTGCCCTGACATTCTAGAACCAGAGGGTAAAATAAGTATTGAAAGAATCCATCGATCACCACCTGAAAGAGATCCAAAAAGAGAAACACCTAGGAACATTGTGGCCAAATTCCAGAACTCCCAGCTCAAGGAAAAAATCTTGCAAGCAGCTAGAAAGAAACAATTCCAGTACTGTGGAAATACAATCAGGATAACCCAAGATCTAGCAGCTTCTACATTAAGGGATCGAAGGGCATGGAATAGGATAAAGGAACTAGGACTCAAACCAAGAATCACCTACCCAGCTAAACTGAGTATAATACTTCAAGGGATTTATTTTCTTAGGAACTGAATGCTTGCTAATTGTATTTTTTTTCTAAGGTAGGGTTCTTTAAGTATTGTATTTGTTCTATTAATCTAGGCAGTTTATATTTTTACAAATATTCATCCCTTTTACTTTAATTGTTAGTTTTACTGGCATATAATTGACCAAATTACCTCTTAATAATTGACTTACTTTAAACTTCATTGGCAGTTTATTCACCCGTCATATTTTTTATACTAGTAATTTGATTTTCTTCTTTCTTTTTAAAAATCTAATTAGATAATGGCTTATCTGTTCTATTAATAAAACCAACTCCTAGTTTCATTTACTGATTCAATGATTTTTTAAACCTGCAATTTTATTTATATATTTTTATTTTCAAGATTTCAACTTTTGTGTTTAATTTGGAATTTTTAATTTTTTTCTTTTTCTAGTTTGTTTTTATTGAATGCCCAATTCATAGATCTGTTCTTTTTCTCTTTTATTGATGCATACATTGAGAGATAGAAAGATTCCCCTAAGGAGAGTTTTGGTCGCATAACATGAAGTATGGAAGGTTGTCTCAATATTGTCATTTTCTCCAATGAAATTGATTGTTTCTATGATTTGTTCTTTGAACAACTTATTCTTTAGAATTTGATTATTTAGTTTCCAATTTGTTTTTCAATCTACGTTTCTATATGCCTTCATAGAATGTAATTTCATGGTCTGAAAAGAGTTATTAAATATTTCTCCTTTGCTGCATTTAGTTGTGAGGTTTTTAATGCTCTAACACATCACCATTTTTGTGAAAGTGCCATATGGGGCTGAGAAAAAGTTATTGTCCTTTTTATTCCCATTCATTTTTCTCCTGGGCTCTATCGTATCTAAATTTTCTAAGATTCTATTCATTACTTTGATTTCCTTCTTATTTATCTTATGGATAAACTTAATTAACTCTCTGAGGGAAAGTTGAGATCTTAAAGTAGTACCATTTTGAAGTCCATTTTGTCCTGTAATTCCTTTAATTCTTCTCTTAAGAATTCGAATGCTATGCAATTTGGTGTATATATGTTTTGTATTGATGTTATTTCATTTTCTATGATTCTGTAGTTTCCATTCTTATTCCTTTAAATTAGGTCTTTTTTGCCTTTGCTTTGTCTGATATGATGATATGATGATTGCTACCCTTGCCTTTTTTACTTTCTTCAAATTTTAATTGATTAAAAAATAATAGGCTCCAGTCCCTTATTTTAACTCTGCATGTCTTGCTGTTTCTATTAGCTTCAGTTCTTTGGAGACTGTGTTTTTCTATAATTAATAATACAGCATCACCAGAAAAATACTGATATGAAAATATGAAAACTTCAGGGGAGAGTTTGGGGTCATAAAAAAAAAACAAAAAATAAAACAAAACTTGTGTCTAAGATACACATATGCTCACAATCATCCCTTCCTCCCCCTATGTATTTATACACACTCTCTCCTATTGGACAAACTATAATAGATTGTCCAACTAATTGTATTTTGAGGTGATGATAATCAGAATTTTCATTCATTATATTTTTTCCTGTGTTAATAGTTGGGATCAATTTCCACAAGTGATTTTGAATTTCATTTAGGAGGCTCTGCAATGTTTCAGGGCTAAATGGAATCCACACAATATGCTCTAAAAACTGTTAAAAAGATAAACTCAGTGACCTTTCTCTTAATAAAGCTATGTCAACTTTCACTGATCATTTCTCCTTCATTTGAACTTCACAAACCATCCCTTTCACAAGATTTTCTATACTTTCCCCGGTAATTTAAATGAAGAGCACTTAGCACTTATTATTGAAGAATTTACTCTCTTCTCTCTTTTGAAAATGAGAATATTCTCCCTTCTCTGGGTTTTTTTCTACCTCTTCCATTTTCCATAACATCTCACTAATAACCACTCAGCAATCATATTGTTTATTCTTCCTCTTTCCTGTGACATAGTTCAGGCAAATAGTTTGTTGTTTATTTTGAGCTTCAATATCCTTTCACTTATATTTGTCCCATTCTTCCCAGTCTGATGATCGTTGTTCTTGCCAGAGAAAACACATGGGAAAGAATTGAAATACTTCTACATTTTCCTGTGTTATCCCATCTCATTTTTGAAAGGGAACAGGTTGTAATAGAAGAATTGGATTTTCAAATCTGAGACTTAGGTTCAAAAACTGTTTGATGTTCAGGTATGTAACATTGAACAAGTCACTTAGTATTGCAAAAACTCAATTTCCTTATCTGTAAAAACAGAACTATTATAAGGGTTAAACGAGGAAATACAAACCATAAAGCACTACACTAATGCTATCTATTATTGTTTTGATAAATAATGCTATCCTGTAAGTCCCTTTATTCCAATAATTCTGAGTCCCATTCTAGTAAGTCCTCAATGATACTTATGAGATAAAGATCCCTCATTTTTTATTATGTTTTGGTCACCTCATTTATTGCTATACTTTGTGCATTTCAGAATGAATGTGATACAATGGAAAGACTGCTGGGTTTGGATTTGAGTGTTGTGTTATCTACTGCAGGATGGAGAGGGAGTGAGACAGCTCAGAACTTAAGATGTAACAAAAAATAAATTAAGTTAAATATTTTTAAAAGTGCCTGGGTCCAGATCTTAGTTCTGACACTAATAGCCCATATGTTCTAGGGCAAGTTATTTCACATCTCTAAACCCTTACAATGAAGGGGCTTTCATCCACATCCACATAAAGAACTACTGAGTTGGAATGCAGAATGAAGTAGACTGTTTTCTTCTTCATTATATTTTGTTTTTCTCATGTTTTCTCCCATTCATTTTAATTCTTCTGTACAACATGATTAATATGAAAATGTGTTTAATAGTGATATATGTGTAGAACCTATATAAGATTGAATGCTGTCTTGGAAAGAGTGGGATAAAGAAGGGGGAGAAAATTTGGAACTTACGGAAGTGATTGTGGAAAACTGAAAACCAGTAAATAAATAAAGTTGGGAAAAATTAAAAATAAAATAAAATGAGGGGGTTTGATAAGATAAACTCTGAGATGCCTTCTAATTTCAAATCTGTGATCAGAGGTCCTCTGAGAACATGAGTTTTACTGTTGAACAGCCCCTGAATAACTGGCTTGCTCTACTGATAGTCTAATGTTCAACCTAAAATATTTCCTAGTGGCTACTGCTAGAATCTGACAACTATGAATATAATTTTCCCTTTCCCTTCGTTTTCAAGTCAAATTGAGTCTTTTATTGAAAATCAACTCTATAAGACTTTATAAAAATATATTTTACCAGCCCTCATTAGCTGCATTCCATTCCTGAAGAAGAATTCATCATTCCTATGTTTTGTTTTAAGATATGAGCTAGACAACTGAATCCCCTACTTAGATGCCACCTTCTTAATAAACTGTTCCATTTCCAAATTTGTCTTTCCCCTAAGAACCTCTGCTTCAATTAGCAGATGTAATGAAAACACTTCTATTTCCTGAGATATCAGCTTCTTAAACAAAATCACTATTTAGCATCAAATCTTTCTGGATCTCACATCTTATATCCCCAATCTCACATCCCCAAGTCAACCATCAGGTGCAGGGAAAGCTCATTAGGTACAAGTTTCTGGAGATTATCCTTCATAGTCCAGATATATTCCCTGAAAAGACAGTAGACCTTTTTGTTGTTCATGTCAAATGAAATGAGGGACTGCTTTATTAACCCCTGTTAGATTATCATCATTCATTACTATCTTCTCTCATGGTTATTGAGTAATAAACATAAGAAGCTGCTTCCTCCTCAGGAGGTTCATTTTCACCACCTGAAGCAATAGATTTATACCTAGGTATTTAGGTGTTATGATGGATAGGATGATGAACTTGGAATCTGGAAAACCCCAGTTTGAATCCTTCCTCAGAACTTATTAGGAATATCACCGTAGGGAATTCAGCTCAGCCCTAGGTCCTTCATTTTCAAAATGGGAGTAATAATGCCAGTGACCTCATAGATTAGTATAAAGAATAAATGAAATATATATACTATATATATATATATGTATTTGAGAAGCTTAATTTTCTATGTAAATGTTAGCTATTATTATTATTACATTTTTGCTACCTTCCAACCACTTTAATAAAGTATGATATCCCTCATATTTTAAATTACTTTAAATTCTTCTTTACTTTCCACTGTTGGATGAGAGATGGAGGATGCTCCATGGAAGTGTTTAAGAAAGAAGGAACAACTGAGCCGGACCTTTGAGGAAGGAAGAGAAAGAATTTAACACATGGAAGTTGTAGAAGGGTTAGAGGAAGATGGGGTGAATCACTTCTAATTCTGGGGGTTGACAAGGCAACTAAGTTCAGTGTCCTTTGCATTATGCCACCTAGCTAGAGGAATAACATTGGGAGATTCTTAAAAACACCAATATGAAAGTTTTATGCAGAGATTCTGTGAGATTATCTGATCATAGTGTAAATGTATCCGTGGGAATGAAAAGAATATAGTAGAAAAGCTCAATTTTTTCTTCACTCTTTACTAAAGGCTATGTTAAGGTAATTGACATCTGAACATCTTTTTAGATAAAAAATATCTCTGTAGATAGGTAAAGGGTTTTAATTGTTTTTTTTTTAAATGTTGATTTGCAGTATGCTTTAACAGTTTATTAATTGTTAATAGTTGATCATTCATTATTTAACAAGTATCTCATTAAAGAATAGAAAAGAAAAGGTCAATTAAGACAGAGAAGTGATTGAGTGGAAATAAATTTTCTAGAATTAGAGGGAACTAGTAATGGAGTTGGGACTCAGAGTGGATGGGGTTCTTTCAGCCTGTCTGCTCTCTTCTGCTGGTTGCTTTTGTTATCCTTTTGGTTTTTGCACTGTGGATACAAAGCAAAAAAGACCCACTTTGACAGAAGTTTTCTGAGAAAAAGACACTTGGTTCTGTTACCTCCATTTTCTTGTCTTGTGTGGTTCTCTTCAGTTCTTTGCCCTGTGATGCAATGATTCTGGGTCACATTTCTATTTTCTTAAATACCTTAAAACAAATAAGTACAACCATTCATTTATGGGTCCTTGTAACTGATGAAGCTATATGCTTAAAAGTTTGAACAAATTGCACTATGTTAAAGAAGTCCCTCTTTAAAAATATATATTTTTCAAGACTGAAGTTATTTGACAATATTGATTCTTTCAATATTTACTTTTGCAGGATTTCAAATATAGTTAAGTCTCAATCATATGCTACTACTGTGTTGGAGGTAGATCTGGTCATTTATAATTAAGTGTAGTTACATTAAAGCTGTGGGATGATATTCCTTATGTTCTCATTTCCCCATGCAGTCAACAACCCAACAGGAAAAACATGAAACAAAAAATATTCCATTACCTTCCCTCAGTTCAGAGAAGGTATGCATTTAGAAAAAGGTAGCATGGTTAAAGTAATTGTTTTCCTTCAGTTTGGAAGGAAATACTATCTGTTTTGAGTAGAAAAAAATAGAGAAGAAATTCTAAGAAAAATGTGATAAAACGATACAGTCTCAACCTTGCAGCTCCCTTAGAGTAAGAACTTCATTTTAAGACCTACAATATTGATGGCTGTCCTCATTTATTAGGTGAGTTGTCAATGATCACAGAAGTAGTAGAATTGGTTCTAGAATCTAGATGTACTGACATCTTGTATAGGGTTCATTGCTTTTTATTTTAACATTCATTTGAAAATCTTTGAGTTCCAAATTTTCTTTGACCCTTAGGTCTCTCCCCCAGACACTGAAAAGCCAAGTAATATCATACAGATTATACATTTGAAGTCAAGTGAAACTTATTTCCATATTAGCCATGTTGCAAAAAAAAGGAAGAAAAATAAATGAAAAAGTATGTTTTAATCTGCACTCAGAATTCATCAATTCTCCCTCTGCAAGTGGATAACATTTTTCATTATGAGATCTTAAGAATTTTTGTAGATAATTATATTGTTTAGAGTAGCCAAATCTCTTTCAATTGAATATCACAATATTGCTATTACTGTGTACAATGTTCTCATTCTGCTCACTTCACTTTGCGTGAATTCATATAAATCTTCTCAGTTTTTTTCTGAAACCACTCTCCTCACACCTTTTGTGTCTCAGAATAATAAGAATTCCTGGATCTCTTGTTTCTGCTGTTACTGCTGTAGCTGGCCACAAGCTTCCAAGCCCCACAGATAGTGTTGTCACCACTTGAGTTCTAGTACAGCCCCATTGTCATAGACATATATCTTTTTCTCATCTACTAAAATGGCTAAGGCTAGATGAGAGAGTGTGCCTGGAATGTTCCCTCTATCATGTTATCTTAGTTCCACTCTCCACTGCTCATTGCTTTAAACACACTACCTCATCTTACCTTTTTCTTGAAGTTTTTTGAGTTCCAAGAATACTAGACACATTCCTTCATGAATATAAATGGAATTGCCCAAACATGTGATCATTGGAATACAGTTTCTATTGCTTTCTTTTTGTTCTATGATTCCCCTTCATTATCATGCAATCAATCAATCAATCAATATTTGTTAAGTGCATACTATGTGCTAGGCACTGTGCTAAATAAGGGCAATACAAAATCAAACACAAAAGACAGTGTCTGTCCTTAAAGCAAGCTATCCAGAGTAACTGATTGTTTTTAATTGGATTCTGATTTTAGATTTGCTTTCAGTAAAGATCTTACTACTTGTATACTTTGGTATAGAATCATACAACACACTTTACAATTTTTTTTTCAATATTTCAGAACTGGAGGATGAAATAGCTGATCATCTAGGGCACTGCGGTTTATTTAATAAACTACCTTTATCTTTAGGACACTGGTTAGTGCTCTGGTAAACCATGAGTCCGTAAGACTGAAGGTAAAACACCCTATTCACCTCCTGCCAAAGAAGAGGAGATGAGGCAAATACTTTTATACCTAATTCCAACATGGCCAATTTGTTGGAAATTGAAGTTTGGGAGAATTTGTTTTGTCATACTATGCATATTTATTATGATGATTTTATTTTTATTGTCCAGTTAGAAGGCAGTAGGAGGAGAAATAATGCATGCTTGTGAAAAAGGGCTTTTCTTATCCTTTCCCAATACTGTTTGACATACTCTTCTGGTTTCCCAATGCTACTTTAAGATTCTGACATTTCCAGTATTCTTCTGTTATAAAACCTCACCAGCTGTGGCCTGGCACTATCGCTCCTCAACTTTCTAATACATACACATACACAGACACACAAACACATACACACACACACACACAGAAATTCTTAAATTCATTATCTTTGGATTTTATTACATAAGCTCAGATAACTGTTCATTTTCTACTCTATCTGCATTGGATAATACTTTGGCAAGTTGGTCTTTTCCCAGAGAAACACATATTAAATTATATAAAATACAATTTTATTTCAATATCAAAAAATTACTAATTAAAAATATTCAAATAGCTGAAAATCTTAGCCTTTTTTGGTATAGCTTTGTCAAACATCTGTCATTCTACAAAACAGCCTAATTGCTGAATGTGGCTTTAAAATACAGATAGTATAAACATACTGCAAATGAAAACTCTATGCTTCTCTGTTTTTCGGTTAGCATGCTATCCAAAGAATGGCAAGATGTTTCTCCTAGGTTTTATCCTATCTTTTAATATCTTCCTATATCTATTTTCTCTTAGATTATTAGTCAGTATTTCTCATTTTTTAGTATTTCTAAAATGTGAACAAGAAAATAATAGATTTTAAGTATACCACTGAAATTTCTTTTTTTTTAAATTTTTTAAATAAATTTATTTATTTAACTTTTTACATTCATTTTCACATTTATTTTCAGAAAATTTTGGATTCCAAATTTTCTCCCCATTTGTCCCCTCCTCCCATCCCAATACACTGAGCATTTTAATTTCCCTTGTCCCCTTCTTCTCTTATGTCCTGTAGGGCCAGATAACTTTCTATACCCCATTACCTGTATTTCTTATTTCCTAGTAGCAAGAAAATACTCAGCAGTTGTTCCTAAAACTTTGAGTTCCAACTTCTCCCCATCCCTCCCTCCCCACCCATTCCCTTTGGGAAGGCAGGCAATTGAATATGAGCCATATCTGTGTAGTTTTGCAAATGACTTCCGTAATAGTTGTGTTGTGTAAGACTAACTATATTTCCCTCCCTCCTATCTGGCCCCACATTGCTTCTATTCTCTCTTTTGATCCTGTCTCTCCCCAAGAGTGCTAATTTCAAATTGCTCCCTCTTCCCATTGACCTCCCTTCCATCATCCCCCCGACCCTGCTTATCCTCTTCTCCTCAACTTTCCTGTATTGTAAGATAAGTTTTCATCTGAAAATGAGTGTGCATTTTATTCCTTCCTTTAGTCGAATGTGATGAGAGTAAACTTCTTGTTTTTCTCTCAGCTCCCCTCTTTTTCCCTCCACTAAAAAGTCTCCTGCCTGCCTCTTTTATGAGAGATAATTTGCCCCATTCCATTTCTCCCTCTCTCCTCCCAATATATTTCTCTCTCACCACTTAACTTCATTTATTTAAGATATAATCCCATCCTATTCAGCTCACTCTATGCTCTCTGTCTCTGTGAGTGTGTGCACAGGTGTGTGTGTGTGTGTGTGTGTGTGTGTGTGTGTGTGTGTGTGTGCGTGTAATCCCACCAACTACCGAGATACTGAAAAGTTTCAAGAGTTACAAATATTGTCTTTCCATGTAGGAATGTAAACAGTTCAACTTTAGAAAGTCCTTTATGACTTCACTTTGCTATTTACCTTTTCATGCTTCTTTTCATTCTTGTGTTTGAAAGTTAAATTTTCTTTTCAGCTCTGGTCTTTTCATCAAGAATGCTTGAAAGTCCTCTATTTCATTGAGACACCATTTTTTTTCTCTGAAGTATTATACTCAGTTTTGCTGGGTAGGTGATTCTTGGTTTTAGTCCTAGTTCCTCTGACTTCTGCAATATCCTATTCCATGCCCTTCGATCCCTTAATGTAGAAGCTGCTAGATCTTCTGTTACCCTGATAGTATTTCTGCAATACTTGAATTGTTTCTTTCTAGCTGCTTGCAATATTTTCTCCTTGACCAGGGAACTCTGGAATTTGGCCACAATGTTCCTAGGAGTTTCTCTTTTTGGATCTCTTTCAGGTGGTGAATGGTGGATTCCTTCAATGCTTATTTTGCCCTCTGGTTGTAGAATATCAGGGCAATTTTCCTTGATAATTTCATGAAAGATGATGTCTAGGCTCTTTTTTTGATCATGGCTTTCAGGTAGTCCTATAATTTTTAAATTGTCTCTCCTGGATCTATTTTCCAGGTCAGTTGTTTTTCCCATGCGATATTTCACATTATCTTCCATTTTTTCATTCTTTTGGTTTTGTTTTGGGATTTCTTGGTTTCTCATAAAGTCATTAGCCTCCATCTGTTCCATTCTAATTTTGAAAGAACTACTTTTTTCAGTGAGCTTTTGGACCACCTTTTCCATTTGGCTAATTCTGCTTTTGAAAGCATTCTTCTCCTCATTGGCTTTTTGAACCTCTTTTGCCAATTGAGTTAGCCTATTTTTCTAGGTGTTATTTTATTCAGCATTTTTTTGGGTCTCCTTTAGCAAGGTGTTGACCTGTTTTTTCATGCTTTTCTTGCATCTCTCTCATTTCTCTTCCCAGTTTTTCCTCCACCTGTCTAACTTGCTTTTCAAAATTCTTTTTGAGTTCTTCCAAGGCCTGAGTCCATTGAATATCTATTTTGGATGTTTGTGATATGGAAGACTTGACTTCTATGTCTTTCCCTGATGGTAAGCATTGTTGTTCCTCATCTGAAAGGATGGGAGGAGATATCTGTTCACCTGGAAAGTAACCTTCTATGGTCTTATTTTTTTTCCCTTTTATGGACATTTTCCCAGCCAGTTACTTGGCTTCTGAGATTCCTTTCCATATCTACCTTGCCTCCAGATCTGCCCAGGTAGTGCTTGGGGTCTGAGATTCAAATGCTGCTTAGCAGCCTCATGGCTTTTGGCAGGGGCAGGGCTGCTATTCAGTGTAGCATTAAATTCAGGTGCTCAGGTGGGGACAGGCTGCTATTCAGTGTGAGATTAAGTTCAGCTGCTCAGGTTGGGGCAGGGCCGCCACACGGGGCTCAGTCCCTCAATGGAGGAAGACCAGTGCAGGAAATGGAGATCTTCAAAATGGATCTGAGCACCTTTCTACTTTGGGAGCCCCTGTCTGCTGCTGCCTCTGCTACTGCCTCCCAAGGGGGCCTGAGTTATGAAGACACCCTGCTCCCCTCTAGGCCAGCCAAAAAAGATTCTCTCACTGACCCTTACGCCTGTGGGTGGAGGGACTTGCATGGCTGCTGGAGATTCTGTCCCTGAAGCCTGCCTCGATCTGCTCCTCTTGGTGCCAGGTGGCCAAGGCTGGGCTGGGCTCTGCTCTGGCCTGGTGCATGATGGACCTTTGGTGTTGGTTTTTCAGGTCTGTCTGGAACAGAAATTTCCTCTACTGTGTTCTGTGGCTTCTGCTGCTCCAGAATTTGTTGGGAGTTCTTCTTTGCAGGTATTTTATGGACTGTGTGTTAGGAGCTAGCATATGTGTGTCTTTCTAATCCACCATCTTGGCTCCTCCCCCACACTGAAATTTCTAATTCTGCTTTGTAATTTTTAAAATGTGAAGACAAATTAAAAATAACTTCATTATCAAATTTGCTGAAACTTTCAATCCTCCATTTTAAGTACTATTGAAGTAGAATCATAGAAATCTAGGGAATTTAAAGGTCATCTGGTATATCCATTCCTTGATGAAGTTAATCTAATTCTGTCTTTGATGCTATTTTTCAACATTTCTGTTGAACCCTTTCAATGACAGGGAACTGATTAACCCATATGACTTCTCACTCCAAGTTCAGGTAGCCTTAGTTGTTAGAAAGCTCATGTTTATATTGAGCCAAAGTTTTTTCTCCGTTTAATTTTTGTTCTGCATTAGAAAGATTATGTTGTGTGCTAAATTTAAATCCAAGAGCCAAGCCTTGCGTTCAAATCTTATTAACAGTTTTTCAACTCCCATGGTTCTGAATTCCCAAAGACATTGTTAAATTCTATTTTATCTCATTTTACTCCTTATGAATAAATGGCGGAATTTACAGTGCTTAAGGCAGCCATGAATATCACAGTACGATTCAGAATCCTGAAATAGACACAGACTCTCCATGTGGAAGGCAGAACCTAAACATTTATTCAGACCCAAATCCATTGCAGCAACAAAAATCTATACACAATAACAATGCAGATGACAACATCATACCCAAGCCTTCCCTCTGCTAGCCTGCCCACAAACCAATTCCATTAAACAAATCACAAGCAGGCTCTCTCAAACAAAATCCCAAACAAGGTCTTTCACTCACACTAGCCAGCAGTCTGTATCCTTTCTAGCTCTGACTGCTTTCAAGACTAACTTCCTCTCAGTTCTGCTTCACCCTTCCTGTTCCCCTTTTTCAGCAAATTCCATCCCACCACAGACTCAGACTCATGTATCGCAGGCTTCCTCATGACCTAGGCAGGTTACATGGGTCTATTAATGAATATGAAAGATTTTCCATTTAAATTACCATTACAAATGGGTAGCCAAAAAAAAATGTTATTGAGTCCTAGGTTTCAGAAGACTTAATGTGAACCTTAAAAATTACACTAATAGCAAACACATATGAAAAATGTGACTTCAGTCACCTGATCTGTCCTGAATGTTAGTTGTTTGTTCGCATCTTGGAAGAAGTATTCGGAAAACAAAGTAAGTGCCACATTTACAAGTGTTAAATTAAGAGGGATTCTGTGTTCTCTCTTGAAACAAAATCTAGGGAACCAGTCCATTTTAATTGGAAGGGAAGAGCTATTCAGAAAATTGGGCACAGATGCTGTGCTATTTCTGGCTTCTCAGATAGCAAACATGGGATACTTGGCTGTGAATAAGACCATATTTCAAGGGTGTTTATCATTTCAATGATTGAATTATTCCTTTACCCAGTGGTCAAGTGGGCAATTGGAAATTCAGGAAATGGATTAAGAAAACATTTTTCAGTGTCAGTACTGACTGTTGCAAATCATGTGCTTTTTAAGGAGGTCATTTAACAGTCTTCCTATTCTCTAGTGGCTATAAGGTACAGAATACAACTAGCTAGTTTGGTTCTACTTGAAGTATGACATATCTTACAGTGGAGCTTTACCATTCCCCACTTAATACCTCACTTAACACTAGAATTGTAGATTTCAGATCTGGAAAGAGATTATAGAAGCTATCTAGTCCAACTCTCTCATTTTGCAGATGAGGAAATTGAGGCCTAGAGAGGTAAAGTGTCTTTCCAAAAGTCAAACGGAGAGTAAGTGGCAGAGTTAAGATTTTAAGTCATTCCACTACAAATTTATCACTTTGCACTAGCATAGATACTCTCTAGTTGTATCATCACCTCTTGTATATAGGAAGTTAAAGAGGAGTTTTTGGAAGTTTGTCTTTTGTAAAGTATCAGCAAAAGTGGAGGGATGAGCAGAACAAGATTGTGACTGTATTTTTGGAGAATTACTCTAAAGGTATTGTAGCTTCTTTTACAATAATTTATAGAGATTACAAAGGACTAGAATCACTCTAGTACTGCAGGAGAAACTATCCGTTATGTACCATATTTCCATTGCAAGTGGAAATATAAAGTAAAATTCTCCTCTGTAGTTTGTTAACTCCCACATCTCTTGCCTTCTCAGTGGGTAAAGTGGGGGCAGGCAGGAGGGAGAGAATTAAAAACTGAAAATATAAATTAAAAAAACTGAATTAATTAAAAAAATCCACTAATAGCCTGCAATTTAGGACAAAATACTCTGTTTCAGAATTTATTACCAAAGCACTTCATGACAGGATATGGAAATCTTCTGGCAATGTCAACTTTTCTGTAAGAGTTCACCAAGTGCTCTGTGTAGAGCACATAGGAATGAGACACATCATAATTCTATGAAACTGTTTGGAACAGAGCAAATCTGGAGAAGTTCTAGATCCTGGATTAAGGCAAATTGTTGACAAACTGGAACTCAATCACACCTGGAAGATGAGAAAAACACTTGAAGCCAAGCCAATAAAAGCCAAATAGAGGAGAAATGGCTTTTTTTCTTTTTAAATTTTTTTTGAGACTCAAAAACCAGAACACAAATACAGAATAAAGAAAAGAAACAGGAGAGAAATGACTTTTTAGTGTAGAAAAGAGAAGACTAAAGAGTGTATGATCATGGGAGTGGGCAGGGTATATCTATAAGTATTTAAAAGTTTGTCATGGGGTCTTAAGGAATACTTATTCTACTTGATCATAGAAAATTGAAAAATAAAAAGAGAGGCAGATTTCAGCTCAACTGGAGCAAAATCTCCTTAGTAATCTAGAGTTGTCCCAAAATAGAGGGGATACTTCAATAGGTCATTTATTCCCCATCAATCAAGAAGAGGATGAGATTATTTATTTAGATCCTAGGAAAGCTAGATGAACTCTGCAAGACAATTTAAAATAAATAAACAAATACATAATAAATGAAGGAATGAATGAATAAACACAGTTTTGATGTTCCAACATTCTAGGTAATAAGATGTAAAAAATTTCATAAGTTCTATAAGTTCAGCTCCCCCTCCTTACAAATACTTCACCAGCATTCTAGAATGTCTACATTCCTAGATCTTTGGCTAATGGTAGTATGAGCCAGAGGATCCTTGTTGATACACATATATTTTATTTGAAGTTAATTGGGGTTTCCCCTCCATTTATGGTTTAAATTCTGAACTTAAATAGCATTAAATTAAATAAGAATTTTCATATACATCATGCAACAGGGAGGATTATATATAAAACTATCAAATTTTATTATAAAGTGTTTCTATTCCTTTTAAAATATGTAGTGATTTGAATGTATTTTCAATACTCTCATTTATCTGTGATTCCTTCTGTCCTTTCTTTTGTTCTTTTCTCATTTTTTTTTTGAGGAAAAGGGTGATATCCTTAAAGCTCCTCTTTTTCCTCTACTGTCTAAATTTGTAGCACCAATGCAATATTCACAAAGTCTCCAGCAGCCATGAATATCCTGGTACAATTCTGAATTGCAAAATAAAACAGACTTTCCACATGAAAGACAGAACCAAAACATTTATTCAGACGCCAGAAAGCCAAATCCATCATATTAACAAAAAAATCTGGACACAATAACAATGCACAGAACAACACTATCCCCAAGCCTTCCCACTGTTAGGCTTCCCACAAACCAACTCCATTAAGTAAAATCACAAATAAGCTCCCCCCCTTATGCTATCCAACTGCCTGCTTTTCTCTCTGTACCTCAGTTCTGACTGCTCTAAATTTTCTCTCAGCTCTTCTCTAGCTCCACCTCTCCCTCTTTCACTGTTCCTGTTCCTCCATTCAGCAAACTCCTCCCACCATAGGCTCCATGTGACTCAGACTCATGTGACTCAGGTTTCCATGTGTCCCAGTCAGGTCATACGGGCCTACTAATGAATGGCAAAGATCTTTTCCTTTAAATTACTATTACACCTCTCTTTTGTTCTTTTCTTATGAACTTCTTTTTGGAGGAAAGGGGTGGTACCTTTGAAGCTCCTCTTTTTCCTCTACTATCCCAACTGAAAAAAAAAAGATGCAAAGCTCTTGCAACAAATATGAATAATAAAGCAAAACAAATTACTGCAATGACTATGTCCAAAATATATATCTTATTCTACATTTTTAATTCACCACCTCCCAGTTAGGAGGGGGTAGAATGCTTAGCAACCTCATTGGTCATCATATAGATCAGACTGAATTATTTCAAAGTTTATTGTCTTAATATTGTTGCTATTGCATATATTATTTTCCTTGTCCTGCACATTTTATTGTGCATCAGAATATATTAATATTCTCAGCTTTCCCTGAAACTGTTTCTTTCATAATTTCTTACAGCAAAATAATATTTCTTTATAACCATATACCATAATTTATCAACTATTCCCAAACTGATGGCTATTCCCTTAGTTTTCCTTATTTTTCTTTGCCATGTAAATAAGCTACAAGATGAGTTCTGTACATATAGGAGTTTTTGCTATAGATAGCAATATGACTATATAGCGGATAGAGTGCTGGGCCTGGAGTTGGGAAGACCTGAGTTCAAATTTGATGTTAGTCACTAAATAGCTGTATGACTCTGAGCAAGCATTTCCTCAACTGTAAATGGGAATAACAATAGCATTTACTTTACAGGATTTTTATGAGGATCAAATGAAATATTTGTAAAGCATTTAGCATGGCGTTTGACATTTAGTAGATTCTATACAAATACTTTTTCCTTCCTTCTTCCTTTGATTTCTTTGGAGTATAAGAATTAGATCATATGTCACATAGGCAGCTCAATCTCAACTTGTCTAAAACGAAACTCATTATCTTCTCTCTCATGCACACTCCTAAATCCTTCTCTCTTCTCAACCTCCTATTACTGTTAAGGTCACAGATATCCTTCAAATATTATCACCATTGCTAATTGTATACTGATACCATGTTTTCAACTGTCATCTAATCTTGCTTCTTCCCATTTCTCATTATGTATTCTCTTCCTTCCAATCAAGTACCCTCCCTATGCAAGTCCTTATCAGCTCACACTTGAACTGCTGCAGTATCATTCTATTGGGACTCCCAGCTTCATAACGCTCCATACTCTAATCCACATTCTTTAGGAAGAAACAGGTCCAACACTGTGTACCACCTACTCTCTATATTACTTTTATAAGAGTTACTTTACATATTCTCTATATTCATGTTCTTTTTTCTGTCTTCCTCACCTTTGTGTACTTGAGGCAAGCACTTCAAATGCTTTGTCCTCATAGTTTGGACTATAGCATCAGGACACTGATTGTAATAAGACCAGGTTCTAGGAAAAGTTGTTTTTGATTACCTCCTCCCCCCCTCATTTCCTTTCTTTGTTTCTTATCACTTAAACCTTTCCTATGCCCAGAGCCTACAGACTGATACAAATAAAGGCATTATCTAATAGCTGCAAATTCAAATGTAATTTCAACAAATATTTCTTAAGCACCTCTCCTGCATAAGAATTGAGGGAGATACTAAGACAGAGTCCCTGCCCTCTGATAGACTATCATCTAGTGGGAACATAGTATACAAAAGCATTTAAATATAATATGTATTTCATGACATGGGCATAAGAGGAACACAAAGTGAAATTATTCAAGGTGTATGTGTGTATGTGGTGCATACATGTGTAATTACCATGAAAAAGCTATCATTAACAGTTATAAAACTAATCTTTCACTAAAAAACTATAGTCATGCCATTCCTCTGTTTGAAAATCTTCAGAGCTTCTTCCTTAGCCTAACAGTCAAGCAAACACACACATTCTAGCATTCTCATATATATGCATATATGTGTGTATATACATACACATACATAAATATATACATATATACATGCACATACATAAGCACACACATACATATATACACATACACACATAAGTCTAGCATTCTCATATGTATGTATATATACACACATATGCATGCATACATATACATAAACATACACATACACACACACCTAATTTGATGAAAGGAGATGGAAGAAGCCAGAAGACCCATTAGAAGAGTATTATAGTAGCCCATTTTCTAATGAGGGTTTTGGTTAGGTTGATTGCACTGGGAAACATCTTGGTAAACTAGGGAGTTGGCTTGTTGCATGGTAGATAGAATGGTAGACTTTGGTTCAGGAAAACCTGAGATCATATTCTGCCTTAGACTCCTATTAGTTGTGTGATTCTGGGCAAGTCATTTGGCCTCTCTCAATCTCAGTTTCCTCATCTGTAAAATGGGGATAATAACAGCACCTAGCTCACAGGGTTGTTGTGAGGATCAAATGAAATAACATATGTAAAGTCTTTTGCAAAACATAAAACATTGTATAAATACTAACAGATTAGCTCTATAGCTAGCTAACAGTAGAAAGATCAATGGATTTCATGTTAGAAGGCCTGGGATGGAATCCTGGTTACTTATCAGCTGTATGATCTAGGGAAAGCCATTAACTTATCTGGACTTGAATTTCCTTGGCTGTAAACAGAGAATTAGATTAGAGGATGTCTAAGGTAGCTTCCAATTCTAAATCTTGTCAACCTAGAAAGGGACCAATATATGGCCCTAAAGAGAAATTGTCGGACTTAAAGTGATAAATATGGTAATAATTCTGTGCCAAAGGGGAGATTCTTTTAGGTGGAATCTTCTTGAGACCCTTCAAATGACCCTGTTTCACCTGCTTGTAAGGCCAGTACTAGGAATGCCAATGGAAACTTTGCTGACAAGTCAGTCAACCCCAGTCCAATTGATCCTCTACAGCTGTGCACAAGTGATTTTTCTCAAGCCCAATTCTTTCCATGCCCTTATAAACTCCCTATTACTTTTAGAATCAAACATATGTAAGAGGGAAGATTTGCGCAGAGGATATGCTATATTATAAACTCTTCCACTTATCCTTTAAAGCTCTTAATAGCCCAAATCCATTTCAAACTTTCTAGTCATCTTACAAATTTTTTCCTTTCATTCATGCTATGGGCCATCCAGACTGAATCATTTGCTATTCCTAACACAAAAGACTCCATTTCCAATCTTCAAATCTTTTCAGTGGCTCTCCCCTGCAAATTCCTTCTAAGTGGAAGCATCATGTGGTAAATGGACTGCCATATTTTGAATTAGGTCAGTATCCTGATTCACAAATTTACCAACTGTACGACCCTGTTCAAGGCATTTAAATTTTCTTGGCCTCAGTTAGTCTTCTGTTAAATGGGGAGTTTGAACTATATAGTGTCTAAAGTTCTTTCCAGATCTAATTTAATGATGTGACTTCCTTTTCACCTCTGCCTCTTAGAATCTTTGAGTTCCTTGCTGACTTAAACATTATATTTTTCAAAAGGCCTTTCCATGTCCCACTGAGCTACGAGTGCCATTGCCTCTAAGGTTATCTCTTTTCTACTCTCCATTTAGCTTTGTGAATATCTATGCATGTTCATGTTGTCTTCACTATTAGAATGTTAAATCCCTGGAAGCCATAGTCTCTTTTTACCCTTTCTTTGTATCACTCTTACATAACACAGGCCCTGGTACACAATGTTTACAAATTGAATGCTTCATTCATTCATTTCCCAACTGGTTGAAGGTAGGATTGTAGAGTAGGGTTGCCAGTGTCTCCTAAAATGACTTGATTATGTGTCATTTTTACCTACAAAGGAGAGAATTCCATACAGAACAATAGGGTTTTGTGATGATTTATTTATTTGCCAATGAAGTGCTCATAGTTCTACATAATAATAGGAAAGAGATTATAAACAAAGTTTGGGGTCTACTTCAGTTACTGTTTAAATATGGTAGAATTGTTCCCCCTTTTCCATTTAACTTGTCAGGCAATAAACTCAGTGAACGACTGACTTGTTGATCTCATATCTGGAAAAAATTTTAGTAGCAAAAAATGGTATTTTCAGCCTGTATTTTCTTTCCCTCTTCTCTTTAGTCATTGTCTCAATGTTCTTAGTTTATTTCCTTTTAGCATGCCAAATAACATTCCTCCTAGGACTCATGATTTTCAAATACCAGACTTGCAGAATGTTACCTTAATGATTTGCCATTACTTAACTGAGCTCTTTAGCATGCAGCTATTATCCTTGTTCTTGCAAGCAGAACAGATCATTAATTAATTTGAAACTTCAGTTTAACTATTACCATGTCCTTTCATGTAGCATTAGCTTAGCATAAAGGAATGGTCCTTGTGTAAATAAATAAATGAACAGTAACCATAATAACAATAATAGCTGCATTTATATTGTAATTTAAGGTTTATAATGTCTTTTGGGTAATAACCCTGAAAGATAGGTGATAGTATCACCCATATTTTATAGATGAGGAAACTGAGGAAGGCAAAAAGTAAGAGAACAGCCAAGGATGACATAGGTTATAAGTGTCTAAGGTTGAATTTGAACTCAGGTCTTTCTTCCTGACTCCAAGCCCACTATACTATCTAATATACCACCTATATGCCTAATCAAAGAAATTATTTACCTACATCAGTGGCCAACCTGGGGCTCATTAAATTTGCACACATTTTCATGACTTTGGTATGTGGATAACTTTCACTGTGTCAATTGCCTTAGTTAACATCTACGTGAAGGGAAAGGCCCAGAGTCATATTGACTCGTGTAAAAAAAAATATACTGTATAGAGAAGTTGAAAACTAGTCTAGGAGAGTAGTCAGAGTATAGATTGCTAAAAGCAATACAGGTCAGTCCAATTTAGATGGCATTGCAGTTTACAAAGCACTTTTAGAAATATATTCATTTATTGTTAGATTTTAAGCTTCATTTCTACAAAATTTTGAGTTTCAATTTTTCTCCCCATCTCTCCCCTCCTCCACACCATAATATGTTGCATTCTGATTGCCCCTTCCCTCAATGGACCCTCTCTTCTATCACACCCCACCTTTTCCTTATCCCCATCTTCTCTCTTTTCTTGGAGGGCAAGATAAATTTTTATACCCCATTTCCTGTATTTCTTATTTTCCAGTTACATGCAATAATAATTCTCAACATTCATCTCTAATATTTTGAATTCCAACTTCTCTTCCTCTTTCCCTCCCTACCCATCACAACTGAGAAGGCAAGCAATTCAATACAACCTATATATGTGTCGTTTTGCAAAAGACTTCCATAATAGTCATGTTGTGTAAGACTAACTATATTTCCCTCCATCCTACCCTGTCCCCCCCTTTTTCTATTCTCTCGTTTGTCCTTGTCCCTTCCCAAAAGTGTTTATTTCCAGTTACTCCCTTCTCCCATTTACTCTTCCTTCTATCATCCCCCTCAATTCACTTATTCCCTTCTCCTCTGCCTTCCCGTAGTGTAAGATAGATTTTCATGCCAAATTTATTGAGCATGCATTCCCTCCTTAAGCCATATGTGAAGAGAGTAAGCTTCAACTTTCCCTTCTCACCTCCTCTCCTTTCTCCTCAATTGAACAAGATTTTTCTTATCTCTTTTATGAGTGATAACCTGCCGCATTCCATTTCTCCCTTTCTCCTCCCAATATTTTCCTCTATCACCCCTTAATTTAATTTAATTTTTTATTGATATCATCTCTTCTGATTCAACTCAACCTATACTCTCTGTCTATATATATATATAATATATATATATTTAAATATATATATATGTGTGTGTGTGTGTGTGTGTGTGTGTGTGTGTGTGTGTGTGTGTGTATAATCCCTCCACCTACCCAAATACTGATAAAAGTCTCAAGAGTTACAAATGTTATCTTTCCATGTAGGAATGTAACCAGTTCAGCTTTAGAAAGTCCTTCATGATTTCTTTTTCCTTTTTACCTTTTCATGCTTCTCTTGATTCTTGTTTCAAAGTCAAATTTTCTATTCAGTTCTGGTCTTTTCGTCATGAATTCCTGAAAGTCCTCTATATCATTGAATGACCACTTATTCTATTGAAATATTATACTCCGTGTTGCTGGGTAGGTGATTCATGGTTTTAATCCCAGTTCCTTTGACTTCCAGAATATCCTATTCCAAGCCCTTCAATCCCTTAATGTAGAAGTTGTCAGATTCTGTGTTATCCTGATTGTATTTCCACAGTACTCATATTATTTCTTTCTAGTGGTTTGCAATGTTTTCTCCTTGACCTGGGAACTCTGAAATTTGGCCACAATGTTCCTAGGATTTTCTCTTCTTGGGACTCTACACATTCTTGTTAAGAATAGCAGTGGGCACTCGAAAGCTCAGAATGAACTGAGGCTGGGGAGGAATGATTTAAAAAATGAAAGGAAGACTTTTATTTTTAGCTATATTGAGGCAAGAGAAACATCAAGGAAAGAATGGGGCTGGTTTGGGAGTCTATGGAACAATGACTAAGGGAAGATAATACTATTCACCTTTCTTTTCTCTGCCAATGAGAATGAGTTTGGGACTAGAATTTTTTTTAATGGTTCAGAAGATATTAAAACCCAAGATAAATGAAGAGGTCAGATGAGAACACTGAAGTGCTTTCATGGATGTTTGAGTTAGCAAGCCTGTTGAACTGTATCTTGGGTTTTGAAAGAATTGACAGAGATGATAACTAAACCACTAATAGTGGTCCATATATATGTAAGTATGTATATAAGTGGAGAACAGGGAAAGTGCTGAAGGATTAGGGGGAAGAAGCAAATGCCATTATGATTTTTGAGAAATGGAAATGAGAAATTGAAAAAAGTACTGTCTGAAAAGTTTGGACCAGTGAGCTCTACTTCTAATCCAGGCAAAATTTGTGCATGTATCACTGAAGGGATAGTTTGTAAGTGTAGGGAAATTGTTACTTAAGCCTCTGGAGAAATAATGACTACTAAGAAGAAGAGGGACTTTCTTAAGAATGAAGATGACAGATTAAGCTCATTTTCTCTTTTGATTGACTTAGAAGACTTGTAGATTAAGAAAATGTAAAAGGCATGATTTGCTTAGAGTTCAATAAAGCATTTGACAGAGTTTCTGTGATATGCTGCACTATGTTGAAATGGGAACAGTCTTCCTGCTACCAGGTCAACGGTTCAACTTCTCTTCAAACGTTTTCTTGGGGGGGAACAAGATGGTCTCGTAGAGTGGAGCCATCCTGCATGGTTTCTTGTCCCATCCTCTAATCCTGCCTTTTTGAACAAAATGAAGAGCTGTGGGTTGTCAACAGCAGAGTTAGGTAAATTCAGAATTGGTTGAATGATTGTATTCAGAAAAAAATAGTCATTAAGAAACTGAAATCCACATGGGGGGATGTCTCTAGAATTGTAATCTGATTTGTGCTTACTCCCATGTTATTTAATATTTTAAATAGTGATTGGGGGAAAAAAAAGATGTTTAGCATAAAATCTCTGAAAAATCTCTATTCCTACTTCGACTCTCACAGATGAGTCATATCATCAAGGATCTTCCCCATGGTATTCTGTGAGTAACCCTGAAGAGTTGGTGGGGGTCTCCTTCTAATATCATTGGTGTAAGCCCTCATTCTGGTTTTGTATCCCCAATATCTATCACCAATTGTTATTATCTCCCTTATATCAGTGAAAACTTCTAGTGAATAGCATTATATATTATTCACTGGTTAGTTTTTAGGGGAAAAATTACTGAAAAGATGCAAAGAACAAATATGCAAGTCATTCCCTTGAACTGGGGGCACATTCTCTCCTATAACATTTTGTTCCCTGGGGAGAATGGGTTGAATTTAAATAATGAAAGTGGTTGCTACAAATCATTTAACTTGTCAAGTTGACTTCCAATACCACTTAACCACTAGATAATTTATTCCCTTTCTTATAAGACCCTGTTTTTGAATGTGGGTTCAATACATTTGTGGGCTGGTTCCTTGTAATTTCTCTGAACTGTTCTGGAAGACAAGGGTTAGGTGACCACACACTTTATCTTGAAATCTCATGATTCTCCTAGATTTTTGAAACTTCAAGGTTATTACATAGTTGGTCCAAGTTTAGAGACTTCATTTTTACTGTATTGAGGAAAAGGTAGACATAGCATGGACAAAAAAAATGACAGGGTCTTATATTTATGTCTTTGTGCTATTTTGGGTGGGAAGATAAGTAGTTGACAGAAAGAATCTAGAGCCACTATTCCTACTATCTCTCTCAGTGACAACAAAGCCATATATTCAATGGGTTTCATGGTAACTTCAGGTGAATGAGGCCATGAGGTGTGTGTCCTCCATGGAGAAGGTCCAGAGCATGTTGAAATTCTTGCTTACAATAGACATGTAAAATTAGTCAGAAATATCCAATTGATGCTTTTTGTGAGCATTCTCCATTTCAGCTCAGTAACCAATTAAAAGGCTTCTCTTTTTATGATAAAAGGTCCAAGAATAGTCAGCATAGTTGTGCATGTTTTTAATCTGGGATAAGGGCCCTCCCGTTATACATCATCAAAACTTTATGGATGTGGACCCCTGGGCTCTTCCATCCAGATTGGCAGAAGGCAGAACTGCTGTCCATGCTCTGAATATTAGGCTCCCATTGGTCAAGTCCTCATTAAAAAAAAGGCATAGAGGCACATTTATCAGATTTTCAGATGACACAATACTGCAAAGTTTTATCGACTGGTTAGAAGAAAGAGGTAGAATTCCAAAAGACCTTCATAGGCTTGAATCATGAAGGAAAATGCTTTGAAAAAATCCACTTTACTGTAGTGTAAGACAAGAAATGCATGGCTTGACCCAAGCATTTATGAAAAAGACCTAGAAATTTTAGTGCAATGCAAGTTCAGTATGAGTTAACTGAGCAAAGAAAATGTAAATGAAATTTTAAGCTACATTAGAAAGGATAATGTCTAGAAACTCATTGAAAGCTATTTATTAATTTGCTTACCGTCTTAGGGAATGGGCAGGGAAGAAGGGAGGGAAAAATTTGGAACTCAAAATTTTATAAAAAATATGAATATCAAAATTGTTTTTAATTGTAGCAGAAAAACAAAATAGTAATAAAACAAATTTTAAAAAGAAAATTGTTAGGTAATTGGCATATGAGATTTGTGTATAAGCCCATCATTACATGGCTCATGAGTTCCTTTCTCATTCTGAGATTTGGGGATACAATAGTGTAAGATCTAATATTTGCTCTGAAGGAAATTGCAAACAAACATATATCAACAATCATTCATTTTCAAATAGTTCAAATTGTACTTTGTAGAGCATACCATGCAAGTTTTGTGATTAATAAGCTGTATATAAAGTGACCCACTAGGATTCTATTTCTATGAGACAAAGTGGTGGAGTAAGCAGTAAACTGCTTTAGCTCTTTTATATCCATCTCCAAACAACCATGCAGTAGTGTACTAAATCCTGGAACATGACAAATCCTGGAACAGCAGAGCCTGTGAAAAGATGTGGTGGATTGGTCTTTCAACCTAGGAAACTTAGAGAATCAGCAAGAAAGTTCTATCTCACTTGGGTAAATGGAGAGCACATTCCAGGACAAGAAGCATCCTAGCAAACCAGTAGCAAGCCCCATCTCATCAAATCAGCAGGAGATTCTGAGTCTCACTGTGCTGGAGCAGGCAAACTCAAGCACCAGTATCCCCACATACCTTAGCATAGCCTGAGGAACCAGCAGACACCATCTCCAAAAATTACCACATGCTTCAGTGTAGCCCTGGGCAAACAGACATCCTCCTGTGGTCAGATTACCATGTGCTTCAGAGTAGCCCTGGGGAAACACAGAAATATCCCACTTGGTCTCATGACATGCCAGGCACAAACAGTAGGATTCCAGATCAACACCAGGTAATCTGCCAGACTCCTATAGCCTCCAGAAATAACTCATGGAAGAGCTCAAAAAGGAGCTTAAGAATCATATAAGAGAGGTAAAAGAAAAATTGGGAAAATAAATGAGAGGGATTCAAGAAAATTATGAAAAAAAGAGTCAACATCTTGGAAAACTGCTTAAAAGGTAGAATTGGCCAAATGAAAAAGAAATACAAACACTAATTGAAGAATATAACAGCTTGAAAGTTTGAGTTGAACAAGTGGCAGCTAATCATTCTATGAGACATCAAGAATCAATCAGACAAAATCAAAAGAATAAAAAATTGGGAGAAAATAAAGCGACCCCTATCACTCACAACAAAAAAGAATATGCCAAAAGAATAAAACTATCTTATTTAATGAGAGTAATTGAAGGAAATACCCACAGGAGAGAAATAGTATGTAGATTAAAAAAATACCCACGTAAAGAAAAGCTCCTAGCATAACACAGTTATCATGGTAAAAGAAAATGTTAAAATAAATATTCAGAAAAGAATAATTTGTACCAAATATAAATTCAAACAAAAGTAAGAAGAAGGGAATATTCAGAGAGGCCCAAAGTGTCTTAAAGAAATGTCAAAAGTAGTTAAAATTGAATGAAATTAGAGGTCTAGATTAAATAAATCTCCAAAAACTGTTGTTGGTTTAGAACAGAAACTGGAAAATCTTAACAAAATGGTTGATACCTCCAAAAGGAATGGCAGAGACAAAGGCAAAAAAATTCAAAGATGCAATACTGATAATGTACAATGTCAAAAGACAGAAATATTAGAAGCACTTTGAAGTCTCTACAATTAAAAGCTACTATCTAGAAGATGATATTCAAGAAGATGATGGATGACTCGTCTCCCAGGGCTAGGGGAAGCAGGATGAGACACAAATACTGACTACCATATTTTACAAGGCTTTAAATGAAATTATCTTGAGGGTATTTGAACAAGAAAGTAAATTACATACAAATATAATCCTCAGGACCTCATGAGATGAGACACACTAAATTTAACTCCCTCAGAAATGTGGGTGCAAAACTGTGAGTCTCCTAGTTCATGGATTATATTGCAAGGAACCAGAAAGTGATAGATAACACAAGATCAGACACCATATATAAGAAAGAAAAAGGTAATTTTGAATATGATATACTAAAAATAAAAGAATTACAGGCTCATAGGTTGAGAGATTTAAAACTTTATCATCTCTACCCTCCTCCCCAGTAGATTATAAGTTCCTTAAAGAAAGTTTCCATGTGATTTTTCGTCCTTACATCTGCAGCATTAGCACAGTGCTTTGTACATAGTAGGCACTTAATATCTGTGTTAAAGAGAAGGTAAAATATTGAGCTTTTAAAAATGCCTGTATTTAATAATTGAGCAAAGTGTACCCACATTGATAAAATGTGAAATCCTGAAATATTGAAGTATTTCATTATTTTCCCGTGTTATTTCTAGTTGACTTCATTTTGTAGTAATGTCATCAATATTTGATTAACTGTGAGCAGATTATCCATAAAAATCTTGCTTTCAACTTCTTATTTACAACATTCAGCAGTATACTTGTTAATACTTACCATTTGTCAATATGCTTCACTGTACCTTATTTATATTTCCATCCAGAAAATTCTCTAAATCAAAACAGTTAATCATTTCATCCATACACGTACAGAGAAGAGATGTAAAATAGAAATATAAGACATTTACTGAGAAAAAATATCTTCTCTTATTCTAGGGCTTTGCTTTAGTCTGAAAGATGTCTATATTCAGAAAAGTAGGTGACTAGGAGAGGAGTTTCTTATGACAGAGGATAGGGGCTGGACAACTTTTAAGTCCTTTCTTAGTCAAGTCTTTCTCCATCATTTTGTGTAAAATTCCATGATACCAGACTTACTAAGATATGAATATATAAACAAGATAGAATTTTTAAAAATTATCCCAGCACTCCTAAATAAATGCTATGATATATTTATGCCATTTCTTCTCATATGAATATGGTATCAAAAGACCAATTTCATATTTTAATAAAGTCTACAATGCAGCAGTATTAAACTGAAGTTCCAGTATGAGTTAAACTTGTTAAGCCTGCACTATCAGCCATATGAAATCTATTCAATTTGTCTAATATAATTTGTTCTTTGTAAGCTCACAATGTTTACCTTGCTTATTGTTCATAGTATTATTGTACTCTAGTTGTTTATAGATTTATTGATATTAATACTTTATTTCACCTATCTCTTGGTTAAGCACGAATATTAGTCAAGCCTACAGCACTCACCAGTACAAGGCTTCTTCAGACTCATAATCATGGAACACATTATTTATGTATTACATTTACATTTTCAGAAGAGAATCTTTTCAATTTCTCTCTGCCTTCCTACCTGTGCAGTTATAAAATGTTTTTGAAATTTAGGTTTTGTTATGAGACTTAGGCTAATATGGTTTGGGCTCGTCTTTCATTTGTTTTTAGATAAAGAACATTACACATTCTTTCAAGAAAAGATAAAATGATATTTTAGAAGACATTTTAAGCAAAAGATTTAAATTTTGGGAGTGGAGTAGCTAGGTGGCACAGAGGATATAGTGCTGGACATAAAGTCAGGAAGACTTGTCTTCTTGAGTTCAAATCTGGCTGTAGATACTCATTAGCTGTATGACCTTGGGTAAATCACTTAAAGCTGCTTGACTCATTTCCTCATCTGTAAAGTGATCTGGAGGTGGAAATGCCACAGCACTCCAGTATCTTTGCCAAGAAAACCAAGGGGTCACAAAGGAGTTGCACAGGACTCAAACAACTAAACAAAACCAAAATGGCAGCACTGTATGGACATAGTCATCTATACACATATACAGGTACATTGACATAATATATGTATGTGTATTATAGGCCTGCACAGACTATTATAAAGCCCACTGGCTGCTTGTAACCTGCCAAAAGATTTTGGGCCCCTTACCACTGTGCATGCTCTCCTGTTTGTCATGTGACCTATGACAACCAACCATTTTCTGTCTGTCTCCAGTTACCTTTACTTGGGAAATGAGCTGCTAAAACCTAGCTACAGCTTGAAGAAGTTTAGTCTGCTTTAATTTTGGCCCCTACCTACTTCCAAGTTGTACATGTCTGGTATGTCATATGAAAATATGACTAGTTTACAGGAACATTTTGGTCACATTGACACAAGTGAATAACCATGTAGAATATTCTATAATGTTAATGGTGTATTATTGAAATAACCTAGAGGTGGCAAAATAGTTTTTTTCCATATCGTCCATCAACCAATAAGTATTTATTTAGCATCTACTATATGCCAAGAATTGTGCTAGGTATAAGGTGATAAAGATATAAATGAAGCAGTTTGTGTGCTCAAGAAGTTTACCTTGTGTAAAGTATGCATAAGTGTATACACACAGATATATGTTAATATATTATACATATATACACACATATGTATACATATATATATACCAATTGGGGGATATAAATACACACACACACACACACACACATATATATATATATATATATATATATATATATCTGTCTATATTAGTTGGGGGCTGGAAAGCACTAGCATTTGGGGGATTTGGATAGGAAGTGGTATTTGAGTCAGATTTTGAAGGAAAATGGAGAATCTAAGAAATTAGCTCTAGGTGAGGAAGGAATGCATTGTAGGTATAGGGGATATTGTGTGCAGAGAGAGATGAAACGTCAGCAAGAAGGCTAGTTTGGTTAGATCAAAGAATGTGTAAAGGGTTGTAATGCATAACAAGGTAATATCAGTAGGCTGCCATCAAGATATGAAAGGCTTTAAAGGTCAGAGTAAACTTTACCTTTGTTCTAATAGTGAACTATAAGTTTATTATTCAGGGAAGTGATATGGTCAGTTATGTGCTTGAGGAGTATAACTTTGACAGTTGCATAAATGATAGATTGGAGTCGGAGAGAACAATTTGCTGGCAATTAAAATGATTCAAGCTGATGTTCAGAGGTATTTTGGCAAGACAGCTATATACTTATCATACCCTTACATGGATGGGTTATTTTCTGTACCCTACATTCATTAAAATAAATTCAGTAAAATACAAATATTGGTGTACATTAAAAACAAAATAGATTCGCTTTTAAATTTTAAAATATTTATTTTAATATATTTTGTTTTTACTGCAATCTGATACCATGACTGCATCTTACAGTGAGTACTCTGTTCTATCCCAGTTCTTTTCTGTAGAAACTTATGAGAAGGGAGTTACATTTATTCATTGGTTTTTAAGTTTCTCAGAGTTCAATTTTTCTTTTAGTGATCTTTTTATTTCCCTTGTTATAGTCATAGTGTATGTTGTTTTTTTGGTTCTGATTGTTTCGTTCTATTTCAGTTCCTTCAAATCTTCCCATGTTTCTCTGCATTTGTCAGTCATAATTTTCTGTGCAATATTATGTTCATTTAACAGTGTTTTTTCAATTATTTCCCAACAGATGAGCACTCATTTTATTTCTGCTTCCTTGCTACCAAAAGGAGTTCTGCTAAAGATATTTTGGGTTGTACTGGACCTTTGTTTCTGTTTTTACCTTCTGTTTAGGTGTAAGCTCATTAGTGGGATCACTGTGTCAAAAGATATGGACAGGAATTCACTTTTCTTTGTAACTTTGAATTGATATCTAGGACAGTGGGACCAATTTCACAGCTTCATCAACAATGTAACACTATCCCCCGCCCCGAAATCCCTGTGGTACTGCCTCTCCCAATTTTTGTCATCTTTGCCAATTTTCATGGTGTGATGTGAAATGAATTGTTTTGATGTATATATTCTTTGTTATTCATGATTTGAAGCATATTTTCATGAAACTGTTCATATTCCTACAATGCTAATAGTGTAAGGTAGAAAATTAATTCATTACTCCCCCCACCCCCCCCAAACTTTGCAAATGAGCAAATGATATTTAAGAATAAGGGACTTTTTCAGCTTCCACCAGTATTCCACAGAACTGGATGGTTTGGCTCCAAGTCCTGGTTCTTGCCACTGCTCCTCTAAGTCCATTGTTAGGCATTCCAAAGCAAGAAGCCCTTACATGTAATTTCTTTTCCTGAGAAACACCAAGTTCAATGAACTACATACAATAAATGCTCAAAAATTATTTTGTCAATAAATGAAACAGTGAGACTGATGTTTTCCCCCACCCCAAATTTGGATTATAAACCTCAAGTGGGAGCTGACACCTTTCACATTCTTTCCATTATGCTGTAAATCCTGTGTATGCCTAGTTACTCACAGTTCTTCCCCACCCTTAGAATATATATTCTTTAAAGGAAGGACCTGTTTTAATTAATATCTTAATTATAATAATTTCTACAATAATTTATAATAATTACAATACACAATATTATATATAACTTGAAATAATATTATATGTACCAATTTATTAATAAAGTTATTGATATTAATGTCTTTATATTTCTTTGTATCTATCTTTATATCTCCAGTACTTTACATAGCACATATGAAGTATTTAATAAATGGTTTTTGACTGACTGCTTAGGATACAGCAAATTTAGTTTCCTTTTGTGAAAGAAAAGGTAAGATTCAGGTTCCAGAAATTTTTATTTTTGGGAAGCCATCTGATTCTCTCAGTGAATTTAAGAAAATAATTCCAACCCCTTTCACACCATAGCCTTCAATTTACATTTGTGCAAAATTGAATCGAACACTTATGGCATTCCTTATATCTATCTAAAAGTATCTACATATATTAGATGTTTAATAAATATGTCTTGATTCCTTACTTGATTGTTGGATGACTATTCAAACTTTAATATATTATTTGATTCTCCCAACTACTGTATGAAGTAGGTAGCATCATTATCATGGTTATTTTACAATTGAGCAAGCTAAAGTGGAGACAGTAAGTGACTTGCCCAAGGTCATTTAACTACTAAGTTCCAAATTTCCTTCTTATTTTACATTTTAAATAGCAAAAAAAAAAACCTCAAAAAAACCTTATGCTTATTCCCATGCTCAATGAAATGCAAGATATCTGAAATGTTTTAGCTCAGTTTTATACTTTTGGGATACCCAATAAAAGAAGATCAATGAATTTCCTTTTGATTTTTCAACTCATAGCAGTGAGTGTTGCTTTTATTATGTTGTATACTGAAGTGTATTTCATACTGATTGAAAATAATTTTGTTTTTTTTAAATTATTGAAACAGAGAAATTTATTATATCTGAAGCAGGAGGTCCAGTTAGTTCTTTCCTGACTGACAAATAGGCTAGCAAGAATTTATGACTGACCTCTATATTCCAGCACTGTAACTAACAGTGACTTTAACTGGAGTGTCCTGAAAATGGGTAAGCAAAAATTTTATCTTGAAGGCTAGTTGAGAAATCAGGATTTATGCATTATATATTATGTTATATGATGCAATCTTAATTATATATCAAGAGTGTTATTGTTCTGTGAAGATGACAAGGTGAGGGATCTTGGATTTCAGAGGACCAATGATAATGTGAAGGCCATATGGGGCCAATTAATAAAATAGCCAAGTGTTACATATCAACATAGCCTTTTAGTTCTGCTAAGCCCTTCAGACTCAAATTATGAGGTCAGCTATAGCTGGTAAGGAGACTGGTGCCTATTCAATTTTTCTTGTGTTCAAGACATGAAAATTAAGCGAAACTTAAAATGTTTGTATTTTTGTTCAGTCCTGAAAAACAGGTAATTTCAAACAGTATATCTGGGCTATTAACCATACCTAAGTAGAATGATGAGATGTTACTTTCTGGATACACACACACACACACACACACACACACACACACACACACACACATACATACACACATACATTTTTTGTAGAAGTATATAATTTTTAGTTTTTTCTTCAGAATAAAAAATATCTCATACTACATTTCACCACATAAATCAATTTATTGTTTTCCATAGAAACTTCTCCACATCCTTCAGATATTCCAAGTTGTCAGCAAGTCAGACTCAGTGTTCCAGTGAAGTTTTATTAAATTCAGTTCCTGTGGAAATACTGTTTCATGTTCTACAATGTTAATTTCACTGGTGTGAAGGAGTCACTTGAAAAGGAGAATTGCTGAGCTATGGGTATAAGCTTTGTTTTTATGTCAAGTCAGTTCTTCCTCTTCAGTCTTTGCTTACCAAAGTGTCATACGTAGTTAATAAAGTATGGTGAACTGTACAATAATTGGGACACGTGATATAATTGATAATAATTGAGTATAATTAAAATAAGGCATAATAAAGGGCCCTGAGTATGAACAGGAGTAAGGATGGAAACATGTCAATTTTCAGAAAATATCCTATGCATAGCATTGGGTTAACATACAGGATAATGAATTTGCTCTAAGGCACAAAAAGATGCTTCTTGAATTAGGATGAATTTCTGCACTATAGTTTTGGAATGCTGGCCCTCTCCCCCAACACTTACTTATTAATAGAATATTCACTCTAATTGGAAAGATCTCCTAGTGGTCTTGTAACTTCAGTCCCACAATGGGGGCCTGGGTTAAATTTTTAATTGGGGAAGATTTATTTGAATATAGCATAGTAAATGGATAGGGTGCTAGATTTGGAGTCAGGGAGATCTGATTTCAAATTCTGTCTCATAAACTTATGTATGTTTCAGTTAGTGAACAAGCATTTATTAAGTACTTACTACTTGCCAAATACTGTGCTAAGTGCCAGGGATTCAAAGAAAGGGAAATAAATAATCTTTGTTCTCAGAGAGCTCTCAAGGAAAGGTGGCATGCAAACAACTATGCACAAACAAAATGTCTACAGGATAAATTGGAGATAGGGAAGGTACTAATATTAAGTGGAACCAAGAAAGTCTTCTTGTAGAAGGCAAGATTTTATCTGCAACTTGAAAGAAGCCAGGGAAGCCAGGAGGCATAGTAGAAGAGAGAGAGTTCCGGGAAATAGGGCCAGCTCAGTGAAAATGATCAGGGTAGGGAGATGGTGTGTCTTGTGTAAGTAAAAACAATGAAGCCAATGCCATTAGATCACAGAGTAGAGGGTTTGGGGTGGAGAAAGGTGTAAGAAGACTGGAAAGTAGGAGGAGATCAGATTCTGAAGGGTTTTAAACACCAGATAGAAGACTTTATCTTTAATCCTGGAGGTGACAGAGAGCCTTTGGAGTTTTTGAATAAGGAGGTGATATCATCAGATCTACACTTGATGAAGATCATTTGGATTAGGTTAGCAGATGATGAACTGGCATAAGGAGAGATTGTGTATCCCTAGAAAAGTCATTTAAACTTCTGGGCCTTACATCTTTCTCCACCCCAAACCCTCTACTCTGTGATCTAATGGCATTGGCTTCATTGTTTTTACTTACACAAGACACACCATCTCCCTACCCTGATCATTTTCACTGAGCTGGCCCTATTTCCTGGAACTCTCTCTCTTCTTCACAAAAAATGTAAATTTTTTGTGGTCATAAAGCACTTTACATACATTATCTCAATTGATCTTCAAGACAATCTTTTGAGATAAGAATACATACTAGACAGAATTTAGAGTTGGAAGGAACCTTAATTCCTATTAAATTTAATCAAAACCCCTCATTCAGCAGATAGATAAAATGCGGGTTGAGTAGGGCTAAAGTGACGTCAAAAATTAGATAGTTAGTAAGTACTACCATCAAAACCAAAGAAAACCCACTTTATATATGTTGGAAATCTATGAGGGAGGCAGGATTGCGTAGTGGTAAGAGACCTGAATCTCAGAAGGAATCAGAAGGTCTGGGCTCAAATTCTACCTTAGATGCTAACTACCTGGATGACTTTCCTAGGTATCAGTTTTCTCATTTCTAAAACAACCAGTTTAGACAAGATGGTCTCTAAATCCCCTCATTACATTTTTAAAAATTCACTCTCCTCTGAACTTATAATCTAAGAGAAGATAACCTGATCTTTCTCCAACTCCCCATATTCATGGACACGCCATCCATTGCCCTGCAACTCCCCATTATTCATTTACAAACGTCAAAAGGTATTATGTAGGCCCATTCTAACATGTTGGATCATATATGTGTCTTCTTTTGATTGAGAATGGCATATTTTCATGGGAAATGATGAGTTAAAAATCATACACACTTATGCAAGTAACTTGTGGTATGTACATTTAATACATTTGATAACTAGATGAAAAATGTAAGCCCTTCTGCATGGGAATACAGTGATGTTGTTTGGAGTCTTTTCACAATTTTAATAGTTGGATATTTCCAAGATTTAACAAGAGCAAAGTCAAAGAAATTTTGTTCCAAAGAGTCATGGAAGTACATGGCATAATCATGGAAGCAGTATGGCATAGAAGTCAGAAGATTAGCCAAGGAGGGAGAAAGTCATGGTTTAAAGTCCTGCCTCTGGTTATGATCATGGACAAATCCCTAGGGTATCTCTCAATACCCTAGTCAGTTCTCGAAGACTGTGTACTATAAGTGGGTTGACAATTTGCATTGGTGGGGAAATTTTCCACACCAACACTTCCACGCACCAATGAAATCACTGGTCCCCTCCAGACCTCTCCCTTCCAAATGCACAATTAATAGATGGTTTTAATCTAACTAAACTTGAAATGAGAAAAATCAAGGAACTGTCATACTTCCACTTCTGAAAGAAAATTGGTGATAGCTGCCAGGACATAGACCTTAGATAGGTAGCATTTCCCTGAAGTTCTTCCCAGCTTTTTCTTTGAATTTCTGTACTTTGTTTCCTTTTGACAGGTGTGTGAATGGAACACAGAAATGATTCGAAGCCTAAAGAAAAATCTTTATTTTAAGATAAAGTTTGATTTGCTTCATTTTATCAAACCACTGAATGGCAGAACATCTTTTGAAGTTTCTTGAAGCTAATCTTAATCATAAAAAGATCAAAATCACCTTGAGATCAAATAAAATAAAGTCCTTGGGAGAGGAGAGGAAGACTTTCAGTTGAGGTGGTCTTGAAGATTAAAAAATGATGGGAGAATTCTTTTCTGATTTAAACATCACTTTGAAAAAGGATACCTATATACAAAAATTCAAATGTTATGAAATGAACAATAAAAAGCCTTTCAAAAGTAGATAAAAGTACATTTAAGTGTTTTTATTCTTTTCTTCCTACTTAGTAACTTATTTCATGTGCAAGGTTTAATACCTGTAAAGATCCTAAGCTAAGATTAATCTTCTAATAAATTCAGACTGTAGTCCCCCCACAAAATAGATATTCTCAAATGTGACTCTGCCAATGATATTGATTAAAACTCTTTTATAAATCCTTCACATGGCAATAAAAAAACACCCACTAATTTTTATGTTCATTGACCACAAATACATAAGATAAGGATTCTGAAGTGCTCCCCACTAATGTTCCCAGGTGCTGACTCCTATAATCACCTTATATTCATTTCATACATACACACGTATACATACACCTGCATATATATGAATGTGTATACCTATTTATACGTAT
This sequence comes from Bettongia penicillata ogilbyi, assembly GCA_023548195.1. Taxonomy (NCBI): domain Eukaryota; kingdom Metazoa; phylum Chordata; class Mammalia; order Diprotodontia; family Potoroidae; genus Bettongia; species Bettongia penicillata. Next base: position 3,814,388 of record JAJHZJ010000357.1, read on the forward strand.
GTTAGATATGTATTTCCATACAGAGAAACATATACATAGACAATCATCGTATCTATATATAAAATGTATGCTGCTGTTTTTCAGTCATGTACAACTCTTTGTGACCCCAATTGATTTGAGGCTTTATTGGCAAAGATCATGGAGTGGTTTTTACTTACTTTTCCAGCTCATTTTATAGATGAGAAAACTGAGGCAAACAGGGTTAAGTAATTTGTTCAGATTCACATAGCTAGCAAGTGTCTAAGGTCAGATTTGAGTTCAGAAAGATGAGTCTTCTTGCCTCTAGGCCCAGCACTCTATCTACCGTGGCACCTAGCTGCCTATAAAGTGTATATCCCTATATAGCTATATATTGACCTCATTAGAACATATGCTCCTTGATGTCAGAGATCATTTTATTTTTGTCCTTGTATTTCCAATCTTTTGCATGTTGCCTGGTTAATGATAGATACTTGAATGGTGGCATCCAGATAGCACAGTGGATAGAATGTTGGGCTTGGAGTCAGGAAAACACATCTTTATAAGTTCAAGTCTGACCTCAGACACTCACTAGCTTTGAGATTCTGGGTAAGTCACTTAATGCTGTTTACTTCAATTTCCTTATCTGTAAAGTGAGCTGGAGATGGAAATGACAAACTATTCTAGTACCGCTGCCAAAAACATCCCAAATGGGGTCACAATGAATAGGACCTGACTGATAAGTGACAGAACAACAAAAAACTTAGTAAAGTGATTGATTGATTTACTATATCAAATAATAGCAATAATTCATCTGTATTGGCAGGAAAGTATCTCTTCTACTATAAATATAATCATACAACAATATCTTTTATTTACTTTTAGTGCAACCTTGATGAGGAGTAGACTAGTTGAAAAATATATAATTATAATACTGCTCTTATACTGAGCATATTTCTGGAAAATACAGCAATCAGAAGTATTTTTATAATAAAATGCATAGAAAAATAAGTGTTTTCTTTTATTTATTAATGCCTCCTGACAAGCTTCTTTGTTTACATTCCCAGTGCCTGGCACATAGTAAGTTGGTAATAAATGCTTGTTCATTGATTAGAAGGGTCCAATGATTGCAATATTTTGTCACCATAGATGGGATCAAATGATATAATATCTATAAAGTGCTTAGTATAGTCCATACTGCGCAGTAGACACTTAATACTTGCTTATTCCCTTCCTCTCTCTTCCCATGAACAGAAACTTTTAAAATAATAATTAATCCAAGAATCTAATATTGATTATTTTAATAACTAAGATGGATATGTTAAACAATATTTTTTTTAATTTTGTTGATGTGGAACAACCAGAAAAAGGGCAGATAATGATATAGGTAAGATACCTATCTCAATATATGGAAACCTGAGCCTATTATCTTTCTCTAAAAACTTATTTCTAATTCTGTTTTAATTATTTCTGATAGAGGTACCACAATTCACCAGTTTCTCATGCTCCCTTCATTCATTATTTATGCTACCTTTGATTACCATTTCTCTCTCTGTCTCTCTCAGTCTCTGTCTCTCTCTTTGTTTCTCTGTCTCTCTGTTTCTCTCTGTCTCTCTTTGTCTCTCTCTCTCTCTCTCTGTCTTTCTTAAATCAGATAAATTATTAAAAATTGTAGAGTCTATCTTCACAATATCTCCTTGCATCTATTCCCTCCTTTCAATTACCACTGCAAGCAATGAGTGCAGACCATTGCTAACCCTTGCCTGGATTATGACAAGTTTGCTAACCTATATTTTCAACTTCTTTCCCTTCTCATTCTATTCCATCTTTCACATCACTATTATTCTTAGTATCCTGAAGCACAGATCTGGCCAGGTCCTTCTTTCATATGAACCTTTCAGTGACTCTCTAGAATCTCATGAGTAAAAGTTCAAACAGTTCTCTTTCACAGCAGAAGCCTACAAAATTTTGTGCTGCTCTTCCTTTCTAGCTTTATCCCATGTAGCCTCCAAATTTGTATTCCATGCTTTCATTAGACCTCCTAGTGTGATGGAAGAACACTAGACTTGGAAGTCATAGCATCAGAGAATCTCAGATTTTTAAAGGACTTCAGAGACACCTCTAGTAAACAGAATTCACCAATACCAGAAGTAGCTCATTATACTATTGGACAGATCTAAGCGCTACTCACTTAAACTGTCAGCAACTTGAGGAACTCTGTAAGACCATAACTTACAGAACAGTTGCTGATATGCATTGCATGATATTGTGCAAAGTCTATCAATCTAAGGCACAAAATTGGAAAGCACGGCACAGGAATTTGAAGCCCCTATATTTGTCAATACTAATAATAGCCTCAGGGAACTCATAGAAATCACTGGAAAAACTTGGCATCATCCCACCATACCTCCTAAATTGAAAAATTAGGAGGAAAGTTTAAGAAAGAAAATCAAACTATATTCAGAACTATTTAAATTGTACATTCATTTCTAATGAATGCCATTTGTATAATACATAAGCAAAAGAGAGAATTTTAAATGTCTTTTAGGCACTGAAGAAATCACAGATATGGAACAAAACAAACTAAGCCAATCAACTGAACAGACCAATAAACAAGGCTAAAACTTTTTTTTTTCTAATATTTAAGCAAAATCTTACCACAGAATCAAATTCTTACCACTAGTGTGACTTTGGGCAAGTCATATCATCTCTTTAGGCCATCTATATAATTAGGGATTTGAAACAGATGATCCCTAAGGTCTTGTTTATTTCTAAATCCTCTTTACTGTACTATGTGAAATGAGGAAGTAGTTTTTTCTTTTTTTCTCAAAGAGAATTGATGCAGAATGAAGTAAGCAGAATTAGAAAGACTATTTATACTATAAAAGGTGGTACAATGGATAGAGTGCCTGTGTCAGGAAGATTCATTTTTGTGAATTTAAATCTGACCTCACCTACTTACTAGCTGTGTGACCCTGGGCTAGTTGCTTAACCCCATTTGTATCCTTATCTATAAAATGAACTGGAGAAGGAAATGGCAAACCACTCTGGTATCTTTGTCAAGAAAATCCCAAATGGGGTCACAGTAAGACATGACCTGCCAACAACAAAAATCAATATTGTACAAAGGAATAATTTTGAAAACTTTTATAAGTAGAAACAGAATGTGATAAATAGAACCAGGAGAACAATTTATCCAACAATACTATAAACCAACTTTAAAAGATGAAGAACTATGATAATGCAACAACCATCTGTGATTTCTGAGAGCTGAGAATGAAGTGTTATCTATAAACTGACAGATGATAGCCTCCAGGTATAGAATAAATTCTTCATTTCTTTAATTAAAAAATGCTTGACAACTCTAAGAAAAAAATTAATCCTATAATCTTTATACGTGATTCACAATTTTCTTTCTCACAATGCACCCAATGCCTATAATTCTATTTCTCCATTTTTTGAATTACTATCCTTTCTTCAAATGCCTGTTTAAATATACCTCTTACTGAAAGCCCTCTGTGGTGTCTCCTTGTCTTAAACCTTCTCTATAGGAATGACTTTTTGCCACTTGAGTCTCTCACAGTTCTTTTTTTACTCTTCTCATTTGCTCATATCACATTTCATTTTATTCTATATTTATTTGTATATATGGTATATTCCCCTTTAAGTCACAAAATAACTTTCATGAGAGCAGAAATCTTTTATTCTAGAGTTCAGTGATCTACATACTGTATTCATGCAGAAATTATATATTTCTTGAATTGATGGATTTTGTTCAATTGAAATGAATATAGCTAAGGCAGAAAAGTACAAGTGATGTCTAATTTTACTGGAGAGTGATATCTGTAGGAGAATAGTGAAAGATATTAGAAAATCACAGAAGACAAAATCTTTTGTCAAAGAACACATCCTGACATAAATGAAAATTTATCTAAGTAACTTGAACCTCCATCTATTTTTTAAAGCATTTCTCAAGAGGTTATAAAATCCTATGGGGGGGGCGACGCAGAGCCAAGATGGTGGAGTAGAAAGATGCACATACTCTAGCTCTTCCCCCACAGCTCATAAAATACCTGTAAAGAATGACTCTTAACAAATTCTAGAGCAGGAGGGAGGAATGGAATGGGGCAGATTATCTCTCAAAAAGAGGCAAGAGAAAGCTTTCCCAGCGGAGGACAAAAGGTGGGGGGGGGCTGAGAAGGAAAAAGTGAAGCTTACTCTCATCACATGTGGCTCAAGGAAGGAATAACAGGCACACTCAATTTGGTATGAAAATCTATCTTACACTACAGGAAAGTAGAGGAGAAGGAGATAAGCAGGATGGGGGGATGATGGAAGGGAGGGCAATGGGAGGAGGGAGCAATTTGAAATCAACACTCTTGGGGAGGGATAAGGTCAAAAGATAGAACAGAAGATATAGGGGGGCAGGATAGGATGGAGGAAAATAGAATTACTCTTACACAGCATGGCCATTATGGAGGTCATTTGCAAAACTACATATATTCTGCCTATATTGAATTACTTGCCTTCTCAGTGGAGATGGATGGGGAGAGAGGAAGAGATGTGGATACTCAAAGTTTTAGGAGAAAATGTTGAGAAATGTTTTTGCATACAACTAATAAGAAATACAGGTAATGGGGTATAAAAATTTATCTTGCCTACAGAACAAGACAGAAGATGGGGATAAGGGAAGGGAGGGTAGATTGGGGAAGGGGGTAACCAGAATGCACTGCATTTTTGGGTGGAGGAGGGGAGTGATGGGGAGAAAATTTGGAACTCAAAATTTTGTGGAAATGTATGTTGAAAATTAAAAATAAACAAATAAGCAATAAAAAAAGAAAATTATATCAGGTTTCAGGGAAATGGAATGAAAATTGTAGATTTTTTCAACTGAAAGTATCTTTCATATTCAAATCACTGGGATAAGAATAGATTAAACAATCAATATTGAAGTTCAAATTTCTGAATTTGTTTTGTACTTGATATTTTAAAAAAAATTTATACCATTTCAAGCTAATATAATATGGAAATGTCCACAAAGGTTTTGGGAGATGAAAAAGTCTCACAGGCTCCAAAGTATGATCAAACTCAAACTGAAAGCAATACACAGACTGAGATTATAACTAGATTTCTTTTATGTTTTGTATAAGAAGCTTCAAAATGAAGAAACTCTATCTGCTATTTTAGGTCAGCACCTTATCTGCAACTTCTGATCTTGGAGAGCTGTTTAGAGCACTGAGAGGCTATGTGAATTGTCCAAGGTTATTCATCAAAGTACTATCTGTCATGGGGGGCAGCTAGATAGAGCACCAGTGCAGGAATCAGGAGGACCTCAGTTCAAATCTCACCTCAGGCACTTGACACTCTCACTAGCTGTGTGACCTTGAGCAAGTCACGTAACCTCAATTGCCTCATCCTGGGTCATCTCCAGTCACCCTGATGAATATCTGGTCACTGGATTCAGATGACTCTGGAGGAGAAGTGAGGCTGGTGACCTACATAGCTGTCCTTCACTCAAAACAAAGTCAAGTGCAAGTCATGTCATTATTTCTCTTATGGCATGGTCTTCTTCAGCAACAAAGGACGAACACACCATTTGTCACGGACAGAATTTAAACCCAAGTTTATTTGATTTCTAGGCCAGAATTTTATCCAATATCATACTGCTTCTGAAATGCAAGAAATAATTGAAACAAAGAAATCAAGAGAAGCATAAGATACTCTGATCAAGAATCAATCATTTTCTGTCATTGTAGCTGACAAGAAATCTTGTGCAATGGATAGGATTTGCTTTCTAGATAAAACCTTAAACTAATAAACACATTGCCTTGTGATCTGCAGAAACATGAGTAATAAAATTAAATAACTCTCCAGGGGTCATAAAGAAACAGTCAATCTAAAATTCAACCAATGAAAATGTAAATCTATACACTGTAAAGTCTTCTAAGAATATATTGAAATAAAAAAAAGGGAAAGTCAATATAAGAAGTATAGTAAGACTAAGAAAAGAGCCTAGAAAGACATAGAATCTAGGGGAAAAAAAGATTATTGAACTGAAGTTTTGTCATTTTTTCCATCACTCACTGTTTCTGGGAGACAGTATCATAAATTTAGAAATGAAGATGCCATTAAAGTTCATTTAGTTCATTCTCTTCCTTTTACTGAGGAGAAAATGGGCCCATAAAAGCTAAATACTGCTGAGTCTTTTTTCAGTTGTTTCCAATTCTTTGTGTTTTCCCAATTCCTTCTCCACCTCATTTTACCCATCAGAAACTGAGGCAAACAGGGTTAAGTGACTTGCCCAGAGTCACACAATTTTTGAGGCTGAATTTGAACTTATGAAGAAAAGTTTTTCTGCTTCCAGATCCTGTGCTCTAACCATTGTACAACCTAGCTACATAAAAACTTAATAACTTGTCTCCTAAGTTCACACAGATATTAATTAATGAAAGACTGGATTTAAACCTATGTTCTCTTCTTCCAAACCCAAACCAAGTTTTGATATTTCTAACACGTGAACTAACAAGATATTATGATAAGTTGTTTGAGACTGAACACAGTTCAAAGTTGGGGTTTCTGGGCCAGGAAATATATCATGCATTTATTTTTCAGTATACATCTTGATTTCCTTCAGTACAATGTAAACTCCTTGAAGGTAAAAGATACTTCATTTCTGCCTTTGCATCCATAGTGTCTTGCATTTAGTTGGCACTTAATAAATGTTTATTGAATTGAATTAGACTGGAGAGGGCATGTTATATTGCCTATGTCAATATGATTAGTGTCAACTTTGTTATAATTAACACAACTAAGAAGAGGAAAAGTATTAAACTTATGTTTTAGAAGCAGGTTATGATGCAACAATGAATTTTTCCAAGGATAATGGTGAATGGCCTTTTGATATTTGGAGAAAACCCTGTTTTATTATTTCACTGATCACTTGATGATAGATGTTTGATGTATATATAATTTTAGAATGGAATTTCATTGGTTTCATAAGGTTTTATCATGAAAAATTATCCAACATCACAAAGATGCAGACAAATTTAATGTAATTAAATCAGGTGCCCCCTGGAGTAAAAAATACTTCTTGCTTTTGCTGATGAGTTTGGTATTAGCCTCATGAAATATTGGACCTCAGTTAGTAAATCTTTGTTTAATTCCTACATAGACAGAACAGTGCAGAATGTTAGGCAGGGAGTAAAAGTTATTCATTGACCTTACCCTCAAGAAATATTAATTATTAAAAATAATGATAATTTCACTTCATAAAGACTTATCAAAATAATATATTCCAGTTTATTAAACTTTGATGCTAGCAAGACGGAAAAATAGTCTGGAAAAGGGAATAGAAGACAAGAGAGTAACTAGTAATTCTGATGCTTAAGGCAAGCATAACTTGTCATGAAAGCAAACCTAGATGAAACTGGCCTCAAGGCAGGGTGTTTTTGGCGAAGCAGGTGAGGCTAAAGGGGCTAACTTTTTTTTTCATCTCCTGAAGGCATATAAGGGCTGTCACAGTGCCTTCTAAATATCAGTACCCTGGACAAGACTCAGTCACACATCTCTTTGGCAATTGCCATAGAACTGCAGCTAACAGTATTAAAAAACCAATCAACCGAACAAAGAAAAATCATGTGTAGGCAGGGGTATACTGACACCAACTCAAAACAGCTTGGGAGAGCCAATTGTTAAATTTTCACTCTGACCATTTATACCCAATAGATCAGCAACCCTTAAAGGTCCAGGTTTGATTCGTTGCTTTGTTGATAATTTTGACTCAAGAGATGGAAAATGTTACTAACACAGATTAAATTTAAAAATGTGTCATACATGATGCTTTTTTATTTGGTTGTTTAGATATTTGGTGGCTAAACATTGACCAGAATCCACCTGGGTAGAGTATTCAGGTCTATGCTATATGCTTAAGATGACCAATACCAGACAGAAGGATATGTTTACTGTTGAGTAGAGGGACTCACATAGAGAGGGTTTTCTTTTTAAAGCCCTTCACTTTGTCAATAACTGTACCTTATGAAATAGAACCATAACCAGATATATTTAAAAGAATATATATGCTGTCTTGAAGGAACTTTTTTTTAGCAACACCATATCTAATTGTGAAAGGAAGGCAGACAGATGGGATTTTTTAATTGTATTTGCTCTGAGAAACTACTTTTAAGTCCAATATACTTTTACCTCATTTAGAGTCTGTGGTTAGGGATTTTCAGTGTGATGTGCTAAATATTTTATGTCCACCATAGGCTAGGGAACAGGAATCCAAAGAGGCCTAAATCTTCATTGATTTTAGTCAGTTTAAATGAGTAGTTTCAGTTGAATATAAACTGCAGACTTAAATAAGAAAGAAACAAACAAAAAAAACAATGCATACCTTTGCTATACTGAAGAAATCTGATTAAAAGTGTCCTAAATAGGCTAATACTACCATGATGAAATTATTAATTAGAAATAAATGCATAGTTCTACTCCTGTTATCAGCAACTAGTTATAAAATTGTAGGCAAGTCACTTCAAATCTCTGGATTTAGTTTCAGTCTAAGATTCTTGACTATGCAAAATGAAGATACTGAACTAGATAATCTCTGGGATTTTTTTTTCCAGGTTTAAAATTATGTGGTAGAGAATAAAGAGTACTATATTTATAGTCAAGTGATCTGTATTATAGTTCAAGATTTCTCTAGTTATTACCGACCTTGCCTTATCCAAACTTTCTTATCCACTTCCTAATTGCCTTATCTGTAGAATGGACCTTAATAATACTTTTCCTACCTCCTCCATATGACTTGTGAAGCTTGAATGAGAGACAATCTTTAATGAGACTTTTAAAGTCTAAATTTCTATATCAATGTAAAGTGTTATTTTTAATATTTTAATTTTAAATTTTCATTTGTATTTTTGTTTTTGTATATATATCTAAAATTTTTATTTAAATTGACATCTATATTTTAATCTAAAATTTTTATTTATATTTTTGTTTTCATATCACCTTTGTTTCCAAATATGCCTTTTCCTTCTCCTCTAAGACTCATTCTTCGCAAATAAATAGAAGGAGAAAGGAAACAGGAAGCAGATTAGCAAAACTGAGTACTACATCAACTGAGCCAACAGAATATGGGATGTTCTATCTACACCAACAATGTGAAGGAGTTGTATTTTCTTATTTCTCCTGCAGGGGCAAAGTTTGTCAATATAAGATATTCTGTCTTATTCAATTTCAGGACTGAAGATGTTCTTTCTCTTTACATAGGAGCCTAAGAATATAAATCTAGAAATGAAGGAATGTGAGTGTAAAAGGAAATAAGAATGTAAACTGGAAATGAAAGTGACCTTGTAGATTTTTTTTGAATGATGAGTTGTGATTGGAATCTCCCCATTCACTACAATAGCAGCATTCCTCTCCGGTACAAATTCATCATTATGAAATAAAAGCTAAGCACTAAAGACTTATGAAGAATCACTGCATTTATAAGCCTTCTCTCCACTACGACTTCTCTGGTCTTGGTATGGGCTCTGATTAAAAACTTTTCTGCATTTGTAGGATCATAGGTTGTTTCTTCCTTATGAACTCTCTATTGTTTAAATAGACTTGGCTCTGACTGAAGACTTGCCTGCATTCATTACGCATTTCAGACTTTTCTCCAACACAAATTCTCTGATGTTGAATAAGGTATGTATTCTCCACAAATGATTTCCTGCATTTGTTATAAATTTAGGGGTTTCGTTCAGTATCATGTCCTGTCTGCTCCTTCTCTGTCTTCTTTGTTGAATGCTCCAGATCATACCTTCTAACTGGGTAGGGTTAGAACCTCAGGGTTCTCTCCTGGGTTTTTATTCCTCTTCTCCCTCTATGCTAGTTCATTTAGTAATCTCATCAGCACTCATGGATTTAATCACCATTTTTATTCCAATGATTCTGAAATCTACCTACCCTGTCCCATGATTTCTCCCAACCCCCAGCCTTGCATCTTCAACTGCCTTCAAACATGTTGAACTGGATATCTAGTAAGCATCATTCCTTCACTATGTCAAAAACTGAACTCACTATCTTTCCTCTTAAATCCCCCTACATTCCATGTTAGACGGCAACACCATTCTCTCAGTCCTTCAGGCTCACAACCTAGGAATCATCTTAGACTGATCATTATCTCTCACCTTACATATTCAAGTTTTTGCCAAGGTCTATTGATTTTACCTTTTTAACATCTCTATAATATGACTTTCTCTCATCTGATACTTCGGTCACTCTATTGCAGGCCCTCCTCACCTCATACCTGGATTCTTGCAATAGCTGCTGGTGATTCTGCCTACCTCAAGTTTCTTCCTACTCTAACCTAGTTTCCATTCAGCTACTGATGTGATATTTTTTAATTTTCTTTTTTTTAACATTTTTAAATTTATTAATTTAACTTTTAAGATTCATTTTCACAAAATTTTGGGTTCCAAATTTTCTCCCCATTTGTCCCCTCCCTCACTTCAAAACACAGAGCATTCTAATTGCCCCTATCACCAATCTGCCCTCTCTTCTATCATCCCTCCCTTCTCTTGTCCCCATCTTCTCTTTTGTCCTGTAGGGCCAGATGACTTTCTATTCCCCATTGACTATATTTCTTGTTTCCTAGTAGCAACAACAATAATACTCGACAGTTGTTCCTAAAACTTTGAGTTCCAACTTCTCCCCATCTCTCCCTCCCCACCCATTCCTTTTGGGAAGGCAGGCAATTCAATATAGTCCCTATCTGTGTAGTTTTGCAGATGACTTACATAATAGTCGTGTTGTGCAAAACTAACTATATTTCCCTCCATCCTATCCTGCCCCCCATTGCTTCTGTTCTCTCTTTGGATCCTGTCCCTCCCCAAGAGTGTTGACTTCAAATTGCTCCCTCCTCCCATTGCCCTCCCTTCCATCATCCCCCTAACCCTGCTTATCTCCTTCTCCTCCACTTTCCTGTATTGTAAGATAGGTTTTCATACCAAAATGAGTATGTATTTTATTCCTTCTTTTAGTCGAATGTAGTGAGAGTAAACTTTATGTTTTTCTCTCACCTCCCCTCTTTTTCCCTCCACTAAAAAGTCTTTTGCTTGCCTCTTTTATGAGAGATAATTTGCCCCATTCCATTTCTCCCTTTCCACTCCCAATATTTTTCTCTCTCACTGCTTAATTTCATTTTTTAAAGATATGATCCCATCCTATTCAATTCACTCTGTGCTCTCTGTCTCTGTGTGTGTGCATGTGTGTGTGTGTGTGTGTGTGTAATCCCACAAACTACTCAGATACTGAAAAGTTTGAAGAGTTAGAAATATTGTCTTTCCATGTAGAAATGTAAACAGTTCAACTTTAGTAAGTCCCTTATGACTTCTCATTGCTGTTTACCTTTTCATGCTTCTCTTCATTCTTGTGTTTGAAAGTCAAATTTCCTTCTCAGCTCTGGTCTTTTCATCAAGAATGCTTGAAAGTCCTCTATTTCATTGAAAGACCATTTTTTCCCCTGAAGTATTATGCTCAGATGCTCAGGTGGGGGCAGGGCCACCACATGGGGCTCAGTTCCCTAGGAGGTTTATGTGGAGATCTTCAACAATGGATCTGAGCTCCTCTCTTCTTCGGGAGCCCCTCTGTGCTTCCACCTCTGCTGCTGCCTCCCGAGGTGGCCTGAGTCATGGGGAGACCCCACTCCCCTCTCAGCCAGTCAAAAAGACCCTCTCACTGTCCTTTGGCACCTGTGGGTGGAGGGACCTGCGTGGCTGCTGGAGCTTCTGTCCCTGAAGCCTGCTCGAATCTGCTCCTCTCAGTGCCACTTGGCCAAGGCAGGGCTAGGCTCTGCTCTGGGTCCAGTTCACAACGGACCTTTCGTGTCAGTTTTTCAGGTCTCTCTGGAACAGAAATCCCCTCCACTCCATTGTTCTGTGGTATCTGCTGCTCCAGAATTTGTTGGGAGTTCTTCTTTGCAGGTATTTTATGGGCTGTGGGTTCGGAGCTAGCATATGTCTATCTTTCTACTCCACCATCTTTGCTCCTCCCCTTGAAGTGATTTCTTTCTAAAACACATTTCTAATCATAGCACCCCCTCCATTCAAACACAGTGACTTCCTCCTGCTTTCAAGATCAAATACAAAATTCTCTGGTGTTCATAGCCCTTTATAACCTAGCTGTCTCCTACTTTTCCAGTCTTCTTATACCTTACTCCCTGATGGAAAGCTCTTTGATACATTGACTTTGACCTCCTGGTCATCTGTAGGCTCTGAATATTTTCTCTGGCTGTCTTCTAGGCCTGGAATGCTCTGCTGCCCTCTCTCCAACTTCTAGCTTCCTTTAATTCACAACTAAAATCCCATCTTCTAAAAGAAGCCTTCCCTAACCTCTCTTCATTTCAGTGCTTTCCCTCATTTAACTGTTTCCCATTTATCCTGTATATAGCTTGCATTGTTTATATGTTTTATCTCCCATTAGATTATAAGCTCCTTAAGATCAGGGGCTATCTTTTGCCTTTTTTATGTCAAGTGCTTAGCAAAAGTCCTACGATATAGTAAATTTTTAATAAAGGTTTATTGAATTGATTTGAACAAAATCTTTCTGGCATCCATTTGACTTTATGAAGCCTGTTCAGTTTTGTAAACATTTCTCACCAGTTGGAATTCTCCACATCTAATAAGTTTTATGAAATCTCTAGATTGAATAAAAATAAGTTGGATGAGGGCAGTGTGGTCACTGAAGCCTTTCCCCCATTTATGAGATTCATTGTGTAAATCGTTGAATGCTCAGTGGAGTCTGTAATCAATAAGAAGCTTTTTCCACATGTCATTCAGGTAGGCTTTCCCTTATCAGAACTCTCTTTAGCATGCAGGATTTATCTCAGTGTAGCATGTAACAAATGTTACCTTCACCATCACTCATTCCATTAAAGTAGAAAACACAGAAAAGAAGCAGGAAAGTGGGGGTGGAGGGAATACTAGGGGTCATCCTGTTCCATGGAACTGAAAATAGGCAGAGCAGCAGATGCAAAGTGAAGCGAGTTGGGTTACAATAAATGAAAGAATGAATGAGTGGAAATCATTTAGTCAGCACTTACAAGGCACTGGGAACAGATATAGAAAAACAAACAGTCCTGCTCCCAGAAAGCTTACATGCGAGTGGGAGAGATAACATATATAAGGTTTCAGTTACAAGTTAAATGGGAAGTTCCCATGGTCCTTATGGCATAGAAGCAACATAAATTGTAATTTTAACAATCATCTTCCACTTATGAAATCATTCCGTATCTGATGCCAATTCATTTGACAGTGATAAGATCTTTTCTGGCAAGAATTGTCTTTTGGGGTCTCCAGTAGCTTTGTTTGTTGTGGAAGTTGGGGCAGCTGCACCTGTACAAGGAGTTGCCAGATCTACACAGGGTTTACTTACTAAGATGATGGCTGTCAAGGCTGGGATGGGAAGAGAGACAGTCAGCTGGAGATTCACTACTATTTCTTACTTCCCCATTGTGTGCAGTTAGCTAGTTGTCTGTGACTGGGAAGGTGAACTAGCGAAACAAAAAGTATTTAAAAAATAATAATCAGACCTTTAATAGTGCTCGTAGACCAATTCAACTCACTTCAACTCTTATTTTTTTATGCTTCTATTATTGAGTGATTTAGTGATACCAGGACAAAATGAAAAAAAAAATATTTTCTGCCTTCAAGGATGTTACATTCTGATGGTATATAGTACATGTGAATTGGTAACCAAGTGCATAATAATTTTTGTTGTTCAATAATTTCTGTAATGTCTGACTTTTCATTGGTCCATTTGGGGTTTTCTTGGCAAAGATATTGGAATGGCTTGCCATTTCCTTCTCCAGCTTATTTATTTTATAGATGAGGAAACTGAGGCAAACAGGGCTAAGTGATCTGTCATGAGTCACACAGGTAGGAAGTTCTGAGACTAGATTGGAACACAGATCTTGCCTCCAGGTCTAGCACTCTCTCCATGGCACAACCAAATTGCATAATACATTGCACACTAAAAACTAAGGGGATCAGAAAAGATTTGTTATAGGAAATGACTAACCCATCAGCTGAGCTTTGAAGGAAGCTAGCAAATCTAAAATGTATAAACAGATTGATCCTACTTAAAAAGCAGGGGATTTAGAATCAAAGGCCTTACAGTCACATCTCTCCTCATATAGAATCCCTAGGTGATTTAGAAGAGGACTAGATATCTTCCTGCTCTAAAATTCTGATCATGAGAAAAAAATGCCTTCCACTCATGAGGTAGGGGGCACATTTTTTGATACTTACTGTGTGCCATGTACTATGCAATTACTACACAAGTACAATTTCATTTAGTCTAAACAACAATCCTGCAAGGTAGATGATGTAATGATCTCCACTTTACGGTTGAAGAAACTGATGCAGAGGTTAAGTGATTTGCCCAGGGTAACTGTTTGCAAGTGAAGTCAGATTCAAACTCAAGTTTTTCTGGCTCTAGGCTCAGTGTTCCATTTACTTTGCTACTTAGATCCCTTACAAAGTAAAGGTGAAGAATTTTGAGGGGGGAATTAAGAAAGGCAAGGAGAAAATAGCATTTGACCTCAGTTTTGAAAGAAATTAGGAATTGTAAGGAACAGAGGTGAGGAAGGAATGCATTCTAGGCAAGGGAAAGAACAGCCCTTGGAAAGGCATGGAACAAAGATTTCAATTCAACATATATTTATTAAGAATATACTATGTGTAAGGCCCAATGTTAGAGGGTAGAGATGGATACTGATAATATAATGACTTGCTTAGCATCCCATCAACAGTAAGTAGTGAAATTGAGATTCAATCCAAGTTCATTCCTTGCAAATACAGGGTTGTTTCTCTTGCCACCTGAATACTCCACTATGCCACTTATTATAACTGTTTTCTTCCCTTTCAATAGGTTTCATATTCATTTATTTATTTTTGTTCAGTTGTTTCAGTCATGTACAATTCTTCAGACCCCACTTAGAGTTTTCTGGGCAAAGATATTGGAGTGGTTTGCCATGTCCTTCTCCAGCTCATTTTACAGATAAGGAACTGAGGTAGAGTTAAGCAACTTGCTCAGGGTCAAACAGTAAATGTCAAGAGGCAAGATTTGAACCCAGGAAGATGACTCTTCCTGACTTTAGGTCTGACTATCTGCTTCACAACCTAGCTACCCATTTCACATTTATGTATCACTTCAAAGTATAGAAATCATTTTTCTTACACAATGACCGTGTGAGGCAGATCACAAAGTCTTAGCCATCAGAGAGGAGGTCCCTTAAGGAAAGATCTTATTAAAAGCCACTCACACATGTCCCCATAAAGAAAATAATTTGAGGGTGACAAAGATTTCAACTTCTCCAAGCATTGACTCATTCGTCCAGGGAAGGCTCCCTTTTTCTGCATTTGCTGTATCATAGAGTCAGCTCTTACCTATCCTTGATAAAGGAGGCTTCACAAATAATTGTCATCTATAGAGATTGTTTAAGTCTCACAAAACTCATTAGGAGCCCCTCATCAGAACTGCGATTAAGTTGCAAAGTGGACAGGTTTAAGTTTCCTCTGGTGTTAACAAACATTGAATTGGACAAAGGTTAAGATGGAGGAATGAGACAGAGTGAACACATGAACTGAATGAATGAGCTCTCAGTTCCTTGGAATTGACTGCTTGATTGGACTGATATCTGACCAGAAACCCATGAATCTCATAATACTTGAAAATTCCCATATCTGGGTAACAGCACAAGGGGTTTGGTTTGTTATAGAATTCTTCACAGTCATTTTTTCAAGCCCATGCTTACTTATGGCTCTTTTATACTCTCAATATTATTACATTATCTTGGGTAAAGCTGGCTTATCTGATTAAAGGAGTATATTGAAAATTAATATTTAAAAAATTTTTATTTATCTACTTATTTTTACCAAAATTGTTACCACTTTTGTCAAGCTTCCCCAACCTCATCAAAGAGCTATTCAAATTAGCAGAAGGGAATATTTTAAGAGAAATGTCTGGGAAGTGAACAGGGAGCCACCTACCACTCTGTATCCAGATCTCAGTGGAATAAAATAGTGGCACAAGTCTTATTTCACTTCCCCCCAACACACACATACACACACACACACAGACATAATGGTTCATCAGAGGTTAGATACACTCAGAGAAAGGTTATAGCAAAAGTCCCTGGGGGATTTTGTAATGGGGTGCTTGCTCTTTGTCTATTCCCTCTAATCAATGCAAAGAAGCAGATTGTGGGTTCTGTAAGCAATAGCACAGACATTTAATCATCCGAATGCAAACAAATCCAAAAGCATAATTAACAATTCATGAGGCTATGGTTAGGCTGAACTTCAATTATTAAATAATTTAGAGTACTGTATACAAAGAAACCACATTATGCTGAAAAGCTGGGTAGGACCTGAGCAGATGCCTCCAGTTTCAAATTTACAGGTTTATTTCTCAGCATTGATACTGACTTACTGTGTAGTTTTTAGGTCAACCAATTACAGTTCATAATCACATTATTTTGCCAGCCTACGAGTATGACAGAAAATGGAGAATATATTTATGTTTTTAGAACTGTTTTGATTATGAAATAATTGGTGATTGTAGTTAGGTTATAAATATACTCACTTATCCCCACCCCCACAAAGGTACACTGGCACGAATGGTGTTTGAAGTGGCTATTAGTATTGCCTGAAGTACCTTCTGCTGTCCTGTTTAGTAAAGGAACAAATAAAGGTCATATTCTTTTTTTACTGACATTTTACCCCTTTTACATAAACATCTATCTTTATAACTTAATATTAAAGCTATTCACCCACTTAACAACCACCACTGTAGCTAATGGCCCACATTCTAACAAGTTCTACTGGGCAATGTTTTACAAGATGCTAATCTCAGATTTCAATAGTTCTTTCTGTATGAGAGAAAGAGAAGTAGGAAGGGAGAAGGAAAGGTATGAAGGGAGAAGGAGTGGGGAAAAGAAGATAAAGATAAGAAGAGGCATGAGGAGGGGAGAGGAGAATAGGGGAGAAGTAAGGAGAAGTTGAAAGAGGGGGAAAAGGGAAGAGAGAAAGATTAGAATAGAGGAAGATGGGGAGGGAGAAATGGTGCCAAAGCATAGTGTCCCAAAATATTTTTGGAAGTGAAGTGGCGTGGATTTTAACCTCCATCTTTCCACATCACCAGTTGTTCCTGTTGTGAACGCTGAAGCTATAAAAGAGACCTGGGATAGTTGAATTATTTATGCCCTCAGGTGGACTGACTCGGGTGACGGGTGTGCCTTTTAGGCAAAGAGGATATAAAGACAGCCCTAAGACTCAAGGGAGTTCCAGAGATCCCAAGAAATTTCTCTCATCAGAGCACTCTTACTCTCCCTGTAGACTACTTATCTGCTTTTATCTTTATATGAATTTGGTTTTACTATCTTGTAGACTGCTTTTACTTGGAGGTTGATGAATTTGTTTTTATAAAAGTAATTTTATATTTGAACTATTAATCTCTAAGCAGTCTATTGTACAGATGGTTAACCATAACCTGAGCATTTTGAGAGGAAGGTCAGAGAAAGAAAAGGAAAGAAGAGGAGAAAAAAAAGAAGTCAGACAGAATGGGAAAGAGGAAAGGAAGTACACATCACTATATCGTACCTCATCAGCTGGTATATTCCTTGAATATACAGTTCTGTCATTATGGAATCCTAGGCTTTGTTGTGAGTAGAGTGAGGACTGTGGAGTAACAAGGAGATGACAGGAAATCATAAAACTTTACATGTCTGTATTATTCAGAACCCTGTGAAATGGAAAATATATAAAATACATCAAATAATTCTCTATGCTTCTCCCAGCACCAATTACATTTACGGCAATCTGGATGTGACTGTAATGACTACATTTTCAAGAAGCTGTAAGTAATGTGTCATGGTGCTCCCTGGGCAGTGTGTTCTTGGAGTTAGTGCCATTGCAGTTAAAGCTCTCTTTGGGAACAAATTAATTTTTGTAATTTATTGCTTCCAAAATTTAGGATTTATTTAAGGGTAGATAAGAAAGTATTAATAACCAAGACTGTCTGGAA
Source organism: Bettongia penicillata ogilbyi (assembly GCA_023548195.1). Lineage (NCBI taxonomy): Eukaryota > Metazoa > Chordata > Mammalia > Diprotodontia > Potoroidae > Bettongia > Bettongia penicillata. The sequence continues at coordinate 3,832,415 of JAJHZJ010000357.1, forward strand.
CTTTCATCTGAGTCTATAGAAATAGAAAGTAAAAAGGCAGTTTTTCAAATGCTGACCAGTATATCCAATTTTTGTACTACTGGTTTATTTTTATTTTTGTCTTTATAAGGAACTGGAAAACATCAGGAAAAAAGATTTACAAAGAAAAATTTACTGAAACAATACATCATTATGAATATAAGATGCTTCAAAGGTACATGAAACTAAATGAAGCAATGCCTATATGGTACTTGGTGTTCCTAGGAAGAAAGGCATTTATGGAATGGGATGAAATTGAATAGGATTTTGAATGAAATTGAATAAGAAATTTCTTAGATGTTGTCTAAAGATTGTATTGTGTAAGAACTCTATGTGATGTTGCTAACAGGGAAATTTGTTTCACATAGCTACACATATTTTTGATAGGGTTTTTGTTTTCTTCTTCATTGGATGGAGGAGGAGGTAGGAAAAAAGAAAAGGTTCTGATCTTAAAAATATTATAATAAGCAGTAGAAATGATAACTTAAATTGATTCAACTTGTGAAAGACCAAAAATTGGAGGGTATAAAATCAACTATCCTATATAGTGGAAAAGATGAGCCCTTGAAGGAAGAGATAAGTGAACAAAGACAGAGAAACTGGATGATGGGCAGTCTGAGAGGGATTATTAGTAGCAAGATGCTTTGATCAATGTGCCAGATTATTGTAACTGTTAGATAGGTGTGTGTTGCCCATATAGGTTATACATATTTCCTGTCGGTTTAATCTAAATGTAGCTAACAGGGAGGTGTGAACAGATATCTGATTCTTACCTGAAGGAGAGCATGTTGTTGGGGCAATGCAGCTGCTCTACTCTATGTAGACAAAACTATATTTCAGTAGAATTACAACTAAATAATTCTAAAAATTTTCCTCTGTAATCCTATGTATTTTATTTTATGCATTTAAGAACATTATTTTGAACAGGAAGCCATAGACTTTATCAGACCATGACAAAAAATTGTTAAGAACGCTGGGCAAAGTGTGTAAAAGATTCTTTGTTAACATGAGAAAGCATATGGTAGGAAAAAAAAAAAACAACTTACCTTGCAAGTTTTTTTTTAACAGACAATTCTTTTCTGATCCACATATAAAAATCGTTCAAAATTTCTTGAAAAGACATGTTGAGATGGGTAATGGAATGGTGATTTCTTTGGTCTAAAGGGAACCCCATTTATTGCAGGTTGCTGTCATCACCCTCATGCCTGGACTTTTGATACAGCTTTCTAGTTGGTGTCTCTAACTTACCTTTTCCCATTCAGATTCTTCCTTCACTCAGCTGTCAAATGACATTCCTAAAGTGCAGGTCTGGCCATGATGCCTCCCTATTCAGTAAACTCTGAGGGTTCTCTGTCACCTCCAGAATCAAACATGAAATCCTCTCTGGTATACAAAGTCCTTTAGAATCTGGGTCTCTCCTTTCTTTCCATGTTTCTTACATCTTATTCCTCCCTAAATATTATGTAATACAGTAACACTGAACTCCTTGATGTTCCTGATGCCCGACACTCTATCATCTAACTGCAGATATTTTCACTGACTGTCTCCCATGCCAGGAATTCTCTCATTCTTATCTTTATCTCCTGTCTTTCCTCCAAATCCAATAGAAAATTCTGCCTTTTGCAAAAACCTTTCTCATACTCTCTCCCTTAATGCTAAAGCCTTCCTTTCCCTCTTTTGATTGATTTCAATTTGTCCTTTATATATCTTATTTGTTAATAGTTCTTTACATATTCTCTCCCTCAATAGAATGTGATTTCCTTCAGAGAAAGAACTATGTGGTTATTTTGCCTTTCCTTGTATACCCAGGGATACATAATATGCATAGTACCTAGAGGTAAAGGTAACCTTGTACCATTGCATGTATCACAAAAGATAAAGAAATTTATCTAAAAGATGGAGACAAGCAGTCTCTAATAGAATTGAAACAAATTATTTAAACCCTGTTGAGTCTAAGGGCTATCATCAAAGTTAAACTTGAGAAAATGAACATTTCATCAAAGGTTTATCTAATATGCAATATGATATGTGGTTTTGTGATAAAGAATTAAAGCACATTTAAGATTTATGAACTCAGTGCCAAATAATGTAAAACAAGGGATTATAGCATGTATTGCATATAAATAAATTTAATTATTTTATTTCTTCTAATTAATTTGTATAATTCCATGTTTATAAAAGAATACACATTTTGTATTTAGCAAAATTTTACATTTCAAAAATCTATCCCTCAATTCCTTTCCTTTATAATTGGTTAATTTAATTATGAGCATGAGTATTGTTATTTTTGTGTTTTCTTCAACACACACACATATATACATGTATCATATATGTATTTGAATACACAAACACATAAGTATACTGAAAAGTATTATGCCTATATTATTTCTACATATTTAGGTAATATATAGCCAGCTGGGTGGTTCAGTGGTTACAGTACTGGTCCTGGTGTCAGGAAGACCTCTGTTCAAATAAGTCCTCAGACACTCACTAGATATGTGACCCTGGGCAAGTCACTTAACCTCTGTTTTCCTAATCCTCTGAAGAAAGAAATGGCAAACCACTCCAGTATTTTTGCCAAGAAAACTCCATATGGGATCATGAAGACTACTGTGAGACCACTTCACAGTGCTGTCAAATATTCCCTTTCTGTTGATACTATCTAACTACTACTCCTCCCTTTGAGGTCTGAAATCCCTCACATCTTATTCTTCTTATCCCACTACCCCAAATATGGGGCATATTGAAGGGTTCTTGTACACCTCTACTCCTGAGTCTGGACTAATATCTTTGGGGCCCACTTTTCATTTCTCTCCTCATCTGAATGCAATACCTTTGTACTATTGCACTAATATTAACAACCATTTCTTACGAGAGAATGAATTTTTCCCCTTAAATATTAATTCACTTCTTTCTTCTACTCTGTTCCTAGTATTTCAGCTCCATCAGCCACAATCCCACCATCCATATGTGGAACCATTGGTTGCAGCAAATGGAGACGTTTTGAATGCTGTGGATAAGTTCACTTACCTTGTTAGTGTACTTTCCAGGAATCTACATATTGATAATGAGGTTGATGCACACATTGCCAGAGCTAGCTTAGTGTTTGAGAGGCTCTGAAGGAAAGTATGGGAGAGAAGAGGTATTAGACTGACTACCAAACTGAACATCTACTGAGCCATTGTACTGACCTCATTGTTGTATGCACGTGAAACCTGAATAGTACCAGTACTATACCAGGAAACTGAATTGCTTTCATTTGAATTGTCTTAGGAAGATTCTGAAGATCACATGGCAGGATAATGTACCAGACATTGAGGTCCTTACTTGAACTAAACTGCCAAGCATTTAGACTATGCTTCAGAGAGTGCAGCTCTGATGGACTGGTCATGTTGTTCAAATGCAAAACGTATGCTTGCCAAAAAGACAATTTTCTGGAGAACTCCTAAACGGCAAGGGATTACATGGTGGTCAGAAGAAGCAATATAAGAACACTCTCAAAGTCTTGCTTAAGAACTTTGGAATTGATTGTATGACATGGGAGACACTGGTGCAGGACCACTCAGCATGGCATGCCCACATCAGAGAAGGTGCTGTACTCTGTGAGCAAAAACAAAATTGAAACAGCTCAAAGGAAATGAAGGATGTAAAATTTAGAGTATCCACCCCAAATGTTCACATGGACTATTTGTGCCTGATCTTTGTGGTAGAGCATTCCAAGCTCATATTGGTCTAATCAGTCATAATTGGACACACTGAAAATTGATTTTATCATAGGGATGTCATTTCGATCTTCAAGAATGAAAGACAGCAACTGACCAGACTCTGTTCTGATATTTCTCCTTATGACGTTTTCCCGCCTTGAATTTCTTTAGATCATTGATGTTTCTTTGTTTTCTTGATAGTTTTGGAACAATACTTTTTAAAAAAAAACAACAAAAAAACAAACAGAAAGACTCTAACCCTTGCCCTCACCCCCCCATTCATGCACTTTTATACACCTAGCCACATGAAAACAAACATCTCATTTCTTAAATTGAAAATTTAACATTAACATTTAACATAAACATTCATTTAACAATGAAATTATTATCTAAAAAGTTTAACTTTGATTTGTTCAGCAAGTTTGCTTATTTAATATTCTATTCACCTTTGACAATTCTAGACAAAAATGACTTGTGTTCTTCCTTTTTGCTGGGCATTCAATTACTTTAGAAACATACTTATTTCAGTATTTCCTGATATATTGTTTTGAGTACAAAATGATCTTTGGTTTTCTGAATGTCATGTTCCAATATTTCCTTTGATTTCTTATAACTCAGTTATTCTGATGTATTTTCCTTGGTATGTCAAAAGTTATTTTCTCTTTGAAAAACTTATAGTTTAATACTATAATTCTACAATTTGATTATTGTGTTTCTTTATAAGTTAAACTTGATTATTTCATGTAGGTCTTCTATTTGATTGTTTGGTCATTTCAGTTATGTCTGACTCTTTATGAGTCCATTTGGGGTTTTCTTTGCAAAGACAGTGGAGTGATTTGTCATTTCCTACTTCAGGTCATTTTTTACATGTGAGGAAACTAAGGCAAGCAGGGATAAGTGACGTGCCTTGGGTCACATAGCTAGTAAGTGTCTGGGGCTGGATTTGAACTTAGGTCTTCCTGACACCATGCCCAGCACCCTATTTGCTGCACTATCTAGCTACCCTTTGCTCTTCTACAGAGTTTCTCTAATTGTACTTTGCCACCTTCTTCCAAGATTTCTATTTAACTTTCTTGTATTCTTTTAAAATTGACAATCAGCTTCCATTTTTTCTTGTTTTTTTTTTTCTTCAGGAATATTTTAAATTATCTCACATCATTCATATCCCTTATATTTTTACATTCTGCTTTCAAGTTCCAGAATAATGCTATTTTTATCTTATTATTTGTTATTTGTGTTCTAATTATATTGCCTTGATTTTGATGAATTAATTTTCCCTCTACCTTTGCATTTTTATATTCCAGTTTGGTCTTTTTCTTTTGTAGACAATCTACTGTTTTAAAGTGTCTATATTTCACTCTAAATTCACTCTTTTCTTGTTAAATTAGTTTTTTTCCTTAGTATCTATTTTTTCTGTTGTCTTTTATCTTTTTTACTTAATTCTTTAATTACTCATATGATAAATGAATAAAAATATTTATTAAATGCTTACAACGTGCCAGTCACTGGGAATACAAAGCCAAACTCAAAGACCATGCAATCAGAATCTTAGATTCTAAAAGGGGAGGAAAAGGAGTAAGGACTAGCAGCTAGGGGTTTGGTGGGACTTTGTCTAAACAATTGTAGGTACATAGGCACAGTGAATAGTTTCATTGGGGACTAGATTGGCACATTCCCTCTAGGAACAATGAGAGAGTCAGCTTGTTCATTTTTAATGTTTGTACAACTGAAGTTGTCAGGGACAAGAATAAGAGAATGGGTATGTTACCCACAGAGACGTAGTCGACAGGGAAATTGTGGATCATGTCATTAGAGAGGAGGCAGTGAAGCACAGCTGCAACTTTTGAGAAATAATTCACCAGATGAGGCGGTCACTTGTCTCCTGATTTCCCTTTGAAATGATGAAGGAGTTTGCATGATTTGTGGGAATACCTTTGCCTCTCTTTGGGAATTTTGACTCAGTTTCCTGTAGGTTTATGACTTTGTCAGCTTTTTCACAGTCTTGGTGGCTCCCTCTTTTCTTAGACAATTTGAATTTCATAAGAGTCCCTCAAGAGCAGCTAGGTGGTTCAGTGCATAGAGTGCAGGGCCTGGAATTATGAAGACTTATCATTCTGAGTTCAAATCTGGCCTCAGACACTTGACAAGTCACAAAGAGTTGGACATGACTGAAATGATCAAATAATACCAACAACTTGAAGACATGAGTTAGTTCACTATTGCAAGTATACTCTGATAATTCCCTATACCTGAACCTCTTCTTTGCTTTCCCTACCCAATTCTTCTGTCTTCTACCTTCATATGATTCATTTTCTTTACTTTCTAGAGTTATCCCAGGCAGTTTGCCACAAAGGGACTAAGGGTAGTCAGCCCAGAGACTGTTGAAGGCAAATTCCAAGAAACGTGTAATGAGGTCTTTCTTCTCTCAAGGTTCATTTTGATTTATTGACTCTTGTATGTTATTAAATAGTAACAAACAGCAACACACTCCTTACTTCTTCCACAGTCTCCTCCCCTCTCCTCCACACTCTTTGAATCATTGCAGAGTATAAAAAAGCATAGTCTTCGGAGTCATGAAAACTAGATTTGAACCTTTCTTTTTAAAGTTCTCAGTTATTTTACTTTATTCTTAGTCCAGTGATTCTTTCTATATGTTCCTAGTGCTTGATAAATTCTTTCATTTTCCTCTTGCTATTAGTGTATTTGCTCCATTTATAGCTTTTCTTTTAAGTCTTTGGAATAAGATAGAGCTATATGTTAAGTTTTCTCTCACAATAACTTCTTCCTTTCATTAATGCCCTTTCCTCTACTTTTGAAAAAAGATGTTATCATTGAAATAACCCAAGATGTTATAAACACCTTTAATTTTCACAGGGAGAAAACCAGAAAATGTCTGGATATTCCAAATCCTCTATCACTATTCTGTCATTTCTCTGGACCAGATTTACATCTTCATATTTTATACAAAAATAGTGTGAGATGTTTCATCAAATACTTTTCAGAAATCTAGATGAGTTACATACACAGAATATCCTGATCAGCATAGTAATCCTGTAAAGAAACAAAATTAATTTAATATGTGATCCATTTTTAATGAATTAATTCTTCTTTTGATTTTTGGTTATCACTTCTTTCTTTAATATTATACCATGAACCCCTTGAGAATAGAGACTTTTTTTCTTTCTGTGCATCTCCAGCAGTTAGCACAGTCCTTTTCACATGGGTGCTTAGGTTTCTGTGCTGGTTGACTTGACTCACCATTGTTCTAATTATATATTTTTGAATTTTACCAAGCATCAAGGTTGAACTCAATAATAAAAATTTCCATTACCTTTCTGTTTGAAAACTAGAGCAGTATTTGCTTTTCTCAAATCTTGTGGTATGTCTTCTTTTATCTACTTTTGAAGATCTTGCTATTTCTTTAATTATTTTGGGTATCAACTCCCTATTAGTGATTTTTATTATATATTTCCTAGCCAAAAGATTATTTTCTTTGACAGAAAAAAATACATATAAAATAGAAGTTATTTAATGCTATCTTTGTTCTGTCATGTCATCAATATCCCATCAACCCCAAGCAGGGATACGCTCTCTTTGATTTTTCTGTTTTTATAAAACAACAACAACCCAAACAAACAAAAGGTGACCAGGACTGTGACTTTTCTACTACCATAACATGGAGAGAGTCTTTCCTGGTTCAAAGAATGTGCTACCTGACAAAGAGGAACATTGTGTCCATGACTAGATGGTATTCTGGAATAATAGACTCATGATTTCTTTAATAGTTCTTAGTGTTCTGTACATTATAAGTCCATCAATTTCAAACTAGAAGGATCCTAGAAATCTTTTCTTCATACCCTCTAACTTTGCAGGCAAAGAAACTGAGCCCAAAAGATGTCAAATGACCTGTCCAAAGTTCTATGGATAGTAAGCATTAGAGTCCTTAAAATGTCATTCTTTTTTTATGCTTCAGTGACCTCCAGACTAGTACCTCAGGCATATTAAAGTTCAGTCTGGTAGAAGGTCCTATTAATTTTTTTCCCATTAGAGATGCTGAATATTGCCAAAAATGATAAATGTGTTCCTTTTTTGTGAATGAGAAACACATATTTAAAATCAAAATCATAATAAAAACATTTCTTAATTTGTAAGAACAGTTGTGTTTTATTGCAAAACCTGTTGTGCACCACTCAAAGGAAGAGAAAAAAACATTCATCTTATCTTAAATATATAGATACCTAATCATAGTTAGGAATAACTTACCTATGTTCCAGTTTGTTTGCTGTAATGAGGCACCAAGAGCTACTCTGCTATGTACCCAGCCCCTGAAGAACCACTGAGAATTCATAAGACTATTCAGAAATGTAGAATGTAAAATAAAAATGAAATATCAGTTTAATATCTCTAGGACAACAACTTAATGTGCATGTAATTTTCAAAGATCCTAAACAGTGAACACCAAGAACTGATATTACACTCTGTATTTTTTTAAAATGACTTCACATCTCCCAGTGGACACTTAAACATTTTGCTACCATATACAATATTCAGGGTATCTTAGATGACAGTGCAATATAAAAACATAAAAATGAGTGCAACCTGGGACACAAGGGTTGCCAGCATCTTTGTTTCTTGAATATTTGCCTATAGACTTCTGAAAAGTTAATGCCTTTTATTCCACTTAATTTCCCACCACATAGATAAAACATCTATTCAGAAATTTCCAGTTTTAATTGAAGGACTCTTACCCAAACTGGAAGTCTGACCAGACCAATCTTTTTTCACTTTGTCTACTGTGTGAACTCGCTGTACACTGATTATAATCAAAGTGGTTTTCTGGGTGGGAAGAAAACCTATTATTTTGTTTTGTTAATTTTTTTTCTCCTTTTGTACCTTATAAATAGCAATCACACTAATTAGAAAAGTTTAAGCATTAGGTATTATTGTATATCTTTAATCACGGTTGAGGGAATCCTTGGGATTACTCACACCTACGAGAATGAGAGGACAATTTGGTAGGAGTTATTTTAGTCCTGGATAATTTTACTTGAGTTAGCAGGAAGAGAACTGTTTTGTGCTGTTTTGAGGTGGGGAAATTATGGAATTAACTTATCTAAGATGTTTTGTGTAAATTCAACCTAAAATCAGGGCTATATACAGGAAATCTGTTCTAAGGGAAAATTAGGAATATCTATATAGTATTACACACACACACACACACACACACACACACACACACACTACAAATGTTTAATGGGTGAAGGAGCTTTTAGCACAGGATTTTGAGCACTCCTGTAAAGTACAATCTTCCTAAATTATCCCATTTTAACTGCAGTAATATATGAAGTCCAAAAATCCACATCTTAGCACTTTGAAATAAAGCAAGAGAGCAAAAGAGCTAAGAAATCTTCTCTTTGTTTTGCAACTCCTGTTGCATTGTATTAAGTACTGTGTGATATATTAGATCCTGTGAACTTGCTGTGAAATTGAAATGGAAGGGAATATGGTACACATAAGAGGAAAAATGAAGGTTGTGAAGGGAAAGAAGTGGAAGTTGCATTTCTTCAGATATTTCTTTTCTCCCATTCCTTGCTTTGGAACATATTTTCTAACATTTTTTTTTCACCATTCTCAAGATCAAAATATATTTTTATTTAATTTGGAGGGTGTGTATTAGCGAGCACCCTAGTACATCCAGGATGGCCTGGAAAGACAGTTTCAAGGGGGTTAATAATCCTTTTTTAATTAAATTTATATGTCACTCACTAGGTCAGGGGAAAGGTTAACACCCTGAATGTGAAGAAAATAAAAACAGAAAAAATACAAACAGAGAAATTAGCAAAAACATTCAACAGACAGGGCTCTGTTGAACAAAAGTAATACAACCACCTACATACACCACCAGATAGGAGAACACAAACCTCTGAGAAGTTGGGGAGGGGGAGACTCTTAGCAAACAACTATTCAAGAGACTCAACCAAGTAATCAAAAGGTCCTTCTCATAAGCAAACCCCAAAAGCAAAATACCAACACCCCAGTACATATAGCTTTCAACTAATAGGCTCTGAGCCAGAAGACATCACAACCCATAATTCAGCCCAGCTGTGAACTGCTAGGGTTCAAAGGCAATTGAGCTTTCAGATGTTTGCAATTTAGCCTAACCCTGATATCCAAAAAGAAAACACAAAAATCCCACTTTGCTTACTCCTACAGGATGTTATTCAGTTTTTCATATATATAATGTATGTATACACATACACACACATACATACACACACATATATTTACCTCTTCAAATCTGCAACAGATTATGGCAAAAAAGTCATACTTATTTCCTGTTGGGCTTCTCGCACATACTTATTTTCATGAGTACTGAGGTACAAGATGACCAAACATCCTATGAAATGTTTCTGGCAATCTCTGGACACACAGTAAAATCAACTATCAATTCCCTTGATGTCTTTCCCAAAGAGAATTATAAGTCATTCTTTTAGCTGCAACTTTCCTTTCTTGTATAGTTTCATTTATATAATGAATGTTAAGATTGATGGATTTGAACTCTTTCAGTCATTCATTTGCTCATTCATTTTGCATTTAGAAAGCTAACAGAGGAGTGAGTGTTTAAAGATGTCTAAAATTGTAACTATCAAATGCTGCTGCTTTGCTTTCTGCCAATCTGTCACCAATTGTATGGGAATGAGAGCCATCTGTTTCTTTTTATTGTTTTTATAATGTATTTTCATAGTCAAAGAATTCATTAACAAGTGGGTAAGTCTATTAGCAATCATATTTTCTTTACTTAGTAGCGCCATTGGTAGAATTTTTTTTAAATTTAGAGTAATAACTATACTTGCCATAATACAGTTGGGTGAAGAACTTTGTGAAGAGAAGTTGATTTTTTATTTTAACAAGTAGAAAAATGTTTACTCATGTGGTAGTCATTTCTCAATTACTCTGTATGCTCATACCACTTAATTATTAGAGAAAAATAAAATTTAACATAAACCTCTAAGGATGAATACAATTGAGAAAATATGTATGCTATGTAATTAAAATGATTTCAATTTGCCTTGTTTAAATCTTCTGATCATTAAAAAATGAGAAATAGATGAAGGAATGATGTTGACATGAATTACAAAGAATTTCAAAGAAATGTTGAAGCGGTATGAAATTGTTATATAAAAAGACCATGAGAGTCTGAAAACTTCTTAGCAAATATTTAATATATAAGCAAATCTAAGAGACATGACAGCAAAGAATAAAATCTATTTGGACCATAAATTCATTTGAAAATCTTAGTGAAATGTAAGTCTGTACAAAATAAATACAAATGATTTAAATATAAGGAGGCTACAGAGTCAGGGCATCAGTTATTGGGAGGGGTATTAGAAAAGATTTCATGTACAAAGTAGTGCCCTAGGTATGTCTTGAAGGAAGTGAAACTTTCCATAAGGTAAAGGTAAAAACATTTCCATTTGAGGAATGGAGGAAAACCAGTACAAATTTATGGAATTGTGGCATGGAATACCCTATGTGAAAAACAGAGGGAAGACAAATTTGAAAGAACTGTAGAATTTGGAAACATGTAATGAAGTTGGAAAGGTAGGTAGGCCCCAAGTTGTGAAAGGCCAAACAGATGAAGTTATATTTATTTTAGATGTAATAGAGAGCAACTGAGACTTTAGTAGGGAAATTACATGGTCAGATCTTTAGTTAAGGAAAATCACTTTGGCTGGGTTGATTAGAAAGGAAAACAGTTCAACGTAGATAAACCAATAGAAGCTAATGCAATAGTTTTATCAAGAGTTGATGAGGGCCTGAACTAAGGTAGTAGCTTTGTGAATAGAATTAGGAGGTCAGATATACTGAATGTGGAGATAGAAATGTCAAGATTGGGCAATTGAAAGGATACAACATCTCAAATCTCATCTTTTACAAGAGGTCTACTCTGAATTAATTTTTCATGTACCCAACAGAGAATATGGAGTGTATGGGGTGTTCAAAGAAGACTAGCACCTCTGGTGTGAGGGCTTGTCAACCCCTTTTCAGGGATGCTCATCCACCTTTGGTGATTACCTGACACTCAACACTGTAGCATGTGCAGCAGTCCCATGCCAGTAAACCATCTTGGCAGATGGGCTAAACCAGGTTGAGGGTAACTGACAGATCTCAAAAAAATTGACGAATTAGGGGAATGTTTGACCCCAGTATGTGAAGATTATCCCCAGCTTGATGAATGAATAACTATTTGTTCCAACTACTATGAAGCCTGCTGAAGCAGGCACTGTGGAGCGCTTAGAACTTTTTCAAGTTCATCCAATGTATCCTAGGCCATTGAGAGTCATTTTGACTTTTGTCGTGCCACTGGACTTCAATGACTCTGGAGACCCGAGTAAGTTGGATGACTGTGTAACTCTGCCTCACTAAGATATCACATCTAGATATCATTAATCCTCTTTGAAAACAAAGGACAGGCAACAACATATAATCTATATATTTATTATGTGTGTGAGTTGTTTGCATGTTATTTTCTTACCCCTTAGATTGTAAATATAAGCACAGGAAGTTTTTCTTTTCTTTTCTTTTTTTAATCCCAGTATTTAGCATAATGCCCAGCACATAATAGGTGCCCTAGATCTATGAAACTTTAAACTTTCCCATTTAGAGAACATAAGAGCCAACCAAGTTTATTACAGTTTCTTTGCTTTCACTTGAACCACATACCAAGGTACTGAAAGAATTTTAGAATATGATTTCCAAATTGCTACACATGAAGGTGGAAAAATTGTGACAAGGAGGAAAGATACCACAGGACTTCAAAAAGAAATATCTAGTAATAATTAGATAAAGTTTTCTTTGTATTTAGTATTTTTATTATTACATTCGATGGAACATTAGAGTTATCAAAGAAAAAGACAGATTTAGGAAATGAAGAAGTAGTTAAAATGGGACTTTTGAGAATTTTATGCAGATTTCTGGAAACACATGGCATATTTTCAATGTAACTTTTGGACAGAAATGGTAAATAGCTAATGAGAGCCAGTTAAATATATAATGATCTATTTTCTATTTTTTCCAATTTATTAATTTATTTACTTTTAGTTTTCCGCATTCACTTCCATATGTTTTAAATTTTCTCCCCTTCCTTCCCCAAGACAACATACAATCTGATACAAGCTCTACACATACATTCTTATTAAACACATTTTCACGCAAGTAATGTTGTATAGAATTATAATGAATGGAAGAAACCATGACAAATCAAAGCAAACAAAAGAAAAGAAAAGCAAAAGGAACATAGTATGCTTCTTACAGCACAATAGTATCCAATTACATTCATACACCACAATTTGTTCATCCATTCCCCAATTGATGAGCATCCTTTCAATTTCCACTTCTTGGCCATCACAAAAAAGAGCTGCTATAAATATTTTTGTATATGTGGGACCTTTTCCAATTTTTATGATATTTTTAGGATACAATCCTAAAAGTGGTATTGCTGAGTCAAAGGGTAAGCACATTTTTATAGCCCTTTGGGCATAGTTCCAAATTGCTCTCCAGCATGGTTGAATCAGCGCACAGCTCCACCAACAACGAATTAACGTTCCAACTCTCCCACATCTTCTCCAACATTTATTATCTTCCTGTTTAGCCATGTTAGCCAATCTGATAGGTGCAGTGTGTTACGTCAGAGTTGCATTGGTTTGCATCTCTTAAATCAATAGCAATTTAGAACGTTTTTTTTACACATGACTATAGATAACTTTAGTTTCTTCCTCTGTAACTCTAATTTCTTCCTCTGAAAACTACCTGTTCATGTCATTTGACTATTTATCAATTGGGGAATGACTTGTATTTTTATACATTTGACTCATTTTCTCTATATATTTTAAAAATAAGGCCTTTATCAGAGACACAAGTTGTAAAATTTCTTTCCCAGTTTTCTGCTTCCCTCCTAATCTTGGTTGGATTGCCTTTGTGCAAAAACTTTTCAATTTAATGTAATCAAAATTTTTCATTTTTCATTTCATAATCTCTGTCTTTTGTTCGGTCATAAATTCTTACATTCTCTATAAATCCGACAGATATAGTATTCCTTGAGCCTCTAATTTGTTTATACTTAAATTGTGCCCCTTTTTGGATTTTATTTTGGTATACAGTGTCATACCTTGGTCTATGTCCAGTTTCTGCTACACTGTTTTCCAGTTTTCCCAGCAGTTTTTGTCAGTAGTGAGTTCTTATCTCAAAAGTTGGTGTCTTTGGGCTTCTCAAACAGTAGATTACTATAATTATTGATTGTGATGCTTTTTGTACTTAACTTATTCCACTGATGTACCCCTCTACAAAGTTTTTTTAAGGGAGACAAAGAGTGAACTATTCAAACTATCGATGGATGAGCATGAATTCAGTTCCTAAAATTTAAAACTTATGCAAGTGAACGCTGAAGAAATGACTTGTGAACATTTAATAGCAGATAGTGATCAGTATACACAAACTTGGGATTCTTAAGAACAATACATGCCAGAATATTACTATTTTCTTTATGGGCATGGTAATGAGTATAATTGAGGGCAGTATGGTTAGTGAAATGAAAAAAATCAAAGAGATAGAACTGCTACTTGACATGGAAGAGATAGTGGTAATATTTGAAATCATAGACATGGTTTTTGAATCTGGACTGTTACTTCCTGTTAGTGTAAATTTTGGTGAATTAGTTTTACCATCCAGCTTTAGTTTATTTTCCTCTTATTTTCTTTATTTTATTTTTAATTAATGAAAATTTTGAACTTAAATCAATAAAATTGACATTTATATGTAAAAAAAGACCACACGTGAAATTGCAAATCATCTCTAATATGTATAGCATATATATATATGTATATATACAATGTATACGTTCAAACTGGAGACTTTAAAGCTCTTATTTATTTATTCTGCTTTTCTTTCTGTTCCCTTCTCTGCATTAAAAATAATGTCTCAATTCCCTCTTTTCTTTTTTCTTTTGCTTTCTTTCTTCCCACTACTTCCTCTCATCTTCCAATATTTTTGTCAAGTTGTATATTTTCCTCTGTCTCATCTGCTTGTACATTTTTTCTCTTTCTCCTAATCCCTTTCTGTTTCACTGTTTAAAATACCTCTTTGCAGCTTATTACATGAATTGTGTATACTGCTTCAGGTTAAACAGTAAAGTCCAAATATGTCTCTCTTTATAGAGCAGATGTTAGTGAAAGAGGAATTTACTTAATATATCTACTCCTTTGTCCCTCTTCTCTTCTTGTCTCACTCTTGTCTTGGCCTTTGTTCACAATTCTGCATTGCTCACAGAGCACAGTGCCTTCTTTGATGTGGGCGTGTAATGCTGGACAGTCCTATGCCAGTGTTTCCCATCACAATAGATTCTGAAGTTCATCAGAGGGACTTTGAGAATATCCTGTATCATGTCTTCTGACCTCCACGTAAGCATTTGCTTAGTGTGAGCTCTTGGTAAAGTAATCTTTTAGGCATATGTGCTTTCAGAATTCAAACCACATGGCCAATCTTCAGACTTATGCTCTCTACAGAAATATTTGAATGCTTGGCAGTTCAACTCGAGAAGGGACCTCAGTGTCTGGTATTTTATCTTGCCAGCTGATCTTCAAAATCTTACTAAGACAACTCAGATGAAAGTGATTCAGTTTCCTAGCATGCTGTTGGTATACTATCCAAGTTTCACAGGTGTACAACAGTGAGGTTAGCACAACAGCTCTTCAGTTTGGTAGCAAGTTAATACTTCTGTTTTCAACATTTTCCTTTGAACCCTCCCAAACACTGAGATAGCTCTGACAATGCATGTGTCAACCTCATCATATACGTATATGTATATACCTGGAAATATGCTGCCAATGTAAATGAACTTATTTGTAGTATCCAAAATTTAATCATTTGCTTTAGTCTAAAGTTCCCATGTATGGATGGTATGGTGCTTTTGTTTTCTTCAGGATAATTCTTAGACCAAAATTCATATAAGCAGCAGAAAATCTGATCCATAAACTGTTGCATGACTGTCTCACAAGCTTCATGGAATGCACAAAAATTTGTGAACAAAAAGTCACGCACCAACTCTCTCTTAATGGATCCATGTCAATCATTATTATAGTGCCTTAAGGTTTGGTCATTGGACCTGTTCTGTTCTACAGTGTTGTTAATGACTTAGATGAAGAGATAGTGATTGTGTTTGTCAGATTGAAAAAAGAGACAGGAATAGTTAAACCATTAGATGCTAGGATCCCCCCGCAAAACCCCAAAACTCAAGCCAGGAGAATGGGTTAGGAACCAATAAAATATAATTTAATTGAGATAACTATAAAGTCTTATGCTATCTTCCAGCTTGGGTATAATGGGTAGAACTATGGTAAAAGAGTAAAATTTTAAAAGGAGACAGATTTTGTAGATAAGAGGTAAAAAAAATCCAACAATTATAATGATCTCAAAATAAAATGGGGATACTTCAAAATATAGTAAATTGCCATAATTTAATGCAATCCAAATAAAAGCCTAGATATTCCTTCCTTGCTTTCTTTGTGTTTCTCACACAGCTAAAGCTTCTGATATACCAAGGTTGATATCCTGCATGTAATCATGTTTTTTGTTATCACTTCTATAAATCTTTCTCCCTCATCTCCATTTTTTTCTATTTTACTTTACTCTTAGAAGTATCAATTCATGAAGAAAGTCATAGAAGCAGTGCCCCTTCATCCTAAGTCCTGCAGTCCAATTCTACCACCTAGCTATCTCATAACTGTTTTTCTTTCCAATGGTGGTTTAATGATATTTATGAATCCACTCCCCTCTTATTCTTGGTGCAGCTACCCCTTAAGAGCTCACTTAGGAGACAGGATAATTTTTTAAGTATGTTGGAGAAAAACCATCCTTTGTTTGGAAATTGGGATAAATCATTTCTATGATCCTTGCTATCTCTGTAGTTCTTTAGAATATTGCTTCCTAAAAGTATTTTTTTCAGTTAAACATAGTTGATGTCTAACCAAGTGAAAGACTGATGTCATGTTTTTGAGATTTCTCTTTTGCCCTCTAGAGGCTTCTTAGAATGACAAGTACATACACACTTTATTCGAAAGGAGCCCAACTGTAAGTGATAGTTATGTTTATTGTTCTTAGACGAGAAATTGGCATTGCCAATCTGCTTTCAAAAGCGGTTACTTGCTAGTCATTTGGAGTATACTCCAGAGGAAAATAAAGATTTGGAAGGGGGAAAAGCAATGTTAGCCACAGTGTTAATGGCTGTTTCACTCAAGTAAAATGGAAAATAATTCAAGGGTAAATGTGTTAAAACATTTTCAGGCATGAAGTGTTGAGAAGTTTTATAAACATGGCAACATTTCAGAGTTCAAAGTACATTTGTGGGAGATTATTAGAAGTAGGTTGCAATTTATGAAGGCTGAAGAATTAAAGACCATCATTTAATTATGGTATAAATACCGCTCATCATTATTCCTCCTTCCTCCATTCTCATCTCCTCAGTCTTTTGACATAACATATGATATTTTCATTTATATGAAGGAAATATGAGATGAGAATTTGGTCCTATTTGAGTCTGTTGGATTAGAAAAAAGCCTAAGTAGAAGTATTTTATATGGCTGAATATTGAAAACCTCAGTGGGCATGGTGAATAGGTATTTAGACAGTGGGAAATATAACTCAGGACTCCATTTCCTGAGTATCCAGGGTGGGAATACCAAAGGAGAATGTTCCAAATAGTCATATTTTCAAGATTACTAGTATCAAATTAAAGATGACTGAGGAAATATTGATAATAATATATGATAATAAAATTCCCTTCCTTGTTTGCAAAGGATGAAGACTCTAGACATACAATATTATACTATGCTAGGGTTGACCAATTTTGCTAAATTTGTTTTTATTCATTCTTTGAAAACTTCTTTGCTTCAAGGCATGGCCTCAATAGGTAGGATAGTGGAACAGATATATTCATATATGAAGATGATGTAAAAATAAAAGATGTCAATAATTATAAAAAATGTATGGTCATGAATATGTGAATGATAGAAGAAAATGGAAAAGATGCCATGCTTTTGATCCCATCATCCTGAACAATAATCTTATTCTGGTTTTGATCTCTCTTTCCCCCTAAATGTAAGAAAAACAGATGAACTCTAGTTTTTATTGTCAGCTGACCTTGCTGTTATTATTTAATTTTAAACTCTGGCACTCTTAACTCTATAATACTTTTTCTTGTTTTTGTATTCATCTTCTGTTACTCATTCTTTCTTTCATCTTTGGCAAAAGTCTTTTAAATTGAACTTTTGTTCTCTGTACAACCATATCCATTATTTTAGATAAACCTCATTTTTCTTTTCATCAGAAATGCTTCTTTTTGTATCTTTAATGTTATAATCTTAAGAGATTCCTTTCCCTTGAACTCCTGCAGGATTTTAGGTCATGAAGGGGCACCCATTCTTTCTTTGAACAGTTCACCTAAACTCTTTGAAATCTGCTTTTCCCAAATTGAAGATGCATCTCAAAGTATTTGATGTTCGTTTCCTTCTCTATCACAAACTTGAAAATGTAGTACTTTATTCCTCCTGAGGTTCCCCTTTCATTATTAGTGTAATTTTTATTTCACTTTAAGTTTTTCAATTAATGCAATTTAATTTCTCTTCTTCATACTTTTATCCCCACCTATTGAAAACAAAGGAACACAAATATACAATTTTATAACAAATAAATATAGTAAAAGAAACTAATCCATGCATTGGCTATGTCCACAAATTACCTTTGCATGCTGCATCTTGAATCTATCACTTATTTGTCAGTATGTGTATTGCATACTTATTCATCTGTCCTATGGAATCACGATTGGCCACATTGAAAGTAGTGGAAAGTGGGGGGCAGAGCCAAGATGGCAGAGTAGAGGAATGGACCTGCTCTAGCTCTACTCCCATAGCTCATAAAATACCTGTAAAAACAACTCTAAACAAATTCTAGAGCAGTAGAAGTCACAAAATGACAGAGTGAAAGAGATTTCCAGCCCCAAAACAACCTGGAAGGCTGAGAGGAAAGGTCTATGCCACTGGGCCCAGAGTGGAATGCAACTCAGCCTTGGCCATGCAATGCTGCAAGAACAGGTCTAGAGCAGGCTTCAGGGCATGGAATCACAGGCAGCAGCTGCAGTTCCCAGATTTATCAACCCATAAACACCAAAGACAGCTTTAAAGGTCAGTGAGAAAACTCTTTCACATAGGTGAGAAGGGGACAAGGTCTAGCCTCAGCCCTAACCCCAGGGCAGCAGCAGCCCCTGTGACATAGAATCCATTTTTGGAACCCTCAGCATAAATACCCTGGAGGAATCAAGTGACTGAGTCTCAGCTCTGAGTGTTGGCCCAAGGGTGAGGAAAAGGACTGAAATTGTGGAGCTAGTGGAGGCTCTGGAGAGGGAACCCTACTCGCAGATCCTGGGTAGAAAAGCTTGTGGTTGCTTCCAGACCAGAGTGCAGGCGAGGAGAGGAGTAAACTCCTCTCCCTTGATTCTGTCACCTTGGAAGAACTGAGAACTTAAAGGTCCCTAAAATACACCCTCCACATGACAAAGGACTAAAAAGTCAAATAACAGGCTGAGGAAATGCCCCCAAAAGGGAAAAAAACCAAGACTATATAAGGTTACTTTCTTGGTGAACAGGTACTTTCTTCCATCATTTCAGATGAGGAAGAACAATGAATACCATCAGAGGAAGACATAAAAGTAAATGCTTCTGCATCCAAAGCCTCCAAGAAAACTATGAATTGGTCTCAGGCCATGGAAGAGTTCAAAAAGGATTTTGAAAATGAAGAGGGGTGGAGGAAAAATTGAGAAAGGCAATGAGAGCAATGCAAGAAATTCATGAAAAGCAAGTCAGCAGCCTGCTAAAGGATACCGCACCCCAAAATACTGAAGAAAATAACACCTTTAAAAATAGGCTAACCCAAATGGCAAAAGAGGTTGAAAAAGCCAATGAGGAGAAGAATGCCTTAAAAAGCACAATTAGCCAAATGGAAAAGGAGATTCAAAAGTTCAGTGAAGACAACAGTTCTTTAAAAATTAGAATGAAGTAATTGGAAGTTAATGGTTTTATGAGAAACCAAGAAATTACAAAATTACAAAAAATACAAAAGAATGAAAAGTAGAAGACAGTGTTAAATCTCATGGGAAAAACAACTGACATGGAAAATGGATCCAGGAGAGAAAATTTAAAAATTATAGAAATAACTGAAAACCATGATCAAAAAAAGAGCTTAGACAGAGATTAGAAAGATTCACATATGCTAGCTCTAAACCCACAGCCCATAAATTACATGTAAAGAGGAACTCCCAACAAATTATGGAACAGTGGAAGCTGCACAACAACGAAGTGGAGGAGATTTCTATTCCAGAGAGTCCTGAAAAACCGACAACAAAGATCCATCGTGCACCAGACCTGGAGTGGAGCCCAGCCCTGCCTTGGCCATGTGGCATCAAGAGGACCAGATCCGGTCATGCTTCAGGGATGGAAGCCCCAGCGACCGAGCAGGTCCATCCACCCACAGATGCCAAAGGTTAGTGAGAGACCCTGTCTGGCTCGCCAAGAGGGGAGCAGTGTGTCCTCATAACTCAGGCCCCCTCAGGAGGCAGCAGCAGAAGAAGTAGTGGACAGGAGCTCCCAAAGCAGACAGGAGCTCTGATCCATTGTTGAAGATATCAGTATAAATACCCTGAGGGTACTGAGCCCCTTGTGGTGGCCTTGCTCCCACCTGAGCACATGAATTTAATCTCACACTGAATAGCAGCCCTGCCCCCACTGAAAGCCCTGAGGCTGGGAAGCAGCATTTGAATCTCAGACCCCAAGCACTAGCTGGGCAGGACTGGAGGCGAGGTGAGTGGGGAGAGGAAACTCAGAAGTCAAGTAACTGGTTGGAAAAATGCCCAGAAAAGGGAAAAAAAAATAAGACCATAGAAGGTTACTTTCTTGGTGAACAGATATTTCCTCCTTTCCTTTTAGGTGAGGAATAACAATGCTTACCATCAGGTAAAGACATAGAAGTCAAGGCTTCTGTACCCCAAACATCTGAAATAAATATTTAATGGGCTGAGGCCATGGAAGAGCTCAAAAAGTATTTTGCAAATCAAGTTAGACAGGTGGAGGAAAAACAGGGAAGAGAAATGAGATGCAAGAAAAGCATGAAAAATGGGTCAATACCTTGCTAAAGGATATCCAAAAAAATGCTGAAGAAAATAACACCTTGAAAAATAGGCTCACTCAATTGGCAAAAGAGGTTCAAAAAGCCAATGAGGAGAAGAATGCTTTCAAAAGCAGAATTAGCCAAATGGAAAAGGAGGTTCAAAAGTTCACTGAAGAAAATACTTCTTTCAAAATTGGAATGGAACAGATGGA
Organism: Bettongia penicillata ogilbyi; assembly: GCA_023548195.1. Lineage (NCBI taxonomy): Eukaryota > Metazoa > Chordata > Mammalia > Diprotodontia > Potoroidae > Bettongia > Bettongia penicillata. The sequence goes on from JAJHZJ010000357.1 coordinate 3,853,560, forward strand.
AGCTAATGACTTTATGAGAAACCAAGAAATCACAAAACAAAACCAAAAGAATGAAAAAAATGGAAGATAATGTGAAATATCTCATGGGAAAAACAACTGACCTGGAAAATAGATCCAGGAGAGACAATTTAAAAACTATGGGACTACCAGAAAGCCACGATGAAAAAAAGAGTCTAGACATCACCTTTCATGAAATTATTAAGGAAAACTGCCCTGATATTCTAGAACCAGAAGGCAAAATAAGTATTCAGGGAATCCACTGATCACCACCTGGAAGAGATCCAAAAAAAGAAACTCCTAGGAACATTGTGGCCAAATTCCAGAATTCCCAGGTCAAGGAGAAAATATTGCAAGCAGCTAGAAAGAAACAATTCCAGTAATGTGGAAATACAATTAGGATAACACAAGATCTAGCAGCTTCAACATTAAGGGATCGAAGGGCGTGGAGTAGGATATTCCAGAAGTCAAAGGAACTAGGACTCAAACCAAGAATCACCTACCCAGCAAAACTGAGTATAATACTTCAGGGGAAAAAATCACCTCTCAATGAAATAGAGGACTTTCAAGCATTCTTGATGAAAAGATCAGAGATGAAAAGAAAATGTGACTTTCAAACACAAGAATGAGAAGAAGCATGAAAAAGCAAACAGCAAAGAGATGTCATAAGGGACTTACCAAAGGTGAACTGTTTACATTCCTACATGGAAACACAATATTTGTAGCTCTTGAAACTTTTCAGTATCTGGGAGGTGGGATTACACACACACACACACACACACACACACACATACACACATGCACACACACACAGAGACAGAGAGCACAGAGTGAATTGAATAAGATGGGATCATATCTTTAAAAAGTGAAGGTAAATGGCGAGAGAGAAATGTATTGGGAGGAGAGGGTGAAATGGAATGGGGTAAATTATCTCTCATATAAGAGGCAGGTATGAGACTTTTTAGTGGAGGGAAAAAGAGGAGAGCTGAGAGAAAAACATGAAGTTTACTCTCATCACATTCGACTAAAAGAAGGAATAAAATGCACATTCATTTTGGTAGGAAAACCCATCTTACACTACAGGAAAGTGGGGGAGAAGGGGATAAGCAGGGTGAGGGGGGATGATGGAAGGGAGGACAATGGGGGGAGGAAGCAATTTGAAGTCAACACTCTTGGGGAGGGACAGGATCAAAAGAGAGTATAGAAGCAATGGGGGCAAGATAGGATGGAGGGAAATATAGTTAGTCTTACACAACATGACTCTTATGGAAGTCATTTGCAAAACTACACATATATGGCCTATATTGAATTACCTGCCTTTCCAAAGGGAATAGGTGGAGAGGGAGGGATGGGAAAAGTTGGAACTCAAAGTTTTAGGAACAACTGTTGGGTACTGTTCTTGCTACTAGGAAATAAGAAATACAGGTAATGGGGAATAGAAAGTTATCTGGTCCTACAGGACAAAAGAGAAGATGGGGACAAGAGAAGGGAGGGATGATAGAAGAGAGGGCAGATTGGTGATAGGAGAAATTAGAATGCTCGGTGTATTGGGGTGGGGAGGAGGGGACAAATGGGGAGAAAATTTGGAACCCAAAATTTTGTGCAAATGAATGTAAAAAGTTAAATAAATATTTTTTTTTTAAAAAAGGAGCCTAGACATCATCTTCCATGAAATTATCAAGGAAAACTGCCTTGATATTCTAGAATCAGAGGGTAAAATAAATAATGAAGTAATCCACCCATCATCTCCTGAAAGAGATTTGAAAAGAAAAACTCCCGGGAATATTGTAACCAAATTCCAGAGTTCATACACACACACACACACACACACACACACACACACACACACACACCGGGGGCACAGGGTGAGTTTAATAGAAAGGGATTATATCTATTTTTAAAATTTAATTTAATTTATTTTTTGTTTTATTTACTTTTAGATTTCAACATTTATTTCCAGAAAATTTTGAGTTGCAATTGTTCTCCCCTTCTCTCCTCTCCCCTGACCCCATAACACCTTGTATCACCTTGTATTTTGATTACCCCTTCCCTCAATGTGCCCTCTCTTCTGTCACATCCCATCCTTCCCTTATCCCCATCTTCTATATTTTCTTGTAGGGCAGGACAGATTTCTATACCCCATTATCTGTATTTCTTATTTCCCAGTTATATGCAATAACAGTTCTCAACACTTGTTTCTAATACTTTGAATTCCAGCTTCTCTCCTCCCTCCCTCCCCATCCATCCCCACTGAGAAGGCAAGCAATTCAATACAGGCTATATATGTGTCATTTTCCAAAAGACTTTCATAATAACCATGTTGTGTAAGACTAACTATATTTCCCTCCATCCTACCCTGTCCCCCATTTATTCTATTCTCTCATTTGACCTTGTCCTTTCCCAAAAGTGTTTACTGCTAATTACTTCCTTCTCCCACTTGCCCTCACTTTTATCAGCCCCCTCAACCCACTTGTCCCCTTCTTCCCTACTTTCCTGTAGTGTAAGAAAGATTTTTATACCAAATTTATTGAACCTGCTATTCCTTCCTTAAGCCATATGTGACTAGAGTAAGCTTCATTTTTCCTCTCTAACCTCCTCCCTTTTCTCCTCAATTGAAAATGATTTTTCTTATTTCATTTATGAGTGATGGTTCACCCCATTCCATTTATCCCTTTCTCCTTCCAATATATTCCTCTCTCACCCCTTAATGTTATTTTTTGTAGATATTATTCCTTCTGATTTAACTCAACCTTTATATAAAATCAAACTGTTTATAAAATCCCTCCACTTACCCAAATGCTGACAAAAGTCTCAATAATTATACATATTATTATTTCAAGTAGGAATGTAAACAGTTCAGCTTTGGAAAGTCCTTTATGATATCTCTTTCTGGTTTACCTTTTCATGCTTCTCTTGATTCTTGTGTTTGAAAGTCAAATTTTCTCTTCAGTTCTCATCAAGAATGCTTGAAAGTCCTCTGTATCATTGAATGACCTTTTTTTCCCCCTGAAGTATTATATTCAGTTTTTCTGGGTAGGTGATTCTTGGTTTTAATCCCAGTTCATTTGAGTTCTGGAATATCCTATTCCAAGTCCTTTCATCCCTTAATGTCGAAGCTGCCAAATAATGTGTTATCCTGATTGTATTTCCACAATACTTGAATTGTTGCTTTCTAGCTGCTTGCAATATTTTCTTCTTGACCTGAGAACTCTGAAATTTGGCCATAATATTCCTAGGAGTTTGTATTTTTGTGTCTCTTTCAGAAGGTGATCAGTGAATTGTTTCAATATTTGTTTTATCCTCTGTTTCTGGAATTTCAGGGCAGTTTTCCTTGATAATTTCATGAAAGGTAATGTCTGGCTCTTTTTTTGATCATGGCTTTCAGGTAGTCCCATAATTTTTAAATGGTCTCTCCTGGATCTATTTTCCAGGTCAGTTCTTTTTCCAGTGAAGTATTTCACATTATCTTCTATTTTTTCATTCCTTTCATTTTGTTTTGCAACTTTTTGGTTTATCATATAGTCATTAGCTTCTTGAACTATTTTCTTCAGTGAGGTTTTAAATCTCCTTTTCCATTAGGCTAATTCTGCTTTCTAAAGCCTTCTACTTATTGGCTTTTTGGACCTCTTTTTCCAGTTGAGTTAGTCTGTTAGGTGTTATTTTCCTCAGCATTTTTTGGGGGTCTTTTTTAGCAAGCTGCTAACTTGCTTTTCAAGCTCTTCCATGGCCTGGGCCCACTGGATATTCATTTTGGAGGTACTGAATACAGAAGCCTTGACTTCCTCTGACAGTATGCTTTGTTCTTCCTCATACAAAAGGATAGAAGGAAATACCTGTTCACCAAGAAAGTAATCTTCTATGGTCTTATTTTTTCCCCCTTTTTGGGGGGCAATTTCTCAGCCAGTTGCTTGACTTCTGAATCCTTTGTCAAGAAGAGGGTCCTAGTGCTCCTGATCACTCCAGGACTGTGCTCAGGGCTGAGATTCAGATCAGCAACTCAATTCCCTCAAGAACTTTAGATGGGAGCAGGGCAACCACTCAGGGCTAAGATTGAGATCAGCTGCTCAATTCCCTCAGGGGCTTTATGCTTAGTGCTCCAACAATGGAAGAACAGATGCAAGCTGCTACCTGCCTGCCCCAACCTCCACAGGCCTCAGCTGTCCAACCTCTACAATTACATTGGACTGGGGCCACAGGTGAACTCTGCTCCCTTCTCACTCAGGTTGAAAAAGCCCTCTTACTGACCTTTGGCGCCTGTGTGTTGAGGGAATCTGAGAATTGCTGTTTTGAGAATTACAGTTTTGTTCTTGAAGTCAGCTCCAGTCCTGCTCCTCCCAGAGTCTCAGGGCCCAGGCTGGGCTGGGCTCCACTTTGCGTCTGGCATGACAGACCTGTCCCCTCAGCCTTCCAGGTCACCCTGGGCTGGAAATCTCCTCCACTCGGTCTTTCTGTGACTTCTGCTGCTCTAGAATTTGTTGAGAGTCTTTCTTTACAGGTATTTTATGGGCTATGAGAAAAGGGTTAAGGTGTGTACATCTTTCTACTCTGCCATCTTGGCTCCAAGACTCAGAATGGGTTACATTTAAAAAATAAAATTAAGAGGTAAAAAAGGAATATATTGGGAGGAGAAAGGGAAAAATGGAATGGGGCAAGTTACCTCTCATAAAAGAGGCAAGAAAAAGTTTTTTTTTTAATGGAGGGGTTAAAGGGGGAAGGTGAGAGTGAAAACTTAAAGCTTATTGTCATCACAGTTGGCTTAAGTAAGGCTTAAGGCACACTCAATTTGGTATGAAAATCTATCTTACACCAAAGGAAAGTACGGGGGAAGGGGATAATTGGGATGTGGGGGAGATGATAGAAGGGTGGTCAAATGGGAGGAAGGAGTAATTAGAAGCAAACACTTTTTAGGAGGGATAAGGTCAAAAAAGGAAATAGAATTAATAGGGATAGGGTAGGATGGAGGGAAATATAGTTAGTCTAACACAACATGACTATTATGGAAGTCTTTTTCGTAACTACACATGTATTGCCTATATTGAATTGCTTGCTTTCTCAGTAGAGATGGGTGGGGAGGGGGGAAGGGAGAGAAGTTGGAACTCAAAGTTTTAGGAACGAATCTTGAGAATTGTTTTGCATGCAACTGGGAAATAAGAAATACTGGTAATTGGGCATAGAAATTTATCTTGCCTTATAAAATAGAGAGAAGATGGGGATAAGGGAAGGGAGGAGTGTGATAGTCAGGAGGGTAGATTGAGGAAATGGGTAATCAGTATGCACAGTGTCTTAGGGTAGAGGGAGGGAAGAGATGGGGAGAAAATTTGGAACTCAAAATCTTGTGGATATTAACATTGAAAACTATAAATAAAATAAATTTAAAAATAGAAGTTACCTCACAAAAAAGAAAATAGTGAAAATTTATACCATAGTAGTGTATTATGACATAAAGTATTCTGATTTTGCTGACTTTACTCTTCACAGATTTCTTAGAAACCATTTTATTAGTTTCTACAGTCATAAATTGTTCATCCATTTCTCAATGGATTTTCATTTCTTTACTGTAACAAAAGAACTCCCATGAATATTGTGTATGTGTCTGTACTTCTTTAAAAAAAAATCAGTGGTAAATAAATAAATAAACTGGGGGAAAAATTGATGGTATAGTTATAGTAGAGGTATTTCTGGGTCAAAAGTGTGTATAGTTTCATAACTTTTTGATAGAGTTCCCAATGGCCTTCCAGAGTACATGGATCAAATTACAGCTCCACCAAAATGTATAAATGGGCCTGGTTTTTACAGAACCTTCAACATTTGTTATTTTTTTTTTTCATCTTCATCGATCTGCTTGGTGTGAAGTGGAAATCCAGAGGTTCTTTAATTTACATTTCTCTGGTTGTGATGTACAAAAAGTTTGAGAGATATAGTTTCTAGGTGATTACTCATGTTGTAAATAATGCTAGCATATGATTAATAAAAGAATCATCATTTGGCCATCTCTCTTAGACCAAAGACCCCTCCTAGAACTCACTCAATGCTTATACTTATTCTCCAGTCCTTGGAAGAGAGATATTCCTGAGGATGGAAATCAACTATGATTGATAAGCAATTAATGAGAGAATGAATATTATAATGAGAGACAGACCTATTCTAATGAGTTCCAGGGATACATCATTGATCACTCAGTTTTTGTCAAAGAGAATTATCTATATTCATATCACCCTTCTGACAAAAGGGAGAATCCACATTTTCTTAGACCTGTCTGAATAGAATGGAGTGGATTGGACTCCATCAATTCACCTAACTTTACCTTTTGAGTAGACTTGCATTCTCCCTCTCAGTACTAAACCTGTACCTCAAAAGGCTGCCTGAGCAACCTACAGGGGATGATTTCTGAATGAGGAAGTAGAAAGGGAGAAAACTTTGATCCTAATTCAAAAATTATTTATTCAATTGAAGAGATAAATAAGAGTTTCTCTCAGGTTTTTAGTGATTTGGATAATTTGGCTATTTATTGGAAACTGCCTATTTGCATCATTTGAGCTTATTCTTACAAATTTGAATTAATTCCTTACAGATCTACAGATCTTGGAAATGAAACCTCAAGAAAGGGGAAATCCTTACTATAAAATCTCCCCCTACCCCCCATTAATTATTTCCCTTCTGGTTTCACCTACATTGATTTTGTTTGTGCAAAAAAAAAAAAAAAACTTTTCTAAATTTTATGTAATCAAAATTGTTATTTTTACTTTCTGTGATCTTCTTTATCCTTTGTTTGGTCAAGAACTTTCTACCTATCTATAGATATTAAAAGTAATTTCTTCCTTGCTTGACTAATTTGTTTAAGATATACCCAAATTATGTATCCATTTGGATCATATCCTAGGATACCCTAGTGTATGATGTAAAGTTTGAGTCTAAATCCAATTTCTACCAGAATACTTTCTCATCTTCCTAGAAGGTTTTATTTAATAGTGAGAATGATAATTAGTGATAGGATGATTAGATGTGGTGGATAATGCAAATTCTCAGATCTAAATCTCAAAATGTACCTCCTTTACTTGTCTGCTATGCCACTCAACAGTATCAGAATAGCTCATGGAAGGGGAAGAAGAGTGCAGCAATACATAGGGCTTTCCATATTTCATTTTTCTATGTAGGAAAGACTCCATTTCTAATGTGCATCAATTATATTTAATCAGTTTTCCTAAATTTCCAGGATTTTTAGATGTAAAATAATATCTGTTACTCCTATTCCCATGAGATTTCGAGATCCTTAAGGGTCAGAGACTTTATTTATATTCCTAGGGATTATCAAAGTGACTAATAGTACATGTGAAATTCTTATTGACTGGATGACTCCCAAATTTATAAATATTATAATTAGTATAAGGGGAAAAGGAGCAAGAAAAGAAAAGAGAGAAAGAAACTCATCCCATCACTGATTTTGAAAGTTTATTGGACCTAGCCTTTATAGAGTAGGAGACAGAACTCTTTACCTTCACTGACCTTTGTGTAACATTGAGTCTAACAGTTCATCCCTCTTCATAGAGGTTCATAAGGGATTTCATGGCTAAACAAAGGACGAAGTGTCATTCTGTTTGACCATGGTCCGAATTTTTGACAACTGTTAAGACTCCTTAGTTATTTTCAAGATTAATGTGCTGTAGGTGAAGTACAGATGTTAATATTTATTCAGAGTTCTTATTAAATACTTCATATTTCTTGTATCTGTGAGATGGGACGTCAGTAATTAACTGGAAACAAGAACAAATTCTAGAACACCCATTAAGTTGATTCTCATAGCTGATCTAAATACTGTATAATACTTATCACCATCTTCCCCCTGTTCATGGCATCTTGCCATCATCCCTGTAGAGCGAAAGAATCTGCCTGAAAGGACTGACAGAATTGAGTTCCATTTGTTATCTTTCTTTATTTCATCTAATAACTGTGACCAAAAATTCAACACCTAGTGGCACCTCTACTTCTGATGAGTCTCTGTATACCTAGACAAGATAATTCTCAGAAATTAGAAGTAATACGATGCCTAGACTCTACTTAAATATTTTCTATCATGGTAGAATAAGTTAGAGTGTGTGCTCCTCTAAGACAGCCTTTGAGAATCCAGTCACCTGTAAGCCACATTGTGATATTGAAGGAATTTTGTGTAAGGTTATGTTGTTATCATGGGGGTTATCTAGACCAAGTTTTGAGGAATACTAAAATTAATAATGATAATAATAACTAGCATTTTTAACCACCCTGATCCAATAAACATTTATTAAGTGCTTTCTATGTGCCAGGCACTGTACTAAGCATGGGAGGATACAATTAATTAAAAGAAAGACAGCCCTTGCTCTTAAGGAACGTGCAATCTAATTGGGAAATAGAACACACAGAGGCAAGAAAGTGTGTGTGTGTGTGTGTGTGTGTGTGTGTGTGTACTGGTGCCTAAAGCAGAGCAGGAGATGAAAAATACAGTGAGCCAAAAGTTCTAGTTTCTGCCCTTTATAAAGAAAAGTGTTGCTGGGAGAGTGGGACTCCATCCTCCATCCCTCTAATCAGAGGAGAAAGGAGGTTGAGGGAAGGGGTGTCATCCAAAGTTTAAAAATCATGTTAGATCTTTATCACAAGCTTGCAAGGTAGGCACTGTTATTATATCTGTTTTACAAAGGAGGAAATGGAAACAAAAAGAGATAAGTGACTTACCTAGGTTCACAAAGCTACTAAGTGTCTGATTCAGGATTTGAACTCATGGCTTTCTTATTGCTGCATTCTTTCCACTAGCTCACTTGGTTCTTATTCTTGTGTTCATCCTTTGGACTACCCAACTATAGTAAGAATAGCATTGGAATTACCAAGTGGTTCATGTGTTCTTTTTCTTTTATGCTTCTGTTTAATGCTTTTTGATTGAAATTTTCTAGTTGTCTCTATTCTGTATATTGGATAACTCCTTTATAAATGTTTATTGGATTGTATTGGACATAAATGCTAGTTATCATCATCATCATTCATTCACTGATTTTAATATTCATAAAACTTGATCTATTTAAATCCTATCATAACAATACAACCTTCCATGAAGTCCTGTTCCAGTGTCACAATGTGGCTTAGGGGTGACTCTGGATCCTCAAAGGATGCCTTGTGGAGTACGAACTCCATCTTGTTCTACCATAATTTAATGTAATTATGGTCACATATCCTTTACCAATCAATTATTTCCAGATAAACTTTGGAACGCATCCGAAGTAAAAGCTGCTACACTTTCAAAACACCACTGTAGGAAATACTTTGTAGTTCACCCTTGTTAATTTGTCAAAATAAAAACAAGTGAGTAACACTATCTCATTGGCCCCATACTTTCCTGCTTGTCGTTGAGTCATTTTAGTCATGTCTCACTCTCTGTGACCTCATTCAGGGTTTTGTTGGCAAATATACTGGATCTACTTGCCCTTTTCTTCTCCAGCCCATCTTACAGATGAGGAAAGTGAGACAAACGGGCTAAGTGACTTAAACAGGGTCATAAAGATAGTAAATATCTGAGGCCAGATTTAAACCATCTTTTTGACTTCAGGTCCAGTGCTTTATCTATTGTACCACGTATTATAACAATCTATTTATATGGAAGATGTATTTTAAGAAACATGATTAATTTCTCCATTTGTAATATAACTTTTCTTTTTAGTTTAATTGATGAACTTTAATACTTTTTTCCCATTTTTACCTTCTAGAAGCAGAAAAAAGCTTAAGTAGCTTAGGTCATTCCTCAGAAGAAAATAGGGAGGCAAGTTTAATGCTCATCAAACAATTTCTCAGAGAATTTAAATCTATGAGACAAAAAGAGTAAATGTATTTGTGCTAGCTGAAAATCATTTAGTGCAATGAGAAATTTGCATAATAGGTTTGCCACACTTCATGACTCAGTGTTTGATTTGGGTATCATTCATCTTGAGAGGATATTCTGTATGGGTCATCTAATTCCAAAGTTCAATGGCAGGAGGAAGAATTAAGTTTGATTCAATTATTTTAGAAGATATTTTAAATATTCACAGATTAAAAATGCCCAGGGATACAAAGATTAAAAGTAGCTAACAAAGTACTAGAGGAAAAAGCTATGTTCATTAATATCTATAACACAAATTACCATTTGGCACAGGAAAGATAAAACTGTCATAAGAGATTAAAAGTGGGTAGGATCATTTCTAAGTGGAGAGATAGGTAGGATTCAAATTATGAATGGCCTTGAATTAAAGCAAAGGAGTTTCTGTTTTACCCTATAGAAAATAAGAGAGTCACTGAAGGATTCTGATGATGGTATTAGGATCATAAGACTTGTACACCAGGAATATTCCTTTGATGACAGTGAGAAGGATGGATAGCTGAAAGAATGTGCAAGCATGAAGATCGTCAGGAAGACCATTATAATAGCATTGGCAAGAGATAATTAGAGTAATCCACAGTTGTTATAGTATAAATGGGTAAGAATACATACATTTTTGAGTCATTGTGGAGGTAGAATTATCAAGGTTTGATAACTTTAGATATGGGAAATAAGGGAGAGGGAAGAGTTAAAGATGAACTCCAAGGTTTTGAACCAGGGTATTTAGGTGAATAGTAGTGCCATTAACAGAATTAGTAAAATTAAGAGCTTTGTTTTAGATTTGGATGTATGTAGGGGAGGTATTAATGAGTTTAATTTTGAACATGTTGGATTTGAGCTGGTAGTAGGATAGCCTGGTAAAAGCGTTTCACGGGAAGTTGGAAATTCAACTGTATAGATCAGAAGAAAGATCTCCCCCTTCCATCTCCTCCTCTCTTTCTTTCACACACACACACACACCCTCACACACACACACACACGTGTATGGATATACACACATCTATATGCATATTCTTATGTCATTTACATAGATGTGATAACTAAAGAGATGAGAGCAGGGGAGTTAAGTAAGAAAAGAAGATGACTATTATTTGGGACAACCATACATAAGAGATGGTAAGAAAAATAGAGACCAGAAATGGATATTGAGAAGATACTAAATATACATAAATATACACAGAGAGAAAGAGAGACACACAGAGAGAAACAGAGAGACAGAGAGAGAGACAGAGAATAGAGGTAGGAAAACTAGGTATTTCAGTGTCATAAAAGAGAGTCTCAAGATGAGAAAGTAGTTGACAGTATTAAATGCTGCTTAAATATCGCTGAAGACGAAGAATGAGAAAATGACATTCTATTTGATGACTGAAAAGTTATCTATCAATATCCTTGTAGCAAGGCTGATTTTAGAAGAGTAATGAGGCATTAGTTTGGGAGAAGATTTTAAGGAGCAGGGATGCAAGCTTTCTTCTTTCTTTTTGTTTCTTGACTGTAATGCAGGTTATACAACTGTCTGAGACTGGATTTGAACTCAGATCTTCCTGACTCCAGAGCCAGTGTTCTACTGTATCATCTAACTGCCTCAGAGGTACAAACTTTCAAATCAATTTGTTATACATATGGACTCATACAGAAAGGACCCAAGGACATAGATATTCCACTTCACCACTACCATCTAGGTCCCTATCTTTGTATAGCTTAGGAAATAAAAACTTAAACCTAACTTCTTCTAAGAAGTAAAATCTATCCAGATGTACTACAATAAATGGTTGGCCCATAGCTATTGTTTTATATGCAGTTTTATACTGATGTCAATAAAGGGACCTAGAAACATTTACAAATGTACCAATCATAAAACAATTCGATCCTACATACTTTTTAATGAATCAATCAAGATTTTGTCAAGTACAGCTAAAACTTGGGGTTGATAAAATTCTTTTGAGCAACACTTATGGCTATCCATCATTTATGCTAGAAGTCTTTACATAGTCTCCTTTTCTTTCTCTGAGTTGTTTCCTGATTTATCCATTTTTCAACTAATAGGAAAAAAGCAGGATTGTAGAGGTCTGGTTTGAGGAATGAGTAAATAATGAGCAAAGGAAAACAGACAATGCAAATGACTTATTCCAGGAGTTTGAATTCAATTCAATCAGTATCTTTTAAATACAGAGTTTGTGCCAGGTATGGTGCTAGGTGTTAGGATTGGCCATCAGAGAAGGCATTTTTGGTATAGGTAAGGAGCTACACTTTTGTCCTCATTATCTTCAAATTTATACCACTTTCAAGATACAGTACTTTGAAATCCTACTCTCTAAATTCATACACACTGCTCCTTCAACCTCCTCTACTACCCACCTTGCACTAAATACGTTCTTTATTATGTTTATGGCTTTGATCTCAGATCCATTCTCACTCTTTTAGTATGCTTCCCTTATTCTGGCCTTACTTGTACCCTAATGCTAGGGTTCACTAATCTAATGTTTCATTAACTATTACCTTAGAATTCTTTATGTCCCTTACATTTTGCTACTCAACCTGTAGATTCTGATCTCTAGGTAATTCCTGCTATCTTCTAGTTTCTCCACTCATGCTCTAGGAGTGCTTAGTTTTGTAAGAGAAAATTGAGTTGAACTTATCTACTCTAGATTCCTGGTACATAACTTTAGTAGCCTTTTTCTACTGACTGGAGAACTTTCTCTACTTTTATTGACTCCTGATCTTTCCCACAGTGACCATTTCCAACCTTTTCTATTCTCTTTCTGCTTTGTATACTACTCTCACCTCCCACTTCACTGAGAAGACTGAAGTCTTTCAGTGTAGTCTTCCCCAACCCTTCCCCTTCTACTTGTAAAACTATCTCAGCATTTTTACCCTATTTTCTAATTTTTACTAATAAAACCGAAATATCCTTGCTATTCGGCATTGCCCTCTACATATGCCTTTGATCTCATTACCTACCACCTCCTCTATGGTCTTAAATTTTACCCTTTCTTGTATGTGTTTTCATTCACTCCTTCCAATCTATTTCCAAATACCCTTAGATCTTTTCTTTTTTTTTAAAAAAGGTAAAAATGTAGACTCAGCGACCATTCAACAATTGACCATTCAGCAATTGTCTCATGCCTCTCTGTTCTTTGCTGCTAAATTATTTGGGAAAAATGTTACTTACAATTGATGCTTCCACTTCTTCATTACATACTTTCTTCTCAAATTCATGCAATAATGACCATTCAGTCCCTACTATTCCTCTGAAACTGTTCTTTTGAAACTATTTTATGATTTCCCAATGATCAAATTTAATGGCCTTTCTTAAGTCCTTTTCACTTTGACTTCTCTTCAGCTTTTTACTTATTAAACATGTCCTTCTATTAAATACTCTGATATTCTTCAGCTTTAGAGATACCACACATTTCTGGTTCTCCTGTTTTTTAAATGCTTCTTTTTTTTTTCCTTCAGTGGCTCCTATATCCTTCCTGATCTCAGTTGGGATATTCCCCATCGCCCTGTCCTTGAAATTCGATTTCTCTCTTTTTTTTCACTCTTAACCTTGTTAACCTTGCTCCTTTGGTTTTAACTACCATTTTATTGAGATGTATCTGTTTTTCTGAGCTCTAGACAACTACCTCCGATAGGCTAAAAATGATCTTCACCTGTATGTCTCACTGGCCCCATCAACTCAACATTACAAAATCAAGGATGCTACTATTAAATTTCTCCTCTTCTTAATATTACAGCTCTACCTGATGGACCATTGCCTTTAATACTCATGACCTAGGAGTTAACTTTGACTCTTTTTCCTCTATTACTTTTTATATTTAGTTAGTTACCATGTTCTGTCATTTATCCTCCTGCAATATTTTACACATGGGACTATTACATTTCCATTGTTGCAACTCTAATTCAGGCCTTCTCCTTTACTCACTCAGTTTTTGCAATAACTTCTTTACTTTGTTTTCCCCTTCCATTCTCCCTTATCCACTATCAAAACGATTATGCCAAAGGATAAGTCAACAAATTTATTAAGCATTTACTATGGTCCAAGAAGTGTGCTAAACATTGTGAATGCAAAAAAGGGGAGCAAAAATGTAGTCTCTCCCTTCAAGAAGCTCCCATTGTAATGGAAGATACAACATGTAAATAACTATCTTATTAGCTATATTAATAAAAAATACAGGGGAAGTGAAGAAAACCTTAGAAGGAGGGTATTGAAGGTGGTGGTGGTGGTATGAGTTTGTCAGGGAAGGGAACTGGGAAAAATCTCTTGCAGAATGTGGGATTAAGGCTGAGTGTTAAAGATGTACAAGAAATATAGATGGTAGAGGAAAGGAGGGAGAGCATTCTAATTATGGGAGATAGTAAAGGCAAAGATTCAGGAGATGAAGTGCTATGTGAGCAACAGCAAGTAGCCCAGTGTAGTTGGATCAGAAACTATTATTTTGAAAGGAATAAAGTATAGAAAGGCTGGAAACATGGGAATTGGCCAAGTTTTGAATGTCAAACAGAACATCTTATCATAGAAGTTCTGTTCCCAGGGAGGCAATGGAGTTTGAGTATGAAGTTGAACTGTTTAGACTGGTACTTTATGAAACTCATTTTGATAGTTCAACGGATAATGGATTAGAGTGGTGAAAGACTTGAGGCACAGAAGCCAATCAGAGGGCTGTTTTGACAATGCAGGCATGAGGTTATGAGGGTCTATATTAGTGGTGCCTAGGTAAGTGGAAAGAAGTTAGAAGCAAGACCTGAAAACTGATCGTTTATGTAAAATAAACAGCAGTGAGGAGTCAAGTGTGATCATAAATTTGTGGGTTTGGGTTATTGGGAGTATGATGGTGTCTTCAGGAGTAATAATATGGGAAGAGAAGGGGCATTTTAGGGAAAATGCAATGAGTCATCTTTTGTACATATTGAATTTGATTACCATGTGGAATCCAGTTTAAGATGTCCAAAGGACAGTTGACAATGAGAGACCAGAGCCTAAGAGAGAGACAAAGGCTAAAGATTTATCTCTCTATCTCTCTATCTCTCTATCTCTCTCTCTCTCTCTCTATCTATCTATCTATCTATCTATCTATCTATCTATCTATCTATCTATCTACCTATCATCTCCCTCTCCCTCCCTCTCCCTCTCTCTCTCTCTCTCTCTCTCTCTCTCTCTCTCTCTCTCTCTCTCTCTCTCTCTCTACTTATGGATCTTAGATTCTAGTTTCTTTCAAGATGAAACTCAAGGATCCCCTTCTGTATGGAATTTTTTTCATCCTCCCAACAATGAGCATATGTATACTCATGTAAGTTGTGCAAATAGAATTTAACTTTCTTGAGTGAAGGAGTTGTTCTGCTTTTCACTATGTAACCTCAGGACTTTTTTTTATAATACCTGGCACATAATGGACACATAATAAACACTAACTCGTTGACTGGCTACTTGAAGATGTTCTGTTTCTTTGGTTCACAGGACCCCTTATGGAGTCATAGTTTAGGAAATTCTCAAAATTCCAGGTTAACTATAGTTCTAAATATTCTCAAATGTGAGTAACAAGGTCACTAACTCCCTCTAGTCATTCAAAATACAGTATAGACATTAGGTACAAGAGTCTTTATTTCTTTCTTGGGAAAAATATACAATGATTGCAAAGGGCTCGTAGGAGCTCATAAAGAGGGATAGGAAAATGAAACACTAAAATAGTTCATTAGACCACCTCTGGAAGGCAAATAAACTTTGAAGGATGTTGAACAAAATTCCTCTTTCGTGTGGAACTGTACTATTCATGTAGCTCATTTCAGTAGTGAGGTCAGCAAGATGAAATTCTTTCCTCCGCTGAGTCCTGTGGTATAGTTTTAGTACTTCAATACAGGAACAATCTTCATTCTCCAAATACCATGTGACATGTTTCCCTTTATGAGACCAATAATGGAATATTAAAATATAAAAACTCTCACAGTTTGTGCTACCTATGAGTAAACTCCCAAAGCTGGTGCTACCCAGGAAATATTTCTTCTCTGGCTACAAGGATAGATTCTGAGATCATAACGCCTAATGAATTTAAATTCTTACTGTCTCTACAAACATGATTAAGTTAGGCAACATCATCATGAACTCCCCTCCATTCTAAGGCTATGTACAATGACATAATAGATATGTCATTGCAATGACATAGCTATTACTACCATGTGTTTCTATTCTAAGTTCCAACTAATGATATTCCTCTCAAACCTTTATGACTACACTGTGTCTGAATGTCCAAGAATGACAGGTTAGTTTAAAAAGTCCAAGAAGATCATATGATCTATTTTATAGTTGAAAAGGAGCTCAGAGGCCATCTAGTCCAAATGTGTCTTTTATGATGAGGAAATTGAGTCTCAGAGGGATTCTTATCCTTGATGACAAAAATTTCAGAAGCATGATTTGAATTCATGTCTTCTTGATTCAAATTTCATCACATTATTTCCTTCATATCTTCACAAACTTTAATATACCATTAGTGAAGAAAATATATTTTTATTTTTAAATAATATTTTATTTTTCCCTAGTTACATGCAAAGACAATTTTTAAACATTTGTTAAATTTTTGAGTTCCAAATTTTTTCCCTTTTTCCTTACCACTCTCCTCCCTGAGACAGTACGTAATATTTGATATAGGTTATATATGTTCAATCATGCAAAAATTATTACCATATTAGCCATATTATGAAAGAAGACAGATCTCTACCCCGCCCAAAGCACAGAAAAGTACAGAAAGTGAAAAAGTGTGTTTCAACCTGCATTCAGATTCTATCAGTTCTTTCTCTAGAGGTGGATAGAATTTCTCATCCTGAGTACTTTGAAATTGTCTTGAATCATTATATTGCTGAGAATAGCTAAGTCATCCACAGCTGATCTTCATGTAGTATCATTGCTACTTTGTATAATGTTCTATGAAAGCTCACTTCACTTTACATCAGTTCATAAAAGTCTTTCCAGGTTTTTCTGAAACCTACCTGCTCATCATTTCCTACAGCAGAGTAATATTACATTAAAATCATATGCCACAACTTGTTCAGTCATTCCCTAATTGATTGACATCCCCAGTTTCCAATTCTCTCTCAGCACCAAAAGAGTGGTTATAACTATTTTTGTACGAATAGGTCCTTCATCCATCTTTTCTTTTTTTTTAATCTCGGGAATATAGACCTAGGAGTGGTATTACTAAATCAAAGGGTACATACAGTTTTATGGCCCTTTAGGCACAGTTCCAAATTGCTCTACAGGATGGTTGGATCAGTTCACAACTCCACCAACAGTGCAATAGTGTCCCATTTTTCTACACTTCCTCCAACATTTATTATTTTTCTTTTCTGTCATATTAACCAGTTTAATAGGTATGAGGTGGTGTTGCACAGCTGTTTAAATTTGCATTTCTTTAATCAGTAGTGATTTAGAAAAACTTTTTTTAATATAAATTTATTTATTTAACTTTTACATTCATTTTCACAAAATTTTGGGTTCCAAATTTTCTCCCCTTTTGTCCCCTCCCCCACCCCAATACACCAAGCATTCTAATTTTCCCTATCATCAATCTGCCCTCTCTTCTATCATCCCTCCCTTTTCTTGTCCCCATCTTCTCTTTTGTCCTGTAGGGCCAGATGACTTTCTATTCCCCATTAACTGTATTTCTTATTTCCTGGTAGCAAGAACAATACTAAACAGTTGTTCCTAAAACTTTGAGTTCCAAATTCTCCCCATCCCTCCTTCCCCACCCATTCCCTTTGGGAAGGCAGGCAATTCAATATAGGCCCTATCTGTGTAGTTTTGCAAATGACTTAGATAATAGTCGTGTTGTGTAAGACTAACTGTATTTCCCTCCATCCTATCCTGCCCCCCATTGTTTCTATTCTGTCTTTGATCCTGCCCCTCTCCAAGTATTGACTTCAAATTGCTCCCATCTCCCATTGCCCTCCCTTCCATCATCCCCCCAACTTGCTTATCTCCTTCTCCCTGACTTTCCTGTATTGTAAGACAGTTTTTCATACTAAAATGAGTGTGCATTTTATTCCTTCCTTTAGTCGAATGTGATGAGGGTAAACTTCTTGTTTTTTTCTCACAGCTCTCCTCTTTTTCCCTCCACCAAAATGTCTCCTGCTTTCCTCTTGAATGAGATATGATTTACCCCATTCCATTTCACCCTCTTTCCTCCCACTACCTTTCTCTCTCACCATTTACTTTAATTCCTTTTAAGATATGGTCTCATCCTATTCAATTCACTCTGTGCTCTCTATATATGCATGCATGTGTGTATGTGTGTGTGCATGCATGCATGTACATGTGTGTGTGTATGTGTGTGTGTGGTCCCACCAACTACCCAGATACTGAAAAGTTTCAAGAGTTACAAATATTGTCTTTCCATGTAGAAATGTAAACAGTTCACCTTTGGTAAGTCCCTTATGACTTCTCTCTGCTGTTTACCTTTTCATGCTTCTTCTCATTCTTGTGTTTGAAAGTCAAATTTTCTTTTCAGCTCTGGTCTTTTCATCAAGAATGCTTGAAAGTCCTCTGTTTCATTGAAAGACCATATTTTCCCCTGAAGTATTATACTCAGTTTAGCTGGGTAGGTGATTCTTGGTTAAGTCCTAGTTCCTTTGACTTCTGGAATATCCTACTCCACGCCCTTTGATCCCTTAATGTAGAAGTTGCTAGATCTTGAGTTATCCTAATTTTATTTCCACAGTACTGGAATTGTTTCTTTCTAGCTGCTTGCAATATTTTCTCCTTGACCTGGGAATTCTGGAATTTGACCACAATGTTCCTAGGAGGTTCTCTTTTTCGATCTCTTTCAGATGGTGATCGATGGATTCTTTCAGTCCTTTTTTTGCCCTCTGGTTGTAGAATATCAGGGCAGTTTTCCTCGATAATTTCATGGAAGGTGATGTCTAGGCTCTTTTTTTGATGATGGCTTTCAAGTAGTCCCATAATTTTTAAATTGTCTCTCCTGGATCTATTTTCCAGGTCAGTTGTTATTCCCATGAGATATTTCACATTCTCTTCCATTTTTCCATTCTTTTGGTTTTGTATTGTGATTTCTTGGTTTCTCAGAAAATCATTAGACTCCATCTGTTCCATTCTAATCTTGAGAGAACTATTCTCTTCAGTGAGCTTTTGAACCTCTTTTTTCATTTGGCTAATTCTGCTTTTGGAAGCATTCTTCTCCTCATTGGCTTTTTGAACCTCTTTTGCCAATTGAGTGAGCCTATTTTTCAAGGTGTTATTTTCTTCAGCATTTTTTTGGGTCTCCTTTAGCAAGGTATTGACCCGTTTTTCATGCTTTTCTTGCATCTCTCTCATTTCTCTTCCCAGTTTTCCTCCACCTGTCTAACCTGGTTTTCAAAATCTTTTTTGAGCTCTTCCATGGCCTGAGCCGACCGAACATCCACTTTGGATGTCTAGGGTACAGAGGCCCCGACCTCCAGGTCTTTCCCTGATGGTAAGAGTTGTTCCTTGTCGTCAGAATTGAAAGGTGGGAACATCTGTACCCCATCAAAGTAGCTTTATTTTTCTTCCCTTTTCTAGGCATTTTCCCAGGCAGTTACTTGACTTCTGAGATTCCTGTCCACCCCTGCCTAGATCCGCCCAGCTAGTGTTTGGGGTCTGAGATTCAAATGGGCTTTCTGTGGCAGGCGCGGTTGCTATTCAATGTGAGCTTAAGTTCTGGTGCTTGGGTGGGGGCAGGGCCACCTCCCAGGCTCAGTTCCCTCAAGGGCTTTATGCAGAGACCTTCAGTAATGGAGCAGGTGGGGCAGTGCTGTCTCCCAGGCTCAGTTCCCTCAGAGGGTTTATGCAGAGACTTTTGGTAATGGCCCTGAGCTCCTGCGTGCTGCCCTGGGAGTCCCGGGCTGCAGCTGCTGCCCCTGCCACTGCCTCTGCCTCCCGAGGGGGCCCGAGTCATGGAGACACCCCGCTGCCCTCTTGGCCAGCCAGACGTGTCTCTCACTGACCTGTAGTGTCTGTGGGCGGAGTGACCTTCCTGGCTGCCGTAGGGTCCATCCCTGAAGCCTGCTCGGATCTGCTCCTCTGGGGCCACACAGTGTAGCTCAGGGGTGGGCTCCACTGTCCGGAGCATGACGGACCCCTGGGGACAGCTCTCCAGGGCTCTCTGGAACAGAAATCTTTTCCACTGTGTTACTGCACACCTTGCAGTGCTCCAGAATTTGTGGGGAGTTCTTTTTACAGGAAATATATGGGCTGTGGGTTCGGAGGTAGCATATGTGAGTCTTTCTACTCCACCATCTTGGCTCCTCCCTCCCAGAAAATTTAAATAAAAGGTATTTTAACAATAACCTCCCTTCTCCTACCCTTCTTTCCCATCACACACACCCTCATTGACTTTCATTCATCAATTACCTTGAAAGCATTCTCCACTCACGGGGAACTAATCATTGTCATTCTGTGTGTCCTTTCAGCAAGATACCAGGGTATATGGATGTTTCCATAGGATTTTCCCTTCAAACAATGTCTCTTTTCAATTCCATAGATTATTGAAAAAAAATAAGAAAATTGATCAAGGGTCTCCCCTATCAACTCCAATTACATAACTAGCATTGTTTCCTGCCTTCCCTCTAAGAGTTTGATTCTATCAATGGAATTATTTCTTTATTCTCTAATCTACAGAGGCCATTAAAATATCATTTTTTCAGTCTTCATATTGCTCTTCAATTGTTTATTTTCTTTCCAAACTCCTTCTGGTTTTCCTTATTTCCTTGCTTCCTATGAGAGTTCCTTGTGGACAATTTTGGAATCTGAAACTAACATATGTTCTACTAAATCCAAAGGTGAAAATGGAACACTGTTGAGAGGGCAAATTGTCAATGTTTGATATCCTGCTTTGAGTCAACCAGTATATAGCATTTTTCTCCTTGAGAATGAAAATATGCTTGAGAATATGGACCATCTTATAAATCAGAGCTTATGGGCTAATGATTAAATGCAAATTCTAATGGGTATTAGAATTAGGGAAGAACTGTCTTTTCCCCAGTTGGAATATAACCAGGTTTTGGAACTTTCATAGATTTCTCACTGTCAAACTTGGCCTTTTGGCAGAAATTTTCTCAACATTTTTCTCTTCTTATTATCCTTTTGCAAGAGTATTTTGGATGTTATCAGCTAGTCCTTATCACAACCTACACAAGGCAGGACTAGTGTTAAACATGTTTTCCATCTGAAATGGTTGGAGGGAGAATGGAAGCAAAACAAATTGAATCTGGCACAGCTTAAGTGGCATTCGAGTTGGAAGGACAGTAGGGAATACTCTCAAAATATAGTCATGGATATGTGGAAGAATATCCAGGCTTAAGAGACTGAGACCAGTTTTTCAAACAAAAAATTCAATGCCCAGGGAATACAAAGGAAATTTGAAAGTCAAATGCCAGAAAGTGCCAGGGAGGTGATGCTTTGACCAATACCACCCAATTCCTTAAATTGCAATCCATTTTATTGGTTAGTGTTTCTGTCTCCTGGGTAGTGATACTGTGACTCTCCTTCTAATTCAGCTTACCTACCTGAGTCCTGAGAAATCTCAGTATTGTTAACAATAATAAAAAAATTTCCTTTTTAATAGGAAGATTCTTAGATATATGCTATTCACATTTGCCAAAGGAATTGTTTCTTTTTAAGGGAGATATGGAGCCACTTTTGACTTGATCTTTCAAACCCAGTGTATGGGATAGATATAATTTGTCATAACAATATTTTAAAATTATAAATCATAAGATTTAAACTTGGAATCATCTACATTTATTTAGATCCTTATTGTTTTATTGAATAAAGAACACAAAGTGGTCAGTTACTTTTCGCTATATAATGATAAATTCCTTGGTAAATCTGTGTGTGCATATGTGCATGTGCACACATGTACATGCTATTATGTAAATTAAAAACAAATGAGTGTTTCAAAAAGTATTTGATTGAATTTCTCCTTCCATTTAAAATTGATAAAAATCAAATGTGATGGGGGAGAAAGGAGGAATGTCAATTTTCAAAATTACACTTTCTTTGTCTCTAACTAAACTAATTTCATGAGGCTTTGGGAAAGGTTTGAAGAACAGATATTAATGAGAATGAAGGCAAATCTCTTATTAAAATGTTCTGCCTTTGCTATATATTCCACGTAGCTAGCAAGGCTTAACCAGATCTAGTAAATGATAGGGAATAAATAAAAGACAAGAAGCTGTTAGGAATTTCCTTGGAAGTTAAGCAAGAGGTTTACAAATGTGAAAGCTCACTGATATTTGGAACAGGAAATGTCATTTTCTCCTACAAAATGTTTTCTTAAAAAAAAAAAAAACAGAACTGACAATGAAATCTTCAGACAGATTCTCCCTCAATACAGTGAACTCATAAAATCCAAAAAGTTATTACTCACAAGGCCAGTGTATGGGAGGTGTGATTTTAGGATTTGGAAAGGGTTCTCCTCCAGTTCTTAGCTTTTGAAGTCTCTGAGGACAGGGACCATGTCTTACTTATCATTCAGTATTTTCTCTGCCTACTATGTATTGCATAAAGTGGATTGGCTATAAAGGACATTTGCAAATATCTCTTTAAACAATCTTATTTGTATCAAAAAATAACTACATTAGTCCTTTCTTTGGCTAAATTATTAAAATAAAATATAAATATGTTAAATGTTCTTTAGAATGGTAAGTGATCATAGATCATCATATGGTTAATCTGAAAGAAAAAGTAGATTAATGTTCTAGGATCAATGCGCTATAAAAAGGTAAGTGATGAAAGGTGGAAGAGAGAGAGAGAGAGAGAGAGAGAGAGAGAGAGAGAGAGAGAGAGAGAGAGAGAGAGAGAGAGAGAGAGCTGTTGCTCAGAAAGGCTAAGCCTCCTGGATAGAGAGTTACAGTGAAAGCAATATGAGGGTACCATGTCTTGTATGTGAAATGCATGGAGTGAGTGGTAGTACAGGATGGTACTGAAAACAACGCTTCTCCTACTTTACATTTATGATAGAATTCTATCTGGATATAATGATAGGTAATTTAACACAAGCCTATCATTTTGCAACTAAAGAAATTAAGTCATTCAATGACTTCAGCAAAATGGCACCAATCACAATCTTAGAATTTTTCTCTCCTAAGACTTTATTTCCAAAAGAGATTTTCCTTTTTTATTTGAAAAGACAATATTATCAGAGGAATAGTAGTATATGTTTTCTGCTATGTCCATGGAAATTCTGGTTCACTTTAAAGTTTTTGTTTTTTATAAATTATTCTCTTCAACTAGTTACTAAGTTTATTCTAGTTCCTTAAAAATATGAATAAATGAATTTTTAAGTTTTCAAAATTTACTTCTGTAAGGTTTTGAGTTATAAATTCTCTTCTCCTCCTTTCCTGTCCTCCTCCTGAGTACAGTATGCAATCTATTCAACATTTTTACATTAGTCATGTTGTAAACAATTAGCTTAATATATTTCTTTTCTATTTATTCCATTGCAGCATTTGTCTCTCATTCAACTATTTGTAAGGGGGGGAAAAATCATGATCTTTAAATAGAGATGAAATAAGAAAATGAAGAAATATTTAATATTCTGTATTTTTCTTTTCCCACATATTCTAAAGAGGTGGTTTTTAATATTGTTTTTTCATTAAAAAGGTCTTTATTTCCCATGCTGTCTTCCCACACAATTGCTGTCTGGAGACATTAAGCTCCTAGCTTCTATCAGATGAAAATGCAAGCCTTTAGCAATTTGGTCTCAAGTGACACGGGTTGATAATGGTATGTGAAGGCAGAAAAAACTTATTTCTTTCCTTCCTCTCTAAAATTTCCTAAGCACACCACAGTCAATCATTTCTAGAATTGCTTAAATGACAGGAACACTCAGATAAATACTGTTATAGGATTGATCAACCAATAAAAAGGCATTTATTAAGTACCTACTACATACCAGATAATGTGTGACAATATTGGAAGAAACAAAGCAAAAAAGAATCAATCTCTCCCTTCAAGAAGGTTACAGTCTTTCTGAGGAAATAAGATGCCCACATACACCAGTAAATATGAATTCTGTAAAAAGTCAAAGCAATTAATTGTGAAGACAAGATGCACAAAGATATAACATCAATTAGAAGGGGTTAAGGAGAACATAATTGCCAGTCAACAAACATTTATTAAGATTTATATGTCAAGTATTATGATAAGTATTGGGAACACAAAGAAAGGCAAACACACAGATTCTGCCCTCAAGAAGATCTCATTGTAATGAGAAAGATAACAAGCAAAAAATGGATGTACAATTATACAAGATATATGGAGAGTAATTATAGAATTGGATAAGTTACATACAGAGTGAATGATAGATGATCTCAAAGGGTAATCACTAGTTTTGGTAGAGCCAGGTGGGAAATAGCAGGAAAAGGATGTTGTGGGAGGACAGATTTAAAAAGCAAAATACTATAATTCATAGAATAATATAACAAAGCATTGCAAAACACAACTATATAGATCTCTTCAGTTGTCAAAGAAACAATCAGGAGAATCCACAGAATATTGCCAGAAAAAAAAATGTTTCAAACAGCAAGCCCGATAGTGGTTAAATTTAATAATTTCAATTACAATACAAAAATAAAAATATAAAGAATAATTTAAGTACAAAAAGAATACCTCAATAATATTCCACAGTCACAAGAACTCACTAAAGGGAATGCAGCATATTATTCCAAAAATCGGACTCTCAAACCTGAGTGCCAAATAACATACTCTGAAAAACTGAACTCACTTAATAATGAAATCTTGAGTTATATTTAGGTCAAAGGGCAAATTTCAGGAAAAAAAAACTATTTAGAAAAGAATGATATTGATAGGATGATATGCTAAGATTTCTTAGCTAATGTTAAAGTGGTTCTCAGAGGGGAAAAAAATCATATCTTGAGAACATACAATAGTCAAAAGGAAAACCAAATGATAATTCAAATGAATTCAAAATTTTAAATGAGAAAATTAGGAAATTACCAAATAAACATAAGAGGAAATTTTAACATTTAGAATAAAATAGATACTTTGAGAACCAAAACTCTATAAAACTGATGCAACCAAAAGCTGACTTGGTTTCAGAACACTAAAATCATGGATAAATCTTTACCTAATTAACTAAATACAAGTAAAGTGAAATCACAAGAGAATAAATAAAAATACTCATTAGAACCTATTCTCCAACCACAAGATTAGATCTCACAATTTGAAAGAAATATCTGCATAACCATAAAATAACCAAATTATTACAGCACCAAATGCAGGTCTTAAACAATCCAACTTCACACAAAAGAAATTGAAATATCTATAAACTATCACCACCAACAATAAGAAACCTTGATCCAGAGGGATTTGCGGGAAGATTTTTATCAAAGTTTTGAAGAAGAACTAATATCTTTACTACATAAGTCATTCTTTAAAATGGAGAAAGAATATACTGAAACATATTCATTTTATGAGGAAAAATTATTCCTAATACAAAACCAAAGAAGAATGGGGCAAATAAAGGGAATCATAGTAGAAAATAACTAATGAATATAATTTCAAAAATTTAAATACTTAGTAGAAAGATTACAGGATTAGTTTTTGTTTAAATCAGTTGTATTTATACAAGGGATGGCAACTAGATGGTTCAGTGGATAGAGCACTATTTTTGGAAAAAGGAGCACTTCTTTTCATGAGTTCAATTCTGATCTCAGACATTTACTAGCTGTGTAACCCCGAGCAAGTCATGTAATTATGTTTGCCTCAGTTTTCTCATTGTAAAATGAGCTGGAGAAGGAAATAGTAAACCATTCCAGTATCCTTGCCAAGACAACCCTACCTGGAGTCACAAAGAGTTAGACACAAATGAAACAACTGAGTAATAACAACACAAGTAGCCCCAAGAAGCTGTAGCATGCATAGCAACTATACCCCAGTAAAACCATCTTGGTAGATGGGCTAAACCAAGTTGATAATAACTGACAGGCCTCTGATCCATCAGCGAGTTAAAGGGACACTTACCCCTAGCATATAAAGACTTTCTGAAAATACAGGCAGATAGAGATAATTTGTTTCAATGACCATGAAGACTGCTAAATCAGGTGACATGGAGAATTCGAAGTTGATCTGACATTGAAGAATTAAGGACATCCACCACATCCTAGGCCATCAGTCATCTTGGCTTTTATCTTGCTACTGGACTTCCATGGCTCTCCATGGAAGAGAGAGTAAGGCTAAGGACTTTATACAGCTCTGCCTCACAAAACCAAATTCACACGTAAGTCAAGGCATTGCCCAGAGATGTCATTGCTCCTCTTAAGAAATGAAGGATAAACCACAATGCAAAGTCTGCAAGAGTTATTTATCATTAAGAAAATAATTAACACAAACATGCTAAAAACAAAAACATTTCAAAATACATGATTATTTCAATGCAGAACAAGTCTTTGACAAGGTCTGACACTCATTTATGACAAAAACACTATAAAAATAGCTACGGTAGAACCTTTTGAAACATGGCAAGTACATACTAAAACTAGAATTTAGTATTACATATAAATTCTAGTTTTCTCCCATAAATGGGAGGAACAGTAGATTTTCCCAAAATTATAGGAGTAAAGCAAAGATGCACTTTTTCATTGCTTTTATTTGACGTATTTATAGACATGTTAGCAGTAGAAATAAGAGATAGTAAAGAAGTTAAAGGCATTAAGGTAAGCAAACAGGTGACAAAATTATCCTTAATTGTGAATAACTTGATTAGAAAATACAGGAAATTAGAAGAGAAATTCATCAAGAAAAATACATAATTCCAGAAAATTAGCTAAATAGAAAATAAAACTACAGTAAAACAATAGGGATATCAATTAATAGGAATAGGAATACTACAAGCCATCAAGAAGAAAACGATAGAAAAAGGAATCTGATTCAAAACAACTCCAAAATGCATAGAACATTTGGTGGTTTCACCAGTAAGCACTCTGGAGACATGTTCTATCTAACAAAACAAAGAATGAAGAATATTTAAAGAAGTTCTTCAAGTGCTCTTGAATGGTTTATAGCAACAAAATAAAATCAACAATACTATCTAAATTAATTCAGAGACTTAGAGCTTTCATGTTCAAACTAGTAAGGGGATGTTTTATATAACAAAATATAACAATTCATTTGGAAGGAAACAAGATCTAGGTTTTTAAGGAGAATAATAGAAAAACAAGTAGAAATGAAGGGACAATGGTACTTCCTGACCACAAAATATACTATAATCCTTTAATCATCAAATCTGACTGGTAATGAACTATAAAAGGAAAAGGAAATCAGAAAAACAGACAAGAATGAATCATAAACAATTTCACCCAATCACTCAGTGTTTGGTAAACTCAAAAACCCCTCTGCTTTGGGGTCAAGCTTGGCTATGATATCAACTGCAGAGTCTTTTTTTAAAAAATTATTTTGTTGCTGTTTCCATTTACATTGCCGTAGTTCTACACATTATTTTCCTAGTTCTGTGTACTTCACTTAGCATCAATACAAAAATTACAAGTTGAGGCGAAAAGCATTTATTAAGTGCCTACTCACAGGCACTCAGATAAATGTTAGACATACAAAGAAAAAAAAACAAAATAGAACCAAAAAACCCACCCTTTTTCTGAAGAAGCTCCTATTCTAAAGGAGGAGACATCATGTAAGTAATAATATGAGAATGACATTTATGCAGGATAACACAGTGGCAGTGTCACCAGGAA
Organism: Bettongia penicillata ogilbyi; assembly: GCA_023548195.1. Classification (NCBI taxonomy): domain Eukaryota; kingdom Metazoa; phylum Chordata; class Mammalia; order Diprotodontia; family Potoroidae; genus Bettongia; species Bettongia penicillata. The sequence goes on from JAJHZJ010000357.1 coordinate 3,881,167, forward strand.
GGCACTGTGATCAAGGAGGACTGAGAAAGACTTCTTACAGAAGGTAGACTTCAGCTGAGAAATGAAGCAAGCAGGAAAGCAAGAAGGTAGAGATAAGGAGAGAGACAGTTCCAAACATCAGGAATAGCATGAACAAATTCCTAGAGTTGAGAGATGAAGTGTTCTGTTTGAGGAACAGGAAAGAGGTCAATGTCATTTAATCACAGAATACTGAAGGCAAATAAGGTATAAAAAGACTGGAAATGTAAGAAGGGCCCTTGTTATTGAATGGCTCTAAAAGTCAAACACAGGGTTTTAGTCTTGATCTGTTTGCACTTCTTTCCATTTATCATCTTCATTTTTGACAGCACCATTGTTCTTTATCTTTATAGACAGCCATTCATTTAGCCATTCTCCAATAAAATGAACATCTTCTTTATACCAGCTCTCTGCTACCACAAATATACTGCTGTGAATATTTTGTTATATATGGGAGTTGCATTTTTGCAGTCTCTTTCGGTTCTGACTTAACTTCATAAGCTACGTGGCCAGCAGTTGTTTCTCTGGGTCAAAAAGGATAAGCTATTTTAGTCACTTTTAGCATAGTATTGATTGTTCACCAAACAAAAGAGAATAACAAAAGATACAATAGATCAATTTCAATAAGCAAACTTGAAAAACATTTTCTTTAATGAAATAAAAGATACTAGGATAAAAGAACTTGAGATTGGTGGAAATGAAATTTTTGAATCAAATATTTGGATCTGATAGCTAAGATTTGTACCAAACTAACACTAACACATTAAGACTAAAAGCCATTTTCTAATGAATAAGTAGTCAAAAACTATAAACACACAGTTCTCAAAAGAAGAATCAGAAACTATTATAATTCCATGTGAAATATTGCTCTAAATCATTTCCAACAAAATAAATGCAAATCAAAATGAAAATTTCACCTCCTTCTCAGTGTCAAGAGCGATAAAAGTTGAGACTAGTCAGCAATACAGGCATTGTAGAAAGGCAAGCACATTGAATTGTTCCAATCGTTCCAGAATGCACTTTGCTATGATGCTAAGAAAATGCAGAAAATATTTCTACTTTTGACTTGTTGATCTAATTGCTGAGCATGGAGCCTAAAGAGGTCATTGATTAAAAAGAGGGTGTGGTATATGCTCCAAAATATTTTGCTAATGCATTCTATAATAATGAAGTGGAATAAATGCAAATACCCAGCAATTAGAGAATGATTAAATAAATTGTGGTACATGAATATAATGGAATATTGCTACATCATAATGCATAAATACAGAGAAGTATGGGGAAATTTATATAACCTGATTGAAAGTGATATTAACACAACCAAGAAAATAATGCCTATAGATAGAAATGAAAGTAACAGTTATGTGAAAACAATCATTCCTGAATTCTGTAAAGTTGTCATACCTATGCTTGACTTCCAGAAGAAACCATATAAAATATAGAAATGTAATTCCCTTCTTTGTGGAAGCAAGGGAACATTAATGATAGGCATTGAATAAAATTTCATATTTATTTTGATATATTTAACAAGGAATTTACTTAACCTCATTGGGTCTCATTTCCCTTAGCAATAAAATAAGGAGATATGAAGGGATCATGAGTGAGATATTAAGAAATAACACTAGTGCTCAAAAGATCACAGGTAAAGTAGTTTATTAGAGATGTAAGTATTTGATCCCCAAGTCCTTCAGTCTCATGGACAAGTATGAGGAATGGCACAGGAATATGGTGAAGTGTATATCCTGGTAGAGAGAACAGAGCTCCATTTATATCTGCATTTATATCTGATTGCTGTTGCTAGGCATATTTATAGGAACCAAGGGAAGAAAACTCTCCCCTTTCATAAGGCATTGTGATTAGGAAAATTTATATATCTGGATTATATGAAGTTTGCTAAATTTATTATGATTATATGAGCCTTGCCAAAATGAAGTTGACTAAACCAGTTATTGGGTGTACAGGCAGATCAATCACCGATCAAACATGGAGTCCCTTCGTTCTTCTAGGACCAATAGTAGACTATTGAAGTCAATTTTAGCACTGGATCTAAGTTTTCTTTCCTTTCTACTTTGCCAAGCATTAGATTTCTCGCAGCTTCCTCTTAATAACTGTCTATGATAGAGAAGATTCAGAGACATGGTACAACCAATGCAAGGGCAGTTGAGCACTATTGCAATAGCATTTGAGGGTAATTGTGTTGTACATTTAGTAGGTGATAGGCAAGGGAAAAATCATGGCCTACTGCCATGGAATTGCATCACATAGTTGGTAAATGACTAAGGCCAGATATGAATATAACTCTTTGAGACTCTAAGCTCAGCACTTTATTCACTGTGCCATCTAGCTGCCTACTATGCTCTCTTTACAAATGGCAGGGGAGAGATAATTTTCCTTGTCATTCACTTTAATATACTCTTAATTAATGTCTTTAGCTTTTGTCTTTTGGGTGCTGATCAAAGAAACATTTTGATGGGGACTAATAAGCTGTGGTTTTAAATGAACATTTCCTTATATTCTATGGATGACATACACATGAGGGAATCTGTTGAGGAGAGAAGCACAAGAGAAGGGGGATTCTGGCTCCACTCATTAATTTTATGCAGTTAAACATGTTAGAGAGGTAATATGGTATATGGGAAATTGTGTTAAACTTGAATTCAAAAGAGCAGGGTCAAACCCTAACTCTCTCATTTACTATCTATGTAATCATAGCCAAATTGCTTAATATTTCTGAGCTCAGTTTTCTCTTATGTAAAGTGGGGGGAAAAGATATTTATACTCTCTCGGAGAATTATTGAGGGAAACAACAAAAAATTGTTGAGGGAAAAGGGAAAAATACTTAAAGTGCTTGATAAATATAAATTATTTTTATTAGGATAGGATACAGAAAAAGCAGTTCTATATGCTAACTAAGGAGTTTTAAAGATACATCTCTGACAAGTCCTCTAAAAATAAAGAAGTCCCAAAACATTAACAATGACCTTTTAAAATAGGTCATCCCATTCATCATTTTCCTACCTCTCCATGTCTTATAGCAAAGGGAAAGAAAGAACAATTGGGAGGTAAGCACCATCTTACAAAAATAGCAGTGAATTAAAAACAGATATGGGAGTATTTGAAAAAAAAAAAAACAACAAAAAGCTGGAACGTAATCCAAGCAGCAGGGCCAGATGGCAGACACAATAGGGTATTAAAGAGAAATAACTTGTGAACTTACTAAACTGAACAGCTTTAGGAAGCAATAAATCATGAAAGACTGGGGAGAAAGGAGGAGAAGGAAATTAGGACAAGGATAAAGTGGGGGAGGGGAATCCCAGCTTATTTAATATAGAGAAAAAACACCAGACAATCCAAGTAAAAAGTATTGGAATAATGCAGAATTTTACTCTAAATACTTTGTCTAGGAAGAATACAAGAGTTAACAGAAAAGAAATCCAAACCTACAAACTTCTAAAGCAGTTGTATTGAAATTTAATAAAGGAAACTTTCGAAAAGAAATTCTGAAGACCCTTCCCCAGCTGAGCAGAAGAGAAAATGGGCTGATGGGGTGGAAATCTACTATTTGCGCTCCTTTTCTTTTGTTGTTTTTATTTTATTTTGTTTCTTTTTTCTTGTTCTTCCTCTCATTAGTTCTAATTCTTCTTTACCTCATGACTATTGTGAAAATAGGTTTAATATGAATGTATATGTAGAGCCTATATTAGATTGGACACCATCTTGGAGAAGGAGGAGGAGAGAGAGGGGAAGAAAATTTAAAAAAAAAAAAACAAAGTCTTACAGAAGTGAACGTTGAAAACTAAAAATAAATAAATTACATATTTAAAAAAAGAAATTCTGTCTTATAAATTTGACAGTTATCTTACTCAAAGTCCAAATGGGTACAAAATCTAAGTATAAAGATGACAACGTGGAGGAGCAAGGTATGGTGTATTTATCAGATTTATAGATAAGGGAAGAATTTTTAACTAAAGAAGAGATAGAAAGAATTATGAAATGCAAGATGGATATTTTTGATTACATTAAACTGAAAAGTTTTTGCACAACCAAACCCAGTGCAACCAAATTCAGAGGGATGTAGTATATTGTGAACAAATTTTTATAGCTAATCTCGTGGATAAAGGCCTCATTTCTAGAATATATAGAGAACTGAGTCAAATGTACAACAATACAAGTCATTCCCCAATTGATAAATGGTGCAAGGATATGAACAGGCAATTTCCAGAGGAAGAAATTAAAGATATCTATAATCATATGAAAAAACTCTCTAAATTTTTGTTTTGATTAGAGAGATGCAAATCAAGACAGTTATCTTACTCGAAGCAATAAATAAATGGAACCAAATGGTACATTATAAGCATGATTATTATTCATATAACAATTCATTCAAAATCTGTATTTTTGTTTTACCATGATCATATGAAAAGTACAGGGTTAGGGACTGAATATACAAAGATATTCACCACAGTCCTTGTCCTCATGGAGCTTACAATTTAAAACACCCAAAGACAATGGGGTATAATATAGTTAGTGGTAAAGAAGGTAGTAAGACAAAATTGACCTTTTGTTAATATACATCCAGATAATTTTTTTATTTAATTTATTTATTTAACTTTTTACATTGATTTTCAAAAAATTTTGGGTTCCAAATTTTCTCCCCATTTGTCCCCTCCCCCACCCCAATACACCAAGCATTCTAATTTTCCCTATCACCAATCTGCCCTCTCTTCTATCATCCCTCCCTTCTCTTGTCGCCATCTTCTCTTTTGTCCTGTAGGGCCAGATGACTTTCTATTCCCTATTGACTGTATTTCTTGTTTTCTAGTAGCAACAACAATAATACTCGACAGTTGTTCCTAAAACTTTGAGTTCCAAATTCTCCCCATCCCTCCCTCCCCACCCATTCCCATTGGGAAGGCAGGCAATTCAATATAAGCCATATCCGTGTAGTTTTGCAAATGAATTCGATAATAGTCGTGTTGTGTAAGACTACTTGTATTTCCCTCCATCCTATCCTGCCCCCCATTGTTTCTATTCTGTCTTTTGATCCTGTCCCTCCCCAAGAGTGTTGACTTCAAATTGCTCAGTCCTCCCATTGCCCTCCCTTCCATCATCCCCCCCACCCTGCTTATCTCCTTCTCCCCCATTTTCCTGTATTATAAGATAGGTTTTCATACCAAAGTGAGTGTGCATTTTATTCCTTCCTTTAGTCGAATGTGATGAGGGTAAACTTCTTGTTTTTTTCTCAGTTCTCCTCTTTTTCCCTCCACTAAAAAGTCTCCTGCTTGCCTCTTGAATGAGAGATAATTTATCCCCTTCCATTTCACACTCTCTCTTCCCACTACATTTCTCTCTCACCATTTACCTTAATTTCTTTTAAGATATGGTCAAGGGAAAAATATGATGCAGCATTATTTTGGAATCTCAGGATCTTGAGTCAGTTCCTGGATGTGCCATCTCTTTAAACCTGGTGGTTAGGAAGCTTTTTGGGCAATGATTTTCTCTTCTGTAAAACAAGAGGGCTGGATTAAATAAGTAGCTAAGGCTAGACCCAGCACAGCTGTGTAAAAATAATTTCTGTGTGTCTATACAAATTGTCAATTAGTGGCTAAAGAGCTATAGTCAGAAAGACCTGAATTCAAATCCAACCTCAAGTACTTACTAGCTGTGTGACCCTGGATAAGTTATTTAATCTCTTTCTGACTCAGCCCCCTCAACAATAAAATGTGAACAATAATTGCACCTACTTTCCAGGATTGCTATGAGGATAAAATGAATTAATATTTATAATGTGATTAGCACAAAATCTGGCATATAGTAAGCACTTAATAAATCCTTGTTCTCCTTTTCCCTGTCTCCATTTCAATCACATGTCCCTACCTAGTTTCATATGGTATGGGACAAAATACGGAGGTTGGCTTGTTTTTTTTCAATATGGTAATCACCCCAGATAATACTTATACAAGTCCAACTAAGATATTATTACCTTTCTTATAATCCAGATTTTCTTTCATGATCAAGGTTTACCAGATCATTTCTAATTCTTCAAATAGAAGTTTCTTTTCTGAGTCATCATTAGATTGGTTATTCTTTTACTTCAACTGGACAGAAGATAGTTTGGGCTAAATTAAAATGAGAAAAAATGCTTGTGAAAATCCATATAAATTCCTAGCTGTCATCTAAATTTACTTCTTGTTTTTCTGAGCCCACTCAATCAATGAATCAATCAATAATCCCTACTCAGGTGTTGTGTTTGGTACAGAGGATCAAAATACAAAATACATAGATACATACATATATATATATATGTGTGTGTGTGTGTGTGTGTGTGTGTGTGTGTATATATATATGAAATATAAAATGAGACAGTCTCTTCTCCAAAGAAGCTTGCAATCTAGCAGTGGAGATAAGCAATACATATCTATATCTATATATCTATCTATTCATCTATCTGACTATCTATACTGAATAAATATATAAGATGGTTAGTGAGGGTGTATACTAGAGTCATGGAGATTTGGAAAGTATTCAGGTAAAAGGTGGTTCTTGAAATGTGTCTTGAAAGTAGAGGGGGCTTTTAAGAGCAGATCTGAGAAGGAAATACATTTCAGGTATGAGAGAAAAGCAGTGAAAAGCCACAGAGATGGATGATGGATTATAACATGAGAAACAAGGAGAAGACAAGTTTGTCTGGATTACAAAGGATGGAAGGAGGGTACTATGCAATCAGGTTGGTGACATAAATTGACGCCAGGCTATGAAGAATTTTGAGAGCTATAAAGAGAAGTCTATATTTTACTGAAGAGGCAATATGATACCAATGGAGTTTATTTAACAGGATAGTGATATATTTAGTTCCTGTGGGGGCTAAGATTTGCAGGAAGTCAAATAAGAATCCAATGCAACAGTCCAGGGGAAAGATGATAAGGTTTGAACTACGGTGGTCACTGTATGAGTAGAGACTTATAACTGAGAGATTTTCTGGATGTAGGAACAACAATAATTGTCAATTAACTGGGAATGTCAGGTGAGTGTGAAAGAGAAATTGAGCATGATGTGAAACCTGTAAGCTTGAGAGACTGGAAGGATAATAGTACTTTCTATAGAAATAGGAAAATTGAGAGGCTGAGTAGAAGGATGAGTTCTATTTCAGACATATTAAGAGTTAGTACCTACAAGAAAATCAGTTTGAAATGTCTAATAGGCAGTCTGTAATGAGACTAGAGCTCACAGGAAAGATAGGAGCTTGACAGAAAGATCCTATGAGAGCTGAGGAGAGGAAAGGTAGAGAAAGGAGACAAGAAAGCCTGGTAGAGAACCCTTGAAAATACTTACAGTGAAGGGGTGTGATAAACATGTTAAGACAGTAAAGGACATTAAGAAAGCCATTAGAATAGAAGGAGGAGAACTGGGGGAGAGAAAAATGTTATGGAATACCAAAGAGGGAGAATTCAGGAGTAGGGGATGAGCAACTCTACAAATGTAAGCAGCAGAGGAGTTAGGTAAAATGAGAATTGTGAAAAGATCATCATATTTGGCAATTGAAATAATCAATAACTTCAGTGAAAGTCATTTCCATTGAATAATTACGTTGAAAGCCAGATTACAAAGTAAGAACAAAGGTGGATTGGATGGAATATTTCCTGAAAGTGCAAAGGATATATTCTTAACAATAATCTTTCAGAAAAGACTTCTAGCATTAGGTCAAGCTTAAAACTAATTCTTACCTGAAGGCTTATTAGATATGATATTCATTGTAGCTATTAGAATGCTGTGAATCTGTTTAATTCCAGTATTAGGGTTTTTCTGTTGTCATTAGAGCTGTGCAAAATATGTCATATATGTTCTTTGTTTTTTATTTGCTTTGTTTTTGTTATTTTTGTATTTGGTGCTTTTTGTCAAATAACGAGTGAAAAAGGACTGGATCTGATGCAGTAATATTCCATTTAGCTAAGATCAAACAACCATTAAAATATATGAGCCAATTCACAATGTACCTAGCATCCCATTTCCTCACTCCTAAAAGCTGCTGGAGGCTCAAAGATTTCAGCTTGGTCATAGATTGTTTCCATTTCAAAGAAAGTTAGGTCCACTTCTGGAGATGATTTGGGGTTTGAGTTCTGCTTTAGGCAGACTCAAGATTTTTCCAAAAGTCACAGTACTGTTGTAGTTCAGTTCTGGATCTAATTCTATACTGAGTGAAACTTCTATGATCTCTATAAGGTCTTGGGAAGAGAGGCATTTTACTTGGCCCATAAAAACAGGAAAGAAAATTTCTAATGCATTATCTTCGCAAAGTCAATTAAAGTCTTTGGACTTTCCAATTTTAATTTTAGAGATGGGAAAGTGAATATTTCCCAACAAGGCATTTCCCATAAGAGGTGTGAAGACTAGCTGGGGTATGGAGTTTTGTTATTAGTATGAAAGGTACCATGTTATTACAAAACATTAATATCCCTGACCATCTCAGGTGTGCAGTGAGCCCAGATTCTGTATTGTTCAAATTGTTCATAATGCTATTACTTATTCCCTGAACAGAAATAACTTCTACACTAAAACAAGTTGTATCATTTTCCTTGAAAATTGCTTAAATAGTCTATGAATTAACATTTTGTATGGCTTTCCAGAATAAAAAGACAAGAGCAAAGAAGAGATCTTGTGGCTTGTGAGAATTTAGATATAGTTTTGTTTTTTTTTAGGAATGCTTTCAACATGTATCTTATATTTGACAAGCAAATAATTTTGTTCATGATGTCCATGAGCTAAAATTCAAACTGTCATAATCACACATTTCTATTAAATCTAATATTTTTACAATATGGAATCATATTCTAATACTGTGCCTAGTATTTCTCCAACTGAGGAAATTTTAAGAATTATAATCAAAATCTGTGAGAGAGAGCTGCTCTGGAAACCAAAACAGACCTAGGAATCAATTGCATCCTCTATTTCACATCTAATTTGCACTTGAATAAAGACAGATTCACCTAAGCATTAACATTGGAATCTAATTTTAGTTGGGGCTTAACAATTCATCTCCATTTCTATGCAGATTGCAAGAGGCAATGAGTTTCTAACTAAAGGCAGTGTGGCTTCAAGACAAAATAATCTTCATGCCTACCAAGGTTTGGGCAGTGCGCACATGCTCCAACTAAGTTTCTCACCCAGCCTGATGTCTTTCTTTTTCTTGTTTCAATGGCCTCATTAAAGGAGCCATGCCGTGGCTACTTCTTAAACAGGCCTATTCAATGAATGGGCATTGCTTCACCCTAAGTGAGTACCTGCAAAGACCTTGGCCTAAAGGGCCCAAGGTCTCCCACTGCATCCTGGGACATCTCCAGTCATCCTGATGAACATCTGGTCACTGGATTCAGATGATTCTGCAGGAGAAGTGAGGCTGGTGACCTGCACAGCCCTCCTTCACTCAGAGCAAAGTCAAGGGCAAGTCATGTCATCATTTCTCTGATGGCCTGGTCTTCCTCAGTAACGAAGGATGAACACAAACTTGCTACTCAATTGAGCTTTTGAGTACCACTAAAAACTTTCTCACAGTTCTCTATTTTTTCACAGGGAACTTTAGGACTTTATCTAATCTAAATGCTGAGGGAAAAGGCCCTTTCTCTATTGGCACAAAATTTGTAATTGAAAACATGGTTTTCTTTCTCCCCAGTTTTTAAATATGGCTTGTCCCAAAGTCTTAGTGAACTTTGTAACTTTTTAAAAGCTTGAATCTATACTAAGATTTTGGGGGCATCCCATATTGTGTGCTTGTAACTTGATGACAGACTATGTGTCTATTTTCCAAGAATCAGTACATGAATTTCTGAGATACTCATCACTGTGTGGGTCACAGGATTGCATCTATTTACTAAATCATAAAAGGATAGATATTTGTATTTGTGGAGGGTGTAGAAAGACCAATGGTGTTAGGGGAGACAATGTGGCTTAGTGGATATGGTCTTCATTTAGAAACTAGGAACAACTGGGCTAAATATTAACTCAGACACATGTTAGTTCTGTGATAATGAACGAGATATTGTATCTCTCTAAGCCTCATTTCTGAATGAAAGGGGAGTAGTGAAGCAGATAATCATAGCATTTTCCTCATAGGTCTCTTCTAAGGATAAAAAGAGATGGTCTAGTTAAAATAACTTCTAAGATTTAAAACATTGTATCATTAATAGTTATTGTTACAAATTCCTTAAATATTGAAGCTAGAGCCCCTTTATAAAATACTTTGTTTCCCAGAATCAATCACTGTACTACTCACAAGGTGCATGATATATCTTTGTTTCCCTTCACTCAAATTCTACATATCCTTCAAGACCCAGATGAAATTCTACTCTCTCCATCAATATTTCCTCACACATGCTGACTCATGTGTATTTCTCCTTTCTCTTAATCTCTTTTTTACTCTTTGCTTTTAAATCGCATATCATTGTGGATTTCTTTTTTTTAGTTTATAAGTTGTCTTCTCAAATAGATTATAAACAACTTAAAGATAAGACCTGCTTTTATAGCAATTAGCATAATGTTATCATATAGTGGGACCTCAATACCTTTTAATGGAGTGACTAAATACATATTTGCATGACCTACCAGCAAAGGAAACAAATATGTGGGATTTTTCTTTCAAAACTTTCCTACTATTCAGTGCTATAAGCTGTTGCTGGCTCTTTGTTTATTTAGTTATGGTGAATCAGCATTCTCAGTAACAAGTTACTGTCAGCTACACTTAACTCTATATTCGTGGGCATTCTTCATAGATGCTGATTAAATTCTGAGTCATATGACCTTTGTCAGACTCTGCTGTTCTTTTGTAGAAGTTGGTGAGCAAGTTAAACATATTCTTGTTGTTTGTCCATTTTCAAAGAGGACCAATGATATCTCAGGTAATGTCTTGACTTGTGCATGGATGGGATTTAAGTGAGGCAGAGTTGCACAAAGTCATCAGCTTTAATCTCCCTTCTAGAGTCATCGAAATTCAATGGTAGAACAAAAGTCAGGGTGACTGGTGATGGCCCAGGATGCAGTGTATGACCTTGGTTTCTTTGATGCCTGATCAAGCTCTAAGCACTCCACAGCGACTGTTTCAGTCACATTTATGGACCTTGGAACAAATTTTTCTATTCTGCCTGGGTAAAAATTTCCACTTTTTCTGAGAAAACATGCTCCCAACTTAGAAAAACGTTTGGAACCTGTTGGTTTAAATTGTCTTACTATCCCATCAAACTTCAACATATATTGAATCTTAGGCCTTGAAGGCTGTGTTCGTTTGCCATCTTATTTGCTTTTATAAAAGTACAGCTCTAAAATGTCCTTTGTAGCTGTGGCCACTTTTCTGAAAGGATTGCTTTTGGGGGTAAATGGGGTACCTACAAGTAAGACACAATTATTGGTAAGGAGTAAGTAAATGAAGCAATGGCTATGAAACATAAAGTCTCCTATCTAAGTAAAGTGAAGTAATCATCCCTCTAGGGTTTCTGGGACTGATTTTAGGAATAAGGTACCCTTTTGACTTGAAGACATTCATAAAAACTTTGATATAAGCCCTGTATAGGCAGTTAACCTCCTCAATGTATATTGTTTATTTACTGTTCTTAAGCAACACACTTAACAGCCCAATGTTTCCACCAAGTCAAATTCCTCTCTGTAGTCCATAACTGCACAACACACAGGGACTAAGTATTCTGTATATGTTTTTTTACCCCTCAAAGTTATTGGTGTTATGAATGAAACATTTTGAGAGATAAAATTTCTGAGTAAATTATAATCAATTTTATCAACCACTGCTAGCAAGTAGGTTAATAAAAAGGGCTTATTTGCCCTCTTAATGACCAGAGAGGACTAACCTGTAAAACCATCAATATTTTTAAGCCCTTTGGAAAGGGGGTGCACCTGTGAGTAGAAATCAACTTTCATTGGTCAAAAAGTAACAATAACAATAAATATTATAATGAAAGGTGGACTTATTCTAATGAGGCACTGAGGATTGTGACTGATCGAGGAGTGACTCCTGGTCAAGGACAATTATCTGTGTCCCTGTGATGGTATCGCCTGTCTGACAAAAATGGAGAATCCACATCTTCCCTGACGTGTGAGCTAAAACACAATGGACCAGAATTCATCCATTCACCTAACTTTACCTTTTGAACAGATCTGAATTCTTCTTCTCAATATCATCCCTGCACTTGAAAGTCTGCCTGAGTAACCCATAGAGACTGATTCTAAATGAGGAAGTTGAAAAGGGGAAAAACCCCAGTCCTAATTCAATAATTAGTTATTAATGCATAAGAGAAACAATAATTTCTCTCATTGAACTGAAACTATCAGACATACACTGCAAATATAAAGTCAAATGTTATGATGCTAAATTGATAAAATATCAAAGGTAGTACAGGAACATTGAAGAGAATGTTTCATAAAATAGGATCATGAATTTCAGAGAATGAATGATCTAGAAACAGCAAATAAATGAGCCAGAATAAAAATAAGAAACACAAAATGACCTTATAATTGACCTATGTAAACAATCCAAACTCAAACTTTTGTTTGTTAAAGATGGGTAAATGCAGGATGCAAGATGGTGCAGTGAAGGGTCATGATTGTCAAACTTACCCAAAAATCTTCCTTTACAAAATGACCACAGACAATGTCAAATCTAATTCTTAGTATTAAAACTAATAAAGTCAGTGAGTCATCTTTCCAGTGCAGAGAAATTTAGAGACTTCCATGGACACTGAGCAGGAAGGGGAGAACCATAGTGCATGGGTTACAGAAAGTAGCACTAGCTGTGGGCATTGGGGTTGGCGGTTGCTGCAGCAGATTCAATAAAGGAAGCCACCAAGCATAATCAATGCATAGAGACCATAAGGTGACCTAATATCTGGTCAGAAAAAGATTTCAGAGGATACTTGTGCTAGCACTAGGTGCATGATTTGGTACCATTTGGCATTTCCATATCCTATATCTCAAGTTCTGGGTCACAGTTCTAGGGCAGAGAGGAACAGTCAGTTATGAAAGACCAAAGGCCCTTCATGGGTAAGGATCAGAAAAGGAAGACAGTGATCAGATCTCTCCCTGGATCACACTATCTTTGAAGCACCAAAACCTGTATGCCTCTGGATCAATCTATACAAGCTCAGGTAGGTCATTTTCCTGCGCCTCCTGAAATGAATGTAGTCCAATTCTACCATTAAATCTAAAGTTAAGAAATATGTTTGAAAAATAAGAAAACAATAAAAAAGAACCTGACCATAAAAATCTTCTTTGTGACAGTGAAGCTCAAGAAACAAATTCAGAAGAAGATAACAACTTAAAAATATCTACAGGCAAAGCCTCAAAGAAAAGTGCAAATTGGACACAAGCACAACAATAATTCCCAGAATAACTAAACAAAGGAATTTTTTAAAAAGCAAAAAAAAAAAAAAGAAAAAATGAAAAGCATTTAAGAATGGCAGAAGAAAAACTGGCTTAAGAATGGGAGTAATGCAAAGAAATTACAAAAAGGAAAAATAACAGCTTGGTAAAAAACATACAAATTCTTCTCACTGATGAAAGTAATTTCTTAAAAAAGGAGATTGACAGATATGTCCTAGTCATGTTTATAATTGTTAATTCATGTCTCTCCATGCTTTACGGACTGTTTTAGGTGATTTCAAACAATTGTCACCTAGGAAATTTTAGTGATGTATTTACCCTCTCGAACTGAGGTGCCATTCTTACAACACCAGAATTTAAAAATTCTGATTTTTAACTTTAGCTTGGGAGTTTTTGAAAGGACAGGAATTAGATAAAATAAAAATCTGTCATTGGGAAAGTAAATATAAATTGGCACAGAAAGATCCAGAACACAGTGAAGGTGTTTCTGATGCATAAGATATTTTCCTCCCTCACTTCTCCTTTCTTTTCGTCCACTCCCCTGCCCTCCCCACTATTCTTCTCTTGTCCTAATGATAAAAAGAATGTAGTGAGATAAAATGAAAAATTTGAAGCCTATATGGGATTTATGATTTTGTGCGATGTATGTGTGCTTATGAATGCAACTCTTTTAAGTGGTGACTGGCTTTTATTCAAGCTTTTCCTTAAGATAGGTACTCTCTTTACTCTATTATGCACTGTATTATACTGCCTAGAACCATTCTGTAGAAAGGAGTAACAAGATCAGCTGGTTTAATTCATATGAACAGTGTGAAATTGGATTTCATTTCACTAGTCTTTCTATTATCTGGTCTCCATACTTTTACATACCGCATATAGGCACTGATGCACAATGAAATGTGAGTGCAGAGGGGCACAAACAGTAGTAAATACCTCATGATGGCCACTAGAAGAGAATATTTGATTTTAATTTTTAAATTACCAGGTAAGGTTGAGATCATTTCAGTGCACCACATTTCCTAGACCCTATTCATCTCTTCCTTAGCATTCACTGCAATGTTTAAAAGCTCTATAACTAGCAAGCACGGTTTCTATCTATCACCAAATAACTCACACACCAGACATTTGGCACCCTGATTGAAATCCTGGCATGGCAAACTGCTCCTTGTACCGGCTGATCCCGCAGTAAGAAAAGTCACAGAAAATTGCCCTAACACTTCATGGGAGACACTAGCATTCTTTCCTTGTTTTCCTGACCTATAGTATTGAGACTTCCTGACTCATCCTTAAAAAAAAATTTGGGTGCTTACCCAAATTGATTCTAGAAGGAAGTTAAAGATACCATTTAGGCTTCTCCTGGCTTTAGTGGGTGAGCTTTTTGCCTTACCAAGCAAGGAACCAGGCTACCATGTAATTTCCAGCAGTATCACTGACATTTCCTCAATCCATTATTGCACTGTTCCTCTGGCTTTGCCCCAATACTTTTCAATACTTCTTTACTTGTTGTTTTCCTCTACTATAATATGGGCAGGGACTGTTTTGCTTACTTTTATATGTATCCCATTGCTTAACAGGAACTTATGTCTTTATCTCCTTTCCTATCTATATAGTTTTCCTAATAAATTTCTATTTGGAATCTGAGAGTGTTAGTACTTCTTTGCAGTAAACTCATTAATTTTGCAATATTATCTCACCAACTTGGTTGTTAGGAGATAAACAGATTAGTACTTGTAGAGTATTATACTATAGTAATATCAGAGTTCCCAAGCACCTGTAATAAAAGGTATTCCACCAATAACAGTGTTTAAGAATTGTTTAGTGTCTGTTCTGACCCACTACAGTATAGGCATTTCCAAATATTTGGTAAACTTCTCAGCTTGAATATCATGCTTATTTTTTCCCACCCACTCATTAGCTGTAGGTATTAGCTGGCAAAGTAATTTAGCATAATCTCACCTAAGGAAGCAACAAAAAGGAATGTTAAGAGCATGCTCCAAGGCTCATGAGCCCCAGCTTTCTGAATCTTTCTCACTCCATCCTGTTTTGATAACTGCACAGCCTGACTTTAGTCTGCTCTCACTGTGAAGCAGGTGGCACGTTGTCTTTATTAGATGAGGGAAAGCACACACACACACACACACACACACACACACACACACCACAAAGCTAAAGCAAACAAGGTCTTACAGTTTCTGGGCCTAATTCCAAACTTTTTTGACTACACATAGAAGAGATTACCACAAAGTTGCAAGGGATGCGGACTTGTCTCTTGGTAAATATTTTAAAAAACCTTTTATATTCTATCTGATTCTGTTTTTAGAGGGAACTGGCCTTTGTTCTGTAGAAAATAACTGTGTGACCAGCTGTCTGAAGGGTGGTAAAATCGTTCATGGAAATTTGGCACATTCAATGTTGTGGTTTTACTATGATGCTAATTCATAGTGAACTGAGGTGAGTAGTGGTTAAAATGACGATGACACTGGTACTAACGATAATAGCAAACTGGGGTGAGTAATATTGAAGATAATAAGTAACATTTATATGATGCTTTAAAAGTTTCAAAACTACAGAAATACATTGTCATTTCAGCCTTGAATGACCTATGAGGAATATATGATATGGATTGTTAGCCTTCTTTTATAGATGAGGCAGCTGAGACACAGTAACTGCACATGGTCAAAAAAAGAAAAAAAAAAGCTAACGGCTAATGTCAGATGTGAGAATTGAACTCAAAACTTCCTAAGTACCAGGACAGTAGTTCACTTGCTATATTCTAACCTATAGGATATGGTGCTAGATAATATTGACATAAGCTCAGTAGATTCTCCTGATGCCGGGTAACTCAATGGAACTTCTAGAGCCAAGGTTTGTGGAAAATCCCCAAGGTTGTACTATAGGATAACTCCTGGAGACCAAGTTAAGGGGCAAGGAGGACACAGAACTCAACAATTAGCCAATACTTGCACACTGTGGAAAATCAAAATAAACTTAAACCTACCCATCAGTTAGACTGGTTTGGTTCTGATAACATGAAGAACTGGTGATCCTTATGAAGTTCCATTTTTGTCTTCTGATCTCCCTGACCTAGTTTGCAATCTCTTTTAGGACTCTGAGGAAAGGTAGAACAAGAAGCTACACTGTTTTGGGTGGGTGGGGGTGTCCTTAGCTTGGCTCCTGCATCCATTTCTCTTAGTCAAAGCAGTCCAAATGCTTTACATAGTGGATCTGATAAAAAGTGGTTGATCTTGTCTTTAATTTTTTCAAAATGGCTTAGATTATAAGCATTGCAATGTGATTATTGTCTTGTATAATGCTTAAGATGAGGTTTTTAAATAGCACTAAATATTAGTTTCCGCTTGCCCAATACTAGTTAATAAGAAATTATGTTCTTCTGCGAGTTTCTGCACCTCTTTATTCCATTTGAACAATTTTGGTTTTTAAGAAGTTTTTTTTTATATACTCTAAATCACTACTGACTAGAGAAATGCAAATTAAAACAACTCTGAGGTACCACAGCACACTGATCAGACTGGCTAATATGACAAAATAAGAAAATTATAAATGTTGGAGAAGATGTGGAAAAATTGAAACACTAATGCATTGTTGGTGGGGTTGAGAATTGATCCAACCATTCTGGAGAGCAATTTGAAACTATATCCAAAGGGCTATAGAACATAAAAATGGGAAAATGATCTAGACATACAAAAATATTTAGATCAGCTTTTTTTATCGTAGGAAAGAATTGAAAATTTAGGGGATGCCCATCAACATGGGAATGACTGAACCAGTTGTGGTATATAATGCAAGGGAATACTATTGTTCTATAAGAAGTGATGAGCAAGTATATTTTAGAAGAATCTGGAAAGACTTACATGAACTGATGCTGAATGATGTAAACAGAACAGAGACAGCATTGTACATGATAACACCAACATAGTGTGATTACCAACTTTGATAGACCTAGCTCCTTTCAGCACTGCAATGATATGAGTTCCAAAAGAACATGATAGAAAATGCTATACATATCCTGAGAAAGAACTATGGAGTCTGAATGCAGATCAAAGTATACTTTTTTCTCCTTTTTTTGTTTTTTTTTCTTTCTCATGGTTATTCCCTTTGATTCTGATTCTTCTTTACAAAATGTGGAGATATATTTAATATGATGCACATACGTAGTCTGTATCATATTTCATGCCGTCTTGCATGGGGTAGGGGTCAGGAGTGAAGGGGAAAATGTTAGAAATAAAAATCTTATAAAAGCAAATGTTGAAAACTAAAAAGAAAGGAAAAAAATTAAAAGTTCTTTTCCTCAGTGAAGTTTTATGCCTCTTTTATAATTTGGTCAATTTTTTTTGTTAAGGTATTATTTTCTTCACTATTTTTTGAACTTCTTTTACCAAGTTGTTAATTGTCTTTTCATAATTTTCTTGCTTCACTTTCATTTTTCCCCAGTTTTTTCTCTTCCTCTCATTACTTTCTTTAACTGTTCTAAGAATATTTGTTGGACTTCTGTTAATTTTTTATTTTTCTTGAGGCTTTGAAAATCAAAGGAGACATGAATAAATTGAAAGTAAAAAATTTGAACTAAAATAAAACTAAGAGTGGGTTTTATGGGAGGTTTGCCAATAAAATGGTAAACAATTGTTTAACTTGATTAAAAAGAAAGAAAAATAAAGCCAAATTAAAAGTATCAAAAATGAAATGGGTGAATACACTACCAATAATGATGAAATTAAAGCAGTTATTAGGAGCTACTTTTCTTAATTATATGTCAATAAACCTGACAATCTAAGTGAAATGGATAAATATTTACAAAAATATAATTGAACAGATTAACAGAATGTTATCAGAAGAAATAAATACTCAAATAAGTCTACCTTAACAAAAGAAATTGAACAAGTCATCAATAAACTCCCTAAGAAAAATCCCAAGAACTGTATGGCTTTTCAAATTAATTCTACCAAGTATTTGAAGAAAAAAAAATTCCAATACTATGTAAACTATTTGGGGAAAAAATAGGTAAAGAGAAGTCCTAACAAATTCTTTGTATGATACATATGTTGTTTTAATTTCTAAACCAGGGAGAGCCAAAATAGAGAACAAAAACTATAGACCAATTTCCAATTGAATATTGATGTAAACATTTTAAATAAATATCAGCAAGGAGATCAATCTTCATCTTTCACAGGGGTAATAGTCCTAGGAAATGGTAAAAATGTCAAAAAATGTAAATGTTGATATATTGAAGCTATGGGAAAAGGGTGGGTTAGGTTCCCCTAAGCACCAAAAGTTTTATTCTTTTGCTATAGACTGCTGAAAATCACACTTTTCTGTGTACAATTTTTATAAAATATTAATCCTAATAAGATGCTCTTTTCCTAATGCAATAATTATGAAATAAGCCATAAAATGTAGTACACAAAATAAAATTGGTGACATACAAATAATTTTTCTCACTAGTAATTTCCTAGAATTCTGTGATCTTTAGTGCTAATATCTCAATAAAAAAACATTGATTTCACACAATATCACTTTTCATAACATGTGAAATCTACCTTACCATAAATACTGTGCAGTAAATAAAATTTCTCAAACAAAAACCTTTTCAACCTGAATCTTACCTTTCACTGTGTAAGATGGAGGAGTGAGGACATTGTATCATATAGTATATTGCTGTAAATGCTGTAACTTGGCCAATATCTTAAATGCAAGGGAGATTTTGCTAGGATTTTAGACACTGCTCTCAGAAGATGCTGAGGCTAGCACAATCTTCGTATCATCTCTGACACTGTCCTTCACAGTAAATGGATGATATTATGAATCCATTTTATGGATAACACAACCTGTTACTGACTAAGAGATAGCATAGTGGCTCAGTGGAATAGATTAAGTACACAGTAGTAAATAACATTAGTTATTCCTTCCTACATAGGCATTGGGTACCCAATTTATACCCTAGCATTTGTTAAAGCAAAAGATTCAAACTTTTAGAAAAAAAGAACTCACTATATAACAAAATTGTTGGGAAAACAGTTTGGCAGAAACTAGGAATAGATCAATATCTCATACCACAAACAAGATGGGATCAAAATGGATAAATGATTTAGACATATAGGGTGATATCATAATTAGGGTAGCATTGAATATTTTACCTATAAGATCCATAGATGAGGGAAGAATTTATGACTAACCAAGAAATAGAAAGCATTATGTTATATAAAATGAAATGTACATAAATGTAATGAATGTAAAAGAGGATTAAAATGGCCACCTCATAACTATCAGATTGGCTAAAATGACAAAAAAGGAAAGTGATAAATATTGGAGAGGATAACTGGAACACAAATGCTCTGTTGGTGAAGTTGTGAACTGATCCAACCATTCTGGAGAGCAATTTAGAGTTATGCCCAAAAGGATATGCAATACCACTGCTAGGTTTGTGTCTCAAAGATTGAAAAAAAAAGAGGGGAAGGAAAAACCTATTTGGACAAAAATATATATGAGGCTCTCCTTTACTGTCTACAAATTGGAAATTGAGAGGATGCCCATCAATTAGAGAATAACTAAACATGCTGTGCTATCTGATTGTGACCGAATGTTATTGTGCTATAAGAAACGACATGCAGAATGATTTCAGAAAAACCTGGAAAGACTTATGTTATCTGGTGCAAAGTGAGCAGAACCAGAACATCACACACAGTAAGAACAATACTATATGATAATCACTTGTAAATGAGTTCACTATTACCAACAATACAATGATCCAAGACAGTTCTGTAAAAGTTATGATGAAAAATGCCATCCACTTCTAGAGAAAGAATTGATAGAATCTGAATGTAAATTAAAGTATACTTTTAAAACTTTCTTTTTCTTCGGTTTGTATTTTCTTTCACAACATGGCTAACTTGGAAATGCTTTGCATGACTGCACATATATAATTCATATCAAATTCCTTGCCTTATCAAGCAAGGGCAAAAGATGGTAGAGACAGACAGAGAGAAATTTGAAGTCAGAATTTTTTTTTTTAAATGAATGCTAAAAATTGATTTTGCATGTAATTTATATATATATGTGTGTATATACATATATATGTATATATACATACATACATATATGTATGTATATATACATACATATACGTATGTATGTATATATACATATATATGTATGGGCAGCTAGGTGGTACAGTGGATAGAACACCAGGGCAGGAGTCAAGAGGACTTGAGTTCAAATCTCACCTCAGACACCTGACACTAGCTATGTGACCTTGAGTAAGTTACTTAACTCCAATTGTCTTATCCTGGGTCATCTCTGGTCATCCTGATGAATATCTCGTCACTGGAGGAAAAGTGAAGCTGGTGACCTGCACAGTCCTCCTTCACTCAAAACAAAGTCAAGTGCCAGACATGTCATCATTTCTCTGATGGCATGGTCTTTTGCGGCAACAAAAGACAAACACATAATATATATGTATATAACAACTGCTCATAAATCATGAGAAATGAAAGAAAAGTATGTAATATAAAATTCCAAAAAGAGCAAAGGAAAGTTGTTTGCACACTGAGAATACTCTTTTCTAAAAAGTAAAAGATAACTCTTAAACAAGATCACTAACATTTTCTTCATTTCTCTTAAAATAATTCCCAGATAATGAGTTGATAGACAAGCTCAACTAACAAAAGACACTTAATAAAAATACTCATATTCATACATAATGAAAAGGGCTATGTGATGACTTGAAATAATCTATTAAACATCCCATGTTGCTTGAGAGTGATTAGGTAACAAACAGAGATTGTCTATGGATTAATCCAACATAGATATATCAAGAAATGTTTCCAAAAGGAGAGAAAAACAATGGAGGAAGAAAAAGTGAATTAATATTTCTTTGAATCAGGACTCTATTGGTGAAGGTCATTCAAACAGAAAAGTAGAGAGATAGGGAAGAAAAAAAAGAGAGTTCTTGTTTTATGTGTACTTGACAAATTTCGTGTTAAATAAATTATATTATCAAACTGAAAATTAAAGGATCTGGATCTGGAGTGGGTATGAATAGGAGACATTTGATGGTGAAGATAAACTGTTTATCCTCATTGTTCCCATTTCCTCATTTGCGAATCACTTATTTACCATTACAATCTGTCTTCTGACTCCACCAACCAAATGAAATTTCTCTCTGCTAGATGGCCAACTATTTCTTGACCTTTATACATCTTTTTTTTTTGCTGCTGTTGACCTCCTTCAGAAACTCTATCTTCTCTTGATATTGTGATAATATTCTCTGCTTTTGCTTTTCCTATCTGACTCCTTGTGCTTTGTCTTTTCTGCTAGACCTTCAAAAAACTCTATTGTAGATGTCTTCCAAGGCTTTTGCAATGGGCCTAATTGTACTTAAGACACTGAAATGAGTCTTGGATGCATTGTGCTTGTAAAGTATTTAACTGAAGTGACTTATTAAGCTTTGATGTTATGAGGATTTGCCTGATATTTAGGAGGTGAAAGGAAGAAGGAATGTCCTTGTTTTCTATCTCCTGCCCTCATGTTTCCAGTTGATTTGACTTTCAATCTGGTGTAGTTCACTATAATCTTCAACTTAATCCATGAAGAGACTTTTGAGAAATATTAAATACCTCTAAGAATCATTCTAGACCGTATCACAATACCGTTTAATTTTCTGGAGATCCCAGTTATCAGGAATTTTCATTTTGAGAAGTACACATATACACATGCTGTGTTTATATGCCAGAGAAGTCTCTCCTGAAGACCTTTTATTTAAAAAAAAATTATTTTTTTCAGAATATTGGGAGGGAGACATTTTCACCATTACAGAAGATTGTTGGATTGAAAAGAAAAAAAGTCTGAAGAAATAATTTTTAATTTGAGCATAATGAGGAATAATTTAGAAATAATAACTGCTAGTATTTATATAACCCTTTAACTTTGCATGGTACTATGCTTAAGTTAGCTCACAATCCTGCTAGGTACATGCTATTTTATGTCGCCGTTTTAAAGAAGATTCCAATCAATTCAACTAGCATTTATTACTTATTCTTTATTTATTATTATTTATTCTAGCTCCTAAATTGTTATAGGCACTGTGCTAAGTGTTAAAAAAGGAAACTGAGTATGAGAGAGGTTAAGCAACGGCTCAGAATCATAAAGTATTCATTTTATGTCTCACATCTAAGATAGCTAAACTCAGATCTTTCTGGCTCCAAGTTCAAAGTTGTCTAGAATTTGAATCTAGAATCTAGTTATCTAGAATTTGAATAGCGAAAACAGAAGTTATTGTTGAGTAGTAGTATAGATGACAAAGAGAAAAGGTATTAATTGAGTTTTCAAAACATGAAAGAGGCTAATGAATGCCACCTCTGTAATAAAATGGTTTTTGCATTAAAAATTATGAGATAAAATTTACCTCTGGATTATTGCATTAAGACATTCCTGCCCCAGTTCTTAAGGGAGGCATGGAAACTATATTGGTGCCAGCAGGTTTTCTAAATGCATTAACAGACTCATTAAACAAATGAACTTGCAGAGGTGCCTTATTAGCCTTGTTTATTTTTGAATCACAACAAATACCTAGTAAGCAAGTTTCTGGATTGTCAAAAGCCAAGAAGTTCTGCCTATTATCAATATCTGGCCAAATGAAGAAAGGAACAGAAAAAATATGAGGAAGTGAGGTATAAATGGAAATCTCCAACCCTAAGAAGAATGGTTAATACAGACAGATTGACACATTGATAGTAATATTTCAGGAGTAGTTGTATATGGCTTATGTCATTTCTATTATGTGAAAGTGAGAAGCGAAGAAGAAAATTGGCAGGATGCTCATTTATCACAGTCTGTCTTTTGATTGTTACTGCCCTCTGACCTCTCACTATAATTGGCTGCTATCGTGTAATCCTGATACTAGATAGCATACCCTATTAGGAGAATTTGTGCGAGTATGTGTGTGTGTGTGTGTGTGTGTGTGTGTGTGTGTGATAATATCACACTGGAGCAAAATCAACATTTTTCAGCCATTATAAAGGTAATACAGGTATTTCTGAGCAATATCCATTTTTTTTTCTTTTCTCTCAAGGGGGAATTTTATCTTCCTTCTCATTATAAACAGTGGAGAATTTACTATTTTGTAGTCCACTATTTCACTCTGAAAGCAACCAAGAGTTATGTTATGTGCTACAAGATGTGAAAGTATAGATTGGAAAGAAATTAATAAAAGATGTGGTAGAAATAAAGTTCCTTTCTACAGAAATATTTTGACATTCACAATTTTATGCTTTTAGTAGACAGGAGAGAAAATTAAATGCAAATATCTGTAATGGGTCTGTCCACAATTTCCCAAATAGCACAATAACTTCTTATTTCTTTATTTCCATCATTTTTATATTCATTGTGCTTCCTAATCCAAGAAAAAAAACAAAACTTCTGCTACCTCCTGAATCTTCACGTAAAAAGGATAGCACATAGGATGTAGAAATGCTATTTTATAATGAAGGAGACTGACTACAGTAATGATGTGGACAATATAGTAATGGGATTGATGAGAGTTATTGCTACTGTGCTAACTCTGCTTATGACAGGGAAGGGAATCAATTAGGAGAACTGGGAAGCAATTCAAGAATTAGGGAATCAATTCAAGAGAACTGGGTTTGATACTAGCTCTCTATCGCTTGTTTGCTTATGCCACCTAATCCCTAGCTTATGGGTTCTATTCTACTACAGACTCTTCAACTGTCATCCTACTTTGAGAATCTGTAAGGACCACTGGGTCAGTGATTCACTAGTTGTCCAGCAGGTCACTCCACTGTCCTTCTCCAGCTAGATTTATTTTCAGCTCCATGAAACAAGATCCCTTCATGCCTGATACACTCTGGCATTTATTCCCTCCCCCAGTTTCCCCCATTAGATTACAAGCTCCTTAAGGGTAGCTAGGTGGTGCAGTGGATAGAGCACCAGTGCAGGAATCAGGAGGACCTGAGTTCAAATCTCACCTCAGACACTTGATACTCATTAGCTGTGTGACCTTGGGCAAGTCACTTAACCCAACTGCCTCATCCTGGGTCATCTCCCATCATCCTGCTGAATATCTGGTCACTTGTTTCAGATGACTCTGAAGGAGAAGTGAGGCTGGTGACCTGCACAGCCTTCCCTCACTCAAACCAAGCCTCCCACTTATCCTTTATCCTTCTATAAAGCCTCCACTCACAGGGAGCTTATAGCCTACCACTTCTCTCTTCATGGATCTAGGGGTAAATATTAATGGATTGACATGTATTTTTAATGCTATCATTCACAAGTCCCCATTCATGTGCTTCATCCATTAATGTTGGTTGACATCAATTAGCCAACCAGAAATTATTTAACTTTTAAATATTTAATATTTACTAAAGTGGTATAATAGGAACACTTAGTGCAAATATTCATCCTCACCAAAAAAAATCTGTTATAAATTCTTCTGAAAGTACAGAGAGAGTCCAAGAGAAATGGGTCCAAATTTACTAATTAAATATTAAAATATTTAACATTTACTAATGTGGTATAATAGGAACACAGTAGAAACATTCATCCTCCCAAAAAAAAATATGTTATAAATTCTCCTAAAAATATAGAGAGAGTCCATAGGAAGTGGGTTCAAGCTTAAAGTACATTAGCCAAGAGAACAACTCCCAGCTTCCTCCATGTCCCTTGACTAGAAGTCCTTTCTTTCTCCTTTGTGGGACTTTCATGAAGTTCCCATAAGGAACAAGAAAACTTTTGACTAAGACAATGTGCTAAGCAATTTAAAATGTTATCCCAATTGATCCTAACAGTTATCTTGGGAGGTAGGTGCTATAATTATCCACATTGTACAGATGATGAAGTTGAGAAAAAGAGGTTAAATGACTTACCCACAATCACAACAGTTAGTGAGTCTGAGGTTGGATCTGAACTCTGGTCTTTCTGACACCAGACCCAGTACTCTACCCACTAAGGTACTTTGCAACCTAAATTTGTGCTTCTTGATTGATTAATTTATGAAAAGTAAGATAAAAATTTTAGCTTTTTAATTTTCATATCTAATTTGCTTTTCTGGCAAAATGTGGATATGAGTTCAATTGGATGAAAATCTTTCCATCTGCCAATACAGCCTTTACACTGAAGCAAAGTTCGCTAGAAATAATATGATCCTTACTAGACAGATTACTTCAGTATAACATGATACCAATGAGGAAATGGAGAATTTCAACTAAAATCAGATTACTTTATGCTGGGATACAGAGAAGATAGCCACTTGCCTTTGTGTCATCTGTATTAATCCAAATGTCACTCAAGTTGGGCTCTGACACACTCTTGGGGTTTATGTTGGCCAATCAAAATTTTTCAGAGGCATCTTGAGCTTTTTTTCCGAGCTTATGTAGTATTCTATTTTCTTTACAATGTACTAGTCATTAAGAATAAAATGGGGGAGGGGGAATAAACAGATAGCTCAGTGGATAGATCACTGGGCCGAGAGTCAAGAAATCTGAGTGCAAATCTGGTCTTAGGCACTTACTAGCTATGTGACTCCAGGGAAGTCACTTATCCTCTGTTTGCCTTGATCCATTGGAGAAGAAAATGGCAAATTACACCAGTAACATTGCCAAGAAAATCTCATAGACAGTATGGTTACTACAAATCAGACATGACTGATAAGACTAAATAAGAGCTGTGATAAGATTCAATGGTTATTTTTTTTCCTTTTTTCATGCTAATGGTCTTAATAATGTTTCTATAGTCTTGATGGGCTTCTGGTGACTGTCTTCCTTCCAACATCAAGTAATTGAATGGCTCCCTCATAGTTAAGAGTACAATTCTTACTTTTCAGCTTACCCATATTTCACTGGGAGGAAGAAAGTTTAATACACATCATTTACATTCATGGGGACTACATAGAGTTCATACTGAATGCATAGAAGATTTTTCTCCCTCACATGCAAACTGACTTTTGAGTCAATAAGGCACATGTATTTCCAGGAGACATAGTGGAAGAAGATTTAAGACAAGTATTTGAATGTTATTTTCATTTAGTGGTATCACTAGCATTTCTCTATGGTACTATGTTGAAATATAATTGCTCTCCTAATTTCCTTTGATGAGAGTGGAAATATAAGCATCATTGTGTTGGGACAGAATCGTAAATAATCTTCACAATAGCAGAGCCAAGATGGCACAGTAGAAAGACACACATACGCTAGCTCGTACCCCACACACAGCCCATAATAGACCTGTAAAGAAGAACTTGCAACAAATTCTCGAGCAGCAGAAGCTGCAGAACAACAGAGTGGAGGAGATATCTAGCCCAGAGTGACCTGAAAGACAAATGGGAAAGGTCTGTCCCACTGGGCCCAGAGTAGAGCCCAGACTAGCCTTGAACACGTGACACCAAGACGAGCAGATCCGAGCAGGCTTCAGGGATAGAAGTGGCAGTGGGAGTGCAGATCCCTCAACCCACAGGCACCAAAGGTCAGTGAGAAGGTCTTTTCTGCTGTCTGAGAAGGGATTAGGGTATCCCCATAACTCAGGCCTCCTCAGGTGGCAGCAGTGGAGGCAGCAACAGATAGGGGCTCCCAAAACAGGCAGTAGCCTGCATCCATTGTTGAAGGTCTCATTATAAACCCCCTGAGGGAACTGAGCCCTGTGTGGCAGCCCTGCCCCTGCCTAAAGCCCATGAGGGATTGTAGCAGCTCATCTGAATCTCAGCACCTCTCCCCCAACCTTCCACCCTGTGCTGGCTTGGTGAAACTGGAGGAGAGGTGGTTGTGGAGAGTAAACTCAGAAGTCAAGTAACTGGCTGAGAAAATGCCCAAAAAAAGGGAAAAAAAAAATAAGACCATAGAAAGTTACTTTCTTGGAGAAGAGGTGTCTCCTCCAATACTTTCAGATGAGGAAGAACAAGGCTTACTGTCACAGGAAGTCAAGGCCCCTGCCTCCAGGGCCTCCAAAAGGAACTCAAATTGGGCTCAGGCAATAGAAGAGTTTAAAAAACAAGTTAGCAGCTTACTAAAGGAGAACCAAAAAAAAGTACTGAGGAAAATAATAGCTTTAAAAAGAGGCTGACTCAATTGGAAAAAGAGGTCCAAAAAGCCAATGAGGAGAGGGAGGTTTTAAAAAGCAGAATTAGCCAAATGGAGGAGAAGATTCAAAAGCTCACTGAACAAAACAATTCGTTGAAAGAGAGAATTGAATGCAGGGAAATGAATGATTATGAATTAAAGCAAGCTGTTAGTAAACAAAACCAAAAATTTGAAAAAAAAAATAGGAGATAATGTGAAACATCTCATTGGAAAAACAACTGACCTGGAAAATAGATCCAGGAAAAACAACTTAAAAATTATGGGACTACCTAAAAGCCATGATCAAAAGAAAAGTCTAGACATTATCTTCCATGAAACTATCAAGGAAAACTGCCCTGATGTTCTAGAATCAGAGAGCAAAATAAATATTGAAAGAATCCACCAATCACCCCTTGAAAGAGACCTGAACAGAGAAGCTCCTAGGAATATTGTGGCCAAATATCAGAGTTCCCAGATCAAGGAGAAAATACTGTAAGCAGTCAGAAAAAAAAATAATTTGAGTATTGTGGAAATACAATCAGGATAACACAGGATCTGGGAGCTTCAACATGAAGGGAGTGAAGGGCTTGGAATGAGATGTTTCAAAGGTCAAAGTAACTGGGATTGAAACCAAGAATGACCCACGCAGAAAATCTGAGTATAATACTTTAAGGGAATAAATGGTCATGCAATGATATAGAAGACTTTCAATCATTCATACTGAGGAAAAGACCAGATCTGTATAGAAAATTTGATTTTCCAAGACAAGAATCAAGAGAAGCATGAAAAGGTAAACAGGAAAGAAAAATCGTAAAAGACTCTCTAAAGCTGAAGTGTTTAGATTACTACATGGACAGAAAATATTTATAATTCTTGAATCTTTTCTCAGTATTTGGGTAGATGGAGATATTGTACACACACACACACACACACACATACACAAATATAGATAGAGAGTACAGGGTGTACTGAATCAGAAGAGATGATATCCTTGCACAAAAAAATTAAAATAAAATAAAAATTAAGGGTTGAAGGAGGAAAATGCCAGGAAGAGAAAGAGAGAAATTGAATAGGGCAGGCTATAACTCATAAAAGAGATAAGAAAAATCTTGCTCAATGGAGGAGAAAAAGGAGAAGGGGAGAGGGAAAAAATGAAGCTACTCTCCACATGTGGTTGAAGGAGGAAATAACATACTCACTAAATTTGATATGAAAATTTATATCACACCACAGGAAAGTAGGAGAGGAGGCAATAAGTGGGATGAGGGGAATGTCAGAAGGGAGGGCAAATGGGAGAAGGGAGTCACTAGAAATAAACACTTTCAAGAAGAGACAAGGTCAAATGTGGGGGAAAAATAAGGGGAGATAAAGTAGGACAGAAGGCAATATAATTAGTATTACACAACATGATTATTATGGAAGTCTTTTTCAAAACACATATTTAGTCTGTATTGAATTGCTTCCCTTCTCAGTGGGGCTGGGGAGGGAGGGGGTTGGGAGAGAAGTTGGAATTCAAAGGATTAGAAATAAATGTTGAGAATTTTTATTGCATACAGTTGGGAAATAAGAAATACAGGGAATGGGGCATAGAAATTTATCTTGCCCTACAGGAAAGGAGAGAAGATGGGGATAAGGGAAGGGTGGGGTGTGATAGAAGGGAGGATACATTGAGGGAAGGAGTAATCAGAATGCAAGTTATTAGGAAGTGGGGGGAGGGGAGTGATGGGGAGAAAAATTGGACATGTTACAAAGTGAGGTAAAAGCAATAAGTATTAAAACGATTGAGTTAACTACTGAGACCAAATCAATGACATCTTTAGTTTGGGGAAAAGAATTTTAGTCTAAATTTCCTAGAGGAAAGTAACCTCAGGTAAAATTTGACATTGATGGAAAAGTTAAGGTTTTAATGGTAAGTTTGATTTTATGATTGCTATTTAATCAGGAACTAGAACATGTATAGAAAGACATGTGAGCCACTTAAGACTGGCCTCAAAAGACGTTCCTTAACTAAAGTGAAATTATAATCATATTTGAAACCTGGTTATTGGAACTTGCCATTTTTAGATGCTATGGGACTATTAAGTGACTGTCCTTGTGAGTGTAAGTCCAGTTATGGATAGCAAGAAAGGTGTTCTGAGCCTCCAATCCATGATGCCAGTAAGCCTGTGAGATGCTGGTGTGAACTGCAAAAGGTGATTTCATGGGAAGGATGGGAGAGCAGCTGTTCAGCCTGAGCTGAGGTAGGATACTCCTGACTCAATTTCCCCACTGACACCTAGCAGACTTTAAGCCTATCTGAATGCAAGTGGACAATCTAATCCCTCCTGGAACTGACATGAAGTTGGGGAGACATTGTTTCCCTGCAATGTCCCTACTCTTGGTGGCAATTTCCTATAGTCAAAAGGTTTGTAAGATTAATACTATATCTATTAAATTATAGATTATTGGTAGGGGAATATCCAAGGTTAATTACATCAAGAGCTTGTGAAGTCAGCTACAGAAATATTATTTGTGTCTCAGTTAATGTTGAAAAAAAAATTCTTTTGTGGTCCATATTGTAAATGCTTTAAAAAGAAATATCACCTGACCAAAAGTTTGAATTGTGTTATCTATTATAAAATGTGTTAAAAAGGAAAAATAAAACAAATAAATAAATAAATGATCTTCACCATGGCAGAACTGGATGCTAGCCTCTGACCTTGGCTTAGTTCTCACTCGGGTGCCATGGCAGTTGACTATTGTCTTTTCTATTTCCACAATATTCTCACATATACTATATCCCCATCATCCCTCAGCCACCATTCTAGTTAAAGGCTTATTACTTAAAACTTGCATTATTGATGCATTCTTCTATTTAGTCTTCCTGTCTCAGGTCTCTTCAAATGATCTTCTGCTCACCTATTGGAGTGATTTTCTATCAACAAACACCTAGCCATATTACCCCCTCCTACATAATATACTACCTCTAATGGCTTTTCATTACTTTCAAGACCAAATATAAATTACCCTGTTTAGCATTTAAAGTGATTCACCACATGACACCACACTTCCTTTTTAGCCTTAATATATATTTCTTTCCTACATAAAACCCACAATTAAGCCATTTTGACCCAATTGCTGGTCATTACATTTTATATTCCCACCTTTGGGCTTTTTGCACTGTTACCCATGCCTGACATATTTGTGTCCTGAACTCTGTCCCTTGAAATATGTGCTTTCCTTCAAAACTCAGTGCCGGAAATTACTTTTGCAGGAGGCCTTCCTTTTTCCTCCTCCAGTTTCTAGTGACTCATCCCATGTGCCAAGACTACTTTGTTTCTTCTACGTGTGTGTTTTGTTCTTAGCTATATTTCCTGTTTTACAATTTTATATGTACACATTATCTCACCCATTGGAATTTAAAAGTTCTTTAATGGCAGAGCATGGTTCATTTTTATCTCTCGATCTCCAGTAGAACACCTTACACATATTAGATGCTTAACAATGTCTCACTGATTGAATAATAGGTAAGCATGTATTTATGGAATTTGGTTCCTATCTTGCTTTCTCATATGTAGCTACTTTGACCCTGAGCCAATCATATGACTCCTCTGGTATCAGCTTCCACGAGAGAGGGGTTGGAATATTTGATCTCTAAAGTTGCTTTCAGTACTAATATTCTTGGCATCTATGAAAAGTATTACAAGCTCCATGAAAGCAAAATCTTCTTATGCAAATTTTCACCTCTGCCCCAGTAAGAAGTAGAGTGCTATGTACACATAGTTCCTTAATAAATGTGCATTCAATTGAGTGGAATATGATACGAAGTGTTTTTGATCACAAGAAGGCAGTATGTCAAACTTTAATATTAAATGTTAATATGTTTGCACAAAATTGAAATTTGTGTCATCTGAAGAGGAGAAAGAAAGGAAAAGAGAGAGAGAGAGAGACAGAGACAGAGACAGAGAGACAGAGACAGAGAGACAGAGAGAGAGAGAGCAACCACCCCCAAATGACTGAATTGAAACTGGGTAGAGAGAGGAAAGACAATACAACAGCATTATAAATTTTCCCTCTATCTACTAGATATTCTTCCTCTTTTTCATCTATGTAGAAAAAAAGTTATCATTTAGAAAAAGAAATGCTGTAGTCATACTGAGGATTAATTTCTACCTCAAGTTTAACAATTTCTTCAATGTCTCCTGCAAAGCATAATTAGATATTATTTTTATCCAAACTGCAATACACTTGATAGCCCTTCTGTGAAACTACTCCAGGTAGTTACTTCCATCTTCAGTTTTGTGCTGCACTGATGAAGAAAAATGGGATTTCTCAAATGGCTTGCACAATACCAGCCAATTCTTATGAGCATTACCATGCGTTATTTTTTCAAAGTAAACACTGCCTTGGTTCTCTTTATAAGTTCAAGTTTGTTCTCTCTTGGTAGCAGTTGAATAAAAAAAAATTCTCCACATATTTTATTCTTCACTACTTCATTCATCCTTTAATTATATTTCTGGGCTAATAAAGTCATGCTTTAGCCAAATATTTAAATCATTTTTGTTGTTGTTGAAGTCTAAAATATAGTATTTTTTCATGTACAGTGTCATATCGAGAAGACTCACTGAATCACAGAAGGCACCTTAAATATTATTTATCTTGCATGTTTTTAATTAAGTTACTTCCATTCTTTTCCACATTGTAATTTCTTATTACTTTCATGAAACAGTTTGGACAACCTTTCTCTGAGGGACAAAGCAATAAATTTAAAATTCCAGGGATATTAACCAATAACTATATAGTGTAATAATTGCTCTTAGCTTTATAATTTTTTGATAATTTTCCATGTTCATTAACTCCTATGTAGGTTTTTAATTATTGTTCTAAAAATATATTTCAATTGATTGTTTTTTACTTTGCATTTCCCCAATTTTAAATGGCTTAAATACTAAATAATTGAATCTAAGAATTGGAAGATTCCTCAAAACTCATGTAGCCTATTTCTTAAAACATTAATTTTAACTACAGTATCTCCAAGTGCTCATCCATTCTATTCTTGAAAATCTCTAATTTTTAAATTCCCATGATATAGTTGACTCTTTGCATATATTTGAATTTACTTAGATTTTCAACTTGGTAAACCAAATGTCAGAATTCCCTATACTTTAGTTTACTGTCATGTATATCATTGGTCAATAAACCTGGTAGCAATTTCACTGTGATGCTTGTTTATATGTAATGGTCATCTTAGAATATTTCACATGAGATCTTGGCCCATACTGTGTTTGTTGTCCTCAGGATTCAGGGACACACACACATATACATACATATATATACATGCACACACATATATGTAAATATATATACATATATATACATGCACACACATATATGCAAATATATATATATATATATATATATATATATATATATATATATATATATATATATATATATATATATATTCCCTGGTCAGGTAGAAAAGGTATAAAATGATGTAAACCACATTGTTTCAGGAAATGCACAAATTGAGGAGAAAAGTCTATAAGTGATATACTGGTTTCTAAATATTGGTAAATTTATTTTGGGATTATTATTCTTTTTGTTAGAGAATATTAACAAAATATGGCATGTAACAATGATAGTCTAATACACACATATATTTTCTCATTTACAGTTTAAAACTAAGGTTATCAACCCTTTGTCCTAGTCACAGAGGTCATTGACCATGTTTCATCATATGATGTAGGTTTTCTTCTATTTAGGAAAAAGGCACAATCTGATAGGCAAGTCTTGCTGAAAACAAAAGAAAATTCAGTTTGTGGCAATAAAAAAAATTGATAAGGACCTACACCAAACAGGTGATTTGAGTTTGGGACCATCTGGACTGTTTAACCCTAAATGCACTGAAACTTTCCCCATGTGTTGTCTTCACCTGTTGGAATGTGAGCTTCTTGAGAGCAGGTACTGTCTTGTTTTTCTATTAATATTCATTGCACTTTTCACAGCTCTCTTTTCATGAAGAAAGTACTTCGTTAAAGTTTCATTCATCATGAAGAATGTGAAGGGGAATAAGGTGAATTGAAGACTGGAAAGTTTGGAAGGATACAACTTATGAAGGGGAATAAATGTCTAACACAATTTAAAATGTTGATCCTGAAGGTAATAGAGAACCACTAGGCTTTTTTTAAATAGTGGAGTTTAAGAGCTGACAAGATCACACTGTATGTTAGGAAGATCATCTTGGTAGTTGAGTAGAGGATAGATGGTAGTGGAGAGAGAATTAAGACAAGGAGATTATCCACAAGGCTATTGCACATGTCCAAGTATAGGATAATGAAGATTTGAATCAGGGTGACAGTTGTATGACAGAAAAGAAGGGGACATATAGGAGAGATGTTCTGAAGGCAGAAACAATATCTTGACCACAGTTTTGATGTGTTGAGTGAAACTGAGTGAGGAATTGAAGATGACACTGAGGTTGCAAGGTTGGGTGGTATCCTTGAAAAGAATAGAAAAGTTAGTGAAAGGGGTGGATTCTGGAGGAAAGATATTGAATTCCATTTTAGACTTGTTGAGTTTAAGATGCCTATAGGATATATAGTTTGAGATATCCACAATAAGACTAAAGACGAATATCGACATTTGCACATCATTTGTATAAAGATGTAAATTGAACTCATGGACCCAGAATAGATACTTGGAGAATAATCAGTGTTTGTGAATGTTTCCTGGATGAAGGTCAAGCAAAAGAAACTGGTAGGAAGAAAACCAGGAGTGAACACTGTTGTGAAAACTTAGAGAAAAGAAAGTTATCTAGACGAAAATGTTGGACAGTTTGAAATGCTTCAGATAAGTCAAGAAGGATCAGAATTGAGAAAAGGTGATTATATTTGACAAATAAGAGATAACTGGTAATTTAGGAAAGAGGGAATTCATATAAAAATGAGTTTGGAAGCCAGATTGAAGAAGGTTTAAAAATAAATTAAAGGAGAAAAATTAGAAGCACATAGCTAGTGTAAATGGTTTCCTTCAGGAGTTTAGCCAAGAAAAATGTAGAATAGTAGCTAGCTGGAGTGATAAAGTCAAGTCAGATTTGTTTTTAAGGATTGTGTGGACATGAAAATGTTTTTTGGACCTGGAAAAAAAAAGCATTTGAGAAGGATAGATTGGATATCAGACGGTGGGTATGATAGAAGGAGAGAGTTACTGTAAAGGAAGGGAGATGATGGAATTGAGGATGCATGTTGAAATATCAGCTTTGGTAAAGAGAAGGGTCATCTCTTCATATAAGAGTTGAAAGAGAAAATTTTGG
This sequence comes from Bettongia penicillata ogilbyi, assembly GCA_023548195.1. Classification (NCBI taxonomy): domain Eukaryota; kingdom Metazoa; phylum Chordata; class Mammalia; order Diprotodontia; family Potoroidae; genus Bettongia; species Bettongia penicillata. The sequence goes on from JAJHZJ010000357.1 coordinate 3,915,934, forward strand.
GAGGAAATGTGTTAATCATGTGGATAAAGAAGGGGTGTGGGTGGGTGAGGTAGCTTTTGGAAAAGGAGGTCATTATTTTGTGAAGTATGAGATATAGTCCTCAGCTGAGAGGATGGTTGGAAGAGGTAGTTAGGTTTAAGGAGAGATAAGAATGTTTGGAATGACTGCTATGGCAAGGGGAATAGATAATTGATTAGAGAGGTGTAAACATATTGTCTTGTCTTTTACTGCTGTGTATTTTGTGCCTAATCTATTCCACAGATACACCAATCTATTTTATAACTGGTACCAGCTTGTTTTCATGATTACCTCTTTGTAATATAGTTTAAAATCTAGAACTACTAGGCTGCGTTCTGTAAAATTTTTTCATTGATTTTCTTGCCCTTGATTTTCCTCATCTTTTCTTCTGCCAGATAAATTTTATTACTAGTTTTTCTAGTTCCATAAACTATTTTTGGTCATTCAATGTGTAGGACACTGAATAGGTAAAACAATTTCAGAAGAAATGTCGTTTGGCTATATTGGCTCAGCCTAAACACGACTAATTAATACTTTTTAGTTGTTTAGATCTGTATTCATTTATGTAAAAAGTGTTTTTTTAATTGTGTTCATACAATCCCTGGGTTTGTCTTGGTAGGTAGACTCCCAAGTATTTTATATTGTCTACAGTATTGTCTACAATAAAATGCAATATTTATTGTTTCCATTATTTTAAATGAATTTTTTTCTTTTTATTTCCTCCTGTTAGACTTTACTGATGATGGATGTGGCTTTATTTTATATCCTGGAATTTTGCTGAAGTTATTTCTTTCAACTGATTTTTCAGTTGATTTCTAGGGCTGTATTAAGTCTAAAATCATATCATCTACAAAGACTGATATTTTTTCCCCCCTTGCCTTTTTTTATTCTTTAAATTTCTTTTTCTCATCTTATAGCTAGCATTTCTAATACAATGTTGAATAATGTGGTGATAATTAATGTCCTTATTTTGCTTTTGATTTTAATGGAAAGGCTTCAGGTTCATCCCCATTACAAATAATGCTTGCATTTTTTTTTGAGATTTCTTTTGTTTGCAATTTTCAACAATCACTTAAATAAGTTCCAAACTCTCTCTCCCTCCCTCCTCCAGATGGCATGCAATCTCATATAGGTTCTACAAATACATCTTTATTAAACACATTTTCACATTAGTCATATTGCATAGAAGAATCAAAACGAATGGGAGAAAGCATGAGTAAAACTAAACAAAACCAAACATAACAAATGAGAAAATAGTCTACTTCATTCTGTGTTCTGTCCCCGTAGATCTTTCTCTGGAAGTGGATGGCATTTTACATCATGAGTCCTTCGGAAATGTTTTACATCCTTGCCTTGTAGAGGACTAAGTCTATCAAAAATAGTCAACACAGAACATGGCTGTTACTCTGTATAATGTTCTCCTGGTTCTGCTCACTTCACTCAGCATCAGCCGATCCAGGTATTTCTGCAGTCCACTTGTTTGTCCTTTTTTATGGCACAATAGTGTTCCACTACAGTCATATAACATAACTTGCTCAGCCACTCCCCAATTCAGGGGTATTCCCTTGTTTTCCAGTTCTTGGCCACCACAAAAAAGAGCTGCTATAAATATTTTTTATGATCTCTTTGGTATACAACCTTAGAAGCCATGTGGCTAGGTGAAACGGTAGGCACATTTTTATAGCCCTTTGGGCATAGTTCCAAATTGCTCTCCAGAAAGTTGGATCAGCTCACAGCTCAACCAACAATGAATTAGTGTTCCAAATTTTCCACATCTCCAGTATTTATCATCTACCTGTTTTGTCATGTTAGCCAATTTGATAGGAGTGATGTGGTATCTCAGAGTTGTTTTGATTTGTATCTCCATAATTAATAGTGATTTAGAGCATTATTTTTCAAATCACTATAGATAGGTTTAATTTCTTCCTCTGAAAACTGTCTGTTCTTATCTTTAGACCATTTATCAATTGGGGAATGACTTGTTTTCTTATACATTTGACTCAGTTCTCTATATATTTTAGAAATGAGGCCTTTATCACAGACATTAGTTGCTAAAATTCTTTCCCAATTTTCTACTTCCCTTCTAATCTTGGTTCCATTAGGTTTGTTTATGCAAAACTTTTTCAATTTAATGTAATCAAAATTGTCCATTTTGTACTTTATTTTGCACTCTTGCTTGGTCACAAATTACTCTTTTCTCCATAAATTTGGCAAAATATTTTTTGCTCCCCTAATTTGTTTATAGTATCAGCTTTTATACCTAGATTGTGTACTCGTTTGGACTTCTTCTGGTATATGATGTCAGATATTGGCCTATGCCCAGTTTTTGCCACACTATTTTCCAGTTTTCCTGGAAGTGTTTTTTCAAACAGTGAGTTTTCATCTCAGAAGCTGGGGTTCCGGGGTTTATCAAACAGTAGAATGCTATATTCATTAACAACTGTGTCTTGAGTACCCAACATATTCCACTGATCTATCCCTCTATTCCTTAGCCAGTACCAAGTGTTTTTGATGATTGCTGCTTTATAATACAATTTGAGATCTGGTAGGGAGAGGCCACCTTCCCCAGTATTCCTTTTCATTAGTTCCCTTGATACTCTGGGCTTTTTATTCTTCCAGATGAATTTTGATATTCTTCTGTCTAGATCTATAAAACAGGTTTTAGGTAGTTTGATTGGCATGACACTGAAAAAAACCATTAATTTAGGTAGAATTGTCATTTTTATTATATTAGCTCAGCCTACCCACAAGCAACAAATGTTTTTCCAGTTATTTAAATCTGACTTTATTTGTGTGAAAAAGTATTTTGTAATTGTGTTCATATAGTAGATGAGTTTGTTTTGGTAGGTAGACTCCCAAATATTTTATAGTGTCTATCCTAGCTTTAAATGAAATTTCTCTTTCTATCTCTTGCTGTTGGCCTTTGGTAATAACATATAAAAATGCAGATAATTTATTTGGGTTTATTTTGTATCCTGCTATTTTGCCAAAGTTGTTTGTTATTTCAAGTAGTTTTTTACTCGATTCTCTAGGATTCTCTAAGAGTATCATCATATCATCTACAAAAAGTGATAACTTACTGTCTTCTTAGCCTATTCTAATTCCTTCAATTTCTTTTTCCTCTGTTATTGCTAAATCTAACATTTCTAGTACGATATTGAATAATTGACATGCTTGTTTCGCCCCTGATCTTATCAGAAATGCATCTAGCTTCTTTCCATTACCATAATTCTTGCTGATGACTTTGGGTAAATGCTACTTATTATTTTAAGGAAGTCTTCATTTATTCCTACGCTCTCCCATGTTTTCAATAGGAATGGTTGTTGTATTTCGTTGAAAATATTTTCTGCATTTATTGAGATAATCATATGATTTCTGTTAATTTTGTTGTTGATATGATAAACTATGCTGATAGTTTCCCTACTATTGAACCAACTATGGATTTCTACTATAAATTCTACCCCATCAAAGTGTTTGGTGATGATTTGCTGTAATCTTTTTTGCTACCATCTTATTTAAAATTTTTACATCTATATTCTGTAGGGGAATTGGTCTCTAATTTTCCTCCTGGTATAGGTATCAGCACCATATTTGTATCATAAAAATAATTTGGTGGGACTTCTTTTTGATCAATTTTCTCAGTTTATGTAGTATTAGATTTAACTGCTCTTTGAATGTTTGAAAGAATTCACTTGTTACTCTGTCTGAGATTTTTTCTGAAGAAGTTCATTGATGTCTTGTTCAATTTCTTTTTCTGAGATGGGTTTATTTAAGTACTTTATTTCCTCTTTTAATCTGTAAAATTTACATTTTTGTCAGTATTCATTCTTTTTCACCAAGACTGTCAAATTTGTGGGCATACAATTGGTCAAAATAATTTCTAATTATTGTTTTAATTTCCTCTTTATTGGAGGTGAATTTACCCTTTTCATTTTTGATGCACATAATTTGGTTTTCTTTTTCCTTTTTATAAATCAGATTGACCAAAGTTTTGTCAATTTTATTGTTTTTTCCCATAAAACCAGTTCTTAGTTTTATTTATTACTTAAATAGTTTTCTTAACTTCAATTTTATTAATCTTTCCTTTCATTTTCAACTTTTCTAATTTGGTATTTACTTGGGGATTTTCAATGTGCTCTTTTCTGAGCTTTTTCATTTGCATGCCCATTTCATTGATCTCCTCTTTCTCTATTTTATTCATGTAAGCATTTAGAGATAAAAAACTTTCCCTAAGAACTACCTTTGCTGCATCCCATTAGTTTTTGCAGGTGGTCTCATGATTGTCATTCTCTTAAATAAAGTTATTGATTGTATGATTAGCTGTTTGACTCACTCGTTCTTTATGATTAGAGTATTTAAATTTCAATTAATTTTTGGTCTATCTTTCTATGGCTCTTTATTACATATAAATTTTTTTACGTCATGATCTGAAAAGGATGCATTGACTTTCTGTCTTTCTGGCCTGAACTCGGAGGGTTTTATGCCCTAGTACACAGTCAATTTTTGCATGTGTGTCACTGAGAAAAAGTATATTCCTTTCTATCACCATTCAGTTTTCTCCACTGCTCTATCATATCTACCTTTTTCCAGAATTCTATTCACCTCCTTAACTTCTTTTTTATTTTAAGGTTAGATTTATCAAGTTCAGAGAGGAGGAAGTTGAGGTCCCCCACTAATATAGTTTTGCTACTGATTTCTTCCTGTAATTCCCTTAACTTCTCCCCTAAGCGTTTGGATGCTATACCATTTGGTGTATAAATGTTTACATTTAGCAATGATATTGCTTCATTGTCTATTGTGCCTTTCAGTAGAATATAGTTTACTTTCTTATCTCTTATGATTAGATCTATTTTTGCTTTTGCTTTGTCTGAGATTAGGATTGCTACTCCTGCTTTTGTTACATCAGCTCAAGCATGATATATTCTACTCTATTCTTTTAACTTTATGCTGTGTGTATCCCACTGTTTCAAATGTGTTTCTTGTAAACAACATATTGTATGATTATGGTTTTTAATCCATTCTCTTAACCACCTCCATTTTATGAGAGAGTTCATCCTATTCACATTCACAGTTATGATTACTATCTGTGTCTTTCTTGCCATCCTATTTCCTCCCCATGTGTTTGGTTTTATTTCTCCCTTCCCCTCCTCAAAAGAGTTTTACTTTTGACCACTGCCTTTCTCAGCCTTTCCTCCCATGTAACACATCCTCAACTTTCTTTCTCCTTTCCACTCCTACTGCCTTGTAGTGAAAGTGAGACTTTTATACTTAACTGATAATGTTATTCCCTCCTTGAACAAAATCTGATGAGAGGAAAGGTCATACAGTGCTCATCTCCCTCCCTTGTTTCCCCCTACTATAATACATTGTTGTGCACTTCATGTGATGTACTTTAGCCTTTTCTGCCTCTTCCTTTCTTCTTATGCCTTCATACCACTTAATTTGACTTTTTTTATTATCACATCAATTAATTTATACTCCCACCTTCTATCTATGTATATCCCTTTTAAATGTTGAAATAAATATAAAATCTCAAGATAAACAAGTATCATCCTCCCATATAGGTATGTACATGATGTGAATATAAGCTTCCCGCCCCCCCCCCCCCAGTTACCTTTTTATGCCTCTCTTGACTCTTGTATTTGAAGATAAAATTTTCTCTTGAATTCTGGTCTTTTCATCAGAAAGGTCTGGAAATTCCTTATTTCATTGAATGTCCATCTCTTTGCCTGAAAGATTGTACTCAATTTTGCTGGGTACTTAGTCCTTTGTTGTAGTTCAAACACCTTTGCCTTACAGAATATCATATTCCAATTCCTCTGATGTTCCTTTTTTTTTACTGTTTATTTATTTATTTTCAGTTTTTAACACTCATTTCCATAAAATTTTGAGTTCCAAAATTTTTCCACATCTCTCCCCTCCCCCACCACATACTGCCTTGCATTCTGATTACCCCTTCCTTCAATATGCCCTCTCTTCTATCCACCCCTCCCTTCCGTTATCCTCATCTTCTCTCTTTTCTTGTAGGGCAAGATTGATTTCTATACCACATTACCTGTTTTCCTTATTCCCAATTGTATGCAAAAACAATTCATGACATTCGTTCCTAAAACTTTGAGTTCCAACTTATCTCCCGTCCTCCTTCCCCACCAATCCCCACTGAGAAGCCAAGTAACTCAATATAGACTATATATGTGTAGTTTTGCAAGAGTTCCATCATAGTCATGCTGTGTAAGACTAACTATATTTCCCTCCATCTTATCCTGTCCCCCATTTATTCTATTCTCTATGTTGACTTTGTCCCTCTCCAAGAGTGTTTACTTTTAATTACTCCCTACTCCCACTTGCCCTCCCTTCCATCATCCCCCTATCCTGATTATCCCTTTCTCCCCTACTTTCCTGTAGTGTAAGATAGATTTTCATGCCAATACAGTGAGCATGTTATTCCCTCCTTAAGCCAAATGTGAAGGAAGTAAGCTTCCTTTTTCCCTCTCTCCTCCTTTTACTCCTCAGTTGAAAAAGCTTTTTCTTGCCTCTTTTATCAGAGATAATTTGCCCCATTCCATTTCTCCCTTTCTCCTCCCACTATATTCCTCTCTCACCCCTTAATTGTATTTTTTAGATGTCATCCCTTCTTATTAAGTTCACCCTGTGATCTGGCATATTTATACACATATACATATGCATATGTGTGTGCATATATTACTCCAACTACCCAAATACTGAGAAAAGTTTCAAGAGTTACAAATATAATCTTTCCATGCAGGAATGTAAACTGTTCAATTTTAGAAAGTCCCTTATGATTTCTCTTTTCTGTTTACATTTTCATGCTTTTCTTGATTCTTAGGTTTGAAGGTCAAATTTTCTATTCAATTCTGGTCTTTTCAACAAGAAAGCTTGAAAGTCTTCTATTTCATTGAATGACCATTTTTTCCCCTGAAGTGTTATACTCAGTTTTGCTGGGTAGGTGATTCTTGGTTTGAGTCCTAGTTCCTTTGACTTCTGGAATATCCTATTCCACGCCCTTCGATCCCTTAATGTAGAAGCTGCTAGATCTTGTGTTATCCTGATTGTATTTCCTCAATACTTGAATTGTTTCTTTCTAGCTGCTTGCAATATTTTCTCCTTGATCTGGGAACTCTGGAATGTGGCTACAATATTCCTAGGAGTTTCTCTTTTCAGATCTCTTTTAGGATATTATCAGTGGATTCTTTCAGTATTTATTTTGCCCTCTGGTTCTAAGACGTCAGGGTAGTTTTCCTTGATAATTTAATGAAAGATGATGTCTAGGCTCTTTTTTTGATCATGTCTTTCAGGTAGTCCCATAATTTTTTAATTGTCTCTCCTGAATTTATTTTCCAGGTCAGTTGTTTTTCCCATGAAATATTTCACATTATCTTCTATTTTTTCATTCTTTTGGTTTTGTTTTGTAATTTCTGGGTTTCTCATAAAGCTTCCAACTGCTCCATTCTAATTGATAAAGAACCACTTTCTTCAGTGAATTTTTGAACCTCCTTTTCATTTGGCTAATTCTGCTTTTTAAAGCATTCTTCTCATCATTGCCTTTTTGGACCTCTTTTGCCAAATGAGTTAGCCTACTTTTTAAAGGCATTATTTTCTTCAGCATTTTTTTTTTGGTCTCCTTTAGCAAGGTGTTGACTCACTTTTCAAGCTCTTCCTTGACCTGAGACCATTGCATATTTATTTTGGAGGTACTGCATGCAGAAGCCATGAGTTCCTCTGACAGTATTCATTGTTCTTCCTTATCTGAAAGGATGGAGGAAAATACCTGTTCACCAGAAATGTAACCTTCTATAGTCTTATTTTTCCCCCTTTTTTGGGCATGTCCCCATCCAGTTACTTGACTTTTGAATCCTCTGTCAAGAGTAGGGTATATTCTGGGGACCTGAAATTTCTCAGTTCCTCCAAGGTGGCACAATCAAGGGAGAGTAGTTTACTCCTCTCCTGGCCTATACACTTGTCTGGGAGCAACCAAAAACTTTTCTACCCAGAATCGGCAGAAAAGTAGAATTCCCTCTCCACAACTACATCCTGTTCTCCCAACCCTCCTCCTCACCCCAGGGCTGGGCTTAGGGTTGAGATTCAGATCTGCTGCTCAGTTCCACCAGAGACTTTTTAGGTGGAAGAGTCCAATAATGGGTGCTGCTGCTACAGTGGCTGCTGCTTGCTGAGTCAGGGCACATTTTCTTTACTAGATGAAAAAACTTTGTCACTGACCTTTGAAGCTTTGTTTGGTGCTTGCAGGTTGAGGGATCTGAGAACTGCTGCTGCTGGAGATTCTGCCCCCAACGCCTGTTCTGATACTTTACCTGCTGGTGTCCAGGGACCAAGGCTAGCCTGGGCTCCATGGGCTGTGCTCCACTCTTTACCTCATGCCATAGACCTTTCCTGCTGGCTTTCCAAGCTACCTTGGGCTGGAAATCTCTTTCACTCTGTCCTTTTGTAACTTCTGCTGCTCTAAACTTCGTTTAGTCATTTTTTTCAGCTATTTTATGGGCTATGGGGGAAGAGCTAGCATATGTGCATCCATCTACTCTGCCATCTTGGCTCTGCCCTCTCTCCCCACCCCTATCCTTTAATGTGGAAGCTGCAAGTTCTTGTGTCATCCTGAGTGTAGCTTCTTGATATTTGAATTGTTTCTTTCTAGTTGCTTGCTGTATTTTCTCCTTGGCCTGAAAATTTTGGAATTTGGTAACAATATTTCTCAGAGTTCAATTTTCCAGGATCCATAGTCATAACACTTTCCTGTTCCCCAGGGACTAGATATGAGTTCCCACAATTATGGTTCAAAACATCTCAAATCACACTTGTGCAGAGTTATATAATGATAAATAATATAGACATCCACTGCAGTTGCACAGTGAGATACATGGATGAGGTGATGTAAACTTGTGAAGATATTGCTGGCAATATGCCTTCTTTGTCTATTGGCCTATAAGGTAGATGGTCATTGTTCAAGGGATGGAGATCCCTTAGGATTGAATGCACAAATGCTGTTTGGGACTCGACTGGTCACCATTGAGGCTTGGAGGGAACCTTAGTGTTGAGTGCACAAGCTGGAATGTGGTTTTTTGCCTTGACCAGGCTCCATTAAGGCTTAGAGGGAATCTGTGTTTGCCTCAACTGGCCTTCATTGAGGCTTGAAGGGACTTAGGTGATGCACAATTTGTGTCTGTCTTGATTGGCCCTGTTGAAATGTGGGGTAGTTGCCCCCCACTTCTCACAGGCCCTTGCCAGAAGGGTCATTAGGGAATACTGTAGGAGTTTGTGCTCTCATCATCAGCAATTCTCTTCTGAGAAAACTAAACTAGAATAAAGTGATGTTATTAGCCCCTTCTTAGTGTCTTTCCTGTCTGACCAAAACAAGTGAACCTGTGCTGTCAGCCCTCCTATATGTTGTGTTCATTTGTCTTACACTCCCTAATTTCCTTGGCTGTGCTAAGGCGCAGCTGTGGTCCTGATGCTGACTTCATCCCCTTTGGGCTCTGGATCTCCTGCTCGTCGTCTAAGGTTGGGCTTGCTGGGATGCCTCTGGTCCTGCATTGGTCCCCTTCAGCCACAGCAAGAGGTACCCTTCCCAGTGGTCTCCCTATTCTCCCAAGCTAAAAGACTACTTACTCCTGCTGGCTCCGCTATTCCAGGATTTTTACTGAGGCAATACTCTCTGGGTTTCTCAAGGTTAATCATAGTGGGTGAGAGTACTTAGAGTTTATTCTGCCATCTTGGTTCCCAGAAGTTCAAGTAGGTGACTTTCTAACATTTAGTCTGTGGGCTGATATTCTCAGAAGTAGCTGCTGCAGCTGCTGGGGGCCCTGTGCTTTTCTCTCCCTCAGTTCTGCTGTACTCCCGTCCTGTGCTGAGAGGCTTGGGAATCTGAACGGCTGCTGGAGATTCAATCCGCCTGATGCAGTTCCTGCTCTGCTATACCTACCTCTACCCTGATGCCACGGTGCACTCTGTGCTCCCTCAACCTGGTGTGACATATTCTTCCTGTAGGTCTTTTGGGCTGTGCTGCGCTGGACATCTGCTACACTATCTCCCAGTGAATTCTGCCGCTCTAAAATTCATTCCAGGTATCTAAGAGAATTTGTGGATGAACACAGGTGAGTCCCTGCTTTCATTCTGCCATCTTGGCTCCACCCTTTGCTTTTGGTTTTTGATAGATTGTGTTGCTTTTGAGTCATTTTCAGTTGTGTCTGACTCTTCTTGACCCCATTTTGGGTTTTTTTTTTTTGTTTTTTTTGTTTTTTTTTGGAAAAGATACTACAGTAGTTTTTTGTTTCTTTCTCTAGCTCATTTTGTAGATGAGGAAACTGAGGCAAACTGGGTTAAATGACTCATCCAGGTTTGCACATCTGGAAAATATCCGAAGCCAGATTTGAGATTATAAAGGTGAATCTTTGTGACACTATCCATTGTGCAACCTAGCTGCCCCTTTTAGATAGATACTGTTCATCATGTAAAGAAAGACTCCATTGACTTCTTTGCTTTCTAAATGTTTTTAATGGGAATAGGTATTGTTTATTGCCAAAGATATTTTCTGCATCTATTGATAGTCATATCTTTGTTTTTTGTTATAGATCTAGTCAATTATGCTTATAGCTTTCCTAATATCAAATCAACTCTGTATTCCTGATATGAATTCTACCTGATCATAGTGTATGATTTTTGTGATATATTGCTATAAACTCTCTATAAATATTTTTTAAATTTTGCATTAATATTAATTAGGGAAATTGACCTGTAATTTTCTTTCTATTTTTGCTCTTCCTGGTTTAGATATCAGCACTATATTCATGCTGTAAAAGAAGTTTGGCAAGATTCCTTTTTTGCCTATTTTTTCCAAATTGTTTATATAGCATGACTAATTGCTTTTTAAATGTTTAGTAGAGTTTACTTGTGACTCCATGTGATGCTGAAAATTATTTTTCTTCTAGATCTTATTGATGACTTGTTCAATTGCTTTTCTTAAGGTAGAGTTATTTAAATATTTTATTTCCTCTTCTGTTACTCAGAGCAGTTTATATTTTTGCAAATATTTATCCTTTTTTCTTATATTGTCAGTTTTCCTGGCACATTGCTGGACAAAATGACACCTAATAATAGCTTTGATTTCTTCTTGATTGGTGGTACATTCATCCTTTACATTTTTAATACTAGTTATTTGATTTTCTTCCTTTTTAAAAATCTTGACCAATGATTTATATATTTTATTGTTTTTTTTAAAAAATAAAACAGCTCCTACTTGTATTTATTAGTTCAATTTCTTTTTACCTTCATTTTATTAATTTTCTACTTTGATTATCTGTGTTTCAATTTGAAGTTAGTTGGGTATTGTTGATTTCTTTTTCTAGTTTATTTATTTGCATGCTCATTTTAGTGATCTTTTTCTCTCTTGATGAATACATTTAGAGAAATAAAAACTCCTCTAAATATTGCTTCTGGGGGATAAGCAGGATGGGGGAATGATGGAAGGGAGGGCAAATGGGAGGAGGGAGTAATTAAAAGTAAACATTCTTGGAGAGGGAAAATTCCACAAATTTTATACTGTTTTGTTATTGTCATTCTTTTAATGAAATTATTGATAATTTCTATGATTGCTATTTGACCCACTCATTTGATCATTTAGTTTATACATACCTTTTAATCTATGCTTACATGACCCTTTATTAGATATAATTTTTGTCCATTATGCTTTAAAAAGCACATAATTAATATTCTTGCTTTTCTGCATTTGGTTATGTTTTTTATGCCCATGGTCAATTTTTATGAAACTGTAATGCAAAGCGGAGAAAAAGATAGACTTCTTTCTACTGCTATTCAGTTTTCTCCAGGTGTTTTCAAGTCTGACTTTTCTAAGATTCTATTCATCTCCTTGTCTAATTTCTAATTTATTCAATGGTAAGATTTACCTAGCTCTGAAATGGGAAAGTTGAAGTACCACACTAGTATGGCTTTACTGTCTATTTCCTCCTCTAATTCATTACCTTTTCCTTTAAGAGTTTCAATGCTATACCTTTTGGTTCATGAATGTTTAATATTGATATTATTTAATTGTCTAGATTCCTTTAAACAGGATGTAGTTTCCTTTCCTATCTATTATATTTAGGTTGACTTTTTCCTTTTGCTTTGTCTAAGGTCATGATTGTTTTAACCCCTGTGTTGTTTTTTTTACATTATCTAAAGCATAATAAATTCTTCTCCAGCCATTGTTTTAACTCTGTGTGCTTTTCTATTTCAAGTGTATTTCTTGTAACAAACATATTATTGGACTTTGATTTCTAATCCACTATGTTCTCAATTTATGTTCAGTGAATGAGTTCATTCCATTCAACATCAAAATTATGATTACCAGCTCTTCATTTCTCTACATCCTCTTTTATTCTGTTTACCCTTTTCTTTCTTTTTTATCCTGTCCTTCCTTTAAAATCTGTTTTCCTTCTGACCATTACCTTCATTTATCTGCCCTCCCTTTTATCACACCTCCTTTCTTTTATCCTTTTTCTATCTTACTCTCCTGTTGGGTAAGACAGATTTCTATTTGAGTATGTATATGTGTATATTATATATATATATATATATATATATATATATATATATATATATATATATATGTGTGTGTGTGTGTGTGTGTGTGTGTGTGTGTGTGTGTGTGTGTGTATTCCATTTTTGAACCAATTTAGATGCATCCTTTATGAGATAATTTTCCCCATTCTTCCTCTCCCTTCTCTTTTTCAGGGAACTGTCTCCTTTTTGCCTCTCAATTTTTTAATACTGTCCCCACATAATCACTGCTACCACCTCTCACTACTTGCATAATCCTTCCAACTGCTCTACTAATGAAAAGTTCTTAGAAGATACATGTGTCATCTTTACATATAAAAATGTAAACATTAAAATTATGGAGTTCCTTAGGATTTTTTTTTCATGCTTACCTTTTTATGTTTCCCTTGAGTCTTATATTTGAAAGTCAAGAGTTTTACTCATCTCTGGTCTTTTCTTTCCTTTTTAAAAATAGCTAAATTATTTTTAGTTTTCAACATTCACCTCCACAAGATTTCAAGTTCCAAATTTTCTTCCCATTTCTCTTCTCCCCGTACCCTAAGATAGCATACACTCTGATTACCCCTTCCCTGGTTTGTTCTCCTTTTTATCACCTCACCTTCCTCTCTTATCCCCTTCCCCTGTACTTTCTTGTAGGACAAGATAGATTTCTATACCCCATTGCCTGTGTATCTTATTTCCTGGTTGTATGTAAAAATGATTTTAAACATTAGTTTTTAAAACTATGAGTGCCAAATTCTCTTCCTTCTTCCTTCCTCACTCACCCTCATTGATAAGGCAAGGGATTTGATATAGTTTATATATGTGTAGTTATACAAAACACTTCCATAATAGTCATGTTGTGAAAGACTAACTACATTTCCTTCCCTCCTATCCTGCCCCCCCCATCTATTCTATTCTCTCCTTTGACCTTGTCCCTTTCCAAAAAGTGTTTTCAGCTTTGGACTTTTCAGCAGGAACTCTTGAAAGTACTCCATTTCATTAAACATTCACTTTTCCTTTGAAAGATTATGCTCAGTTTTATTGTGCAGGTGATTTTTGGTTGTAATGCTAGTTTTTTGCCTTCTGTAGTTCCATATTCTAAGCCTTTCATTCCTTTAATCAGGTAATTGCCAAATCTTGTGTGATCTTAACTGTGGTTCTATAATATTTGAATGATTTCTTTCCTGTTACTTGAAGCATTCTCTCTTTAAACTGGGAGTTCTGGAAATTGATCAAAGTATTCCTGAAAGTTTTCATTTTTGGATCTCTTTCAGAAAGTTTTAATTTCTATTTTACCCTTTGCTCTAGGACATTGGGAAAGTTTTCCTTTATAATTTCTTTCTTTATTTGGATGGGGGGGGGAGCATGGAGAGGCAATTGGAGTTATTTGCCCAGAGTCACACAGCTAGTAAGTGTCTGAGGCCAGATTTGAAATCAGATCTTCCTGAATGCAGGACTGGTGCTCTATATACTATACCACATTGCTATCCGTCCTTGATAATTTCTTGAAAAGTGATGTCTAGATTCTTTCTTGGATCATAGCTTTCAGGTGGTTCAATTATTTAAAATTATCTCGACTTACTGTCTTGTCAGTTGTCTTTACAATGGTGTATTTCATATTTTCTGTTATGTTTTAAATATTTTGGCTTTGTTTAACTCTTTCTTGATTTCTCATGGAGTCATTAGCATGCACTTGACAAATTCTCATTTTTAAGTAATTATCTTCTTCAGTGAGATATTGTACCTCTTTTTCTGTTTGTTCAGTTCTACCTTCCAAAGAGTTATTTTCATCAGTTAATTTTTGTACCTTTTTTTAAAGTCATTTGACCAATTCTGTTTTTAAGGTGTTATTTTTTTTGTTAATTTTGCACCCCTTTTACCAAGGTATTAATTATCTTTTCATAATTTTCTTCCTTTCCTTTCCTATTTTTTCTTTCTCACTCTCATTAATTTTGAAATCACTTATTTAGCTATTCTAGGAATTCTTGTTTGGCTTGTGTATAATTCACTTTTTTCTTTAAGGTTTTGCTTATAGATGTTTTAACTTCTTTGTCCTCTTCTTCCTTTATGTCTTGACTTTTCTGTCATGTCATCATAGCAGATTTTTATAATCAGGCTCTTTTTATTGTTTTCTCATTTCCACCATATTTCTTGATTTGTAACTTTATTTTATTGTTAAGTCCTGTTCCTTGCATGGATTATGGGATTGGTTCCTCTGTCTTAAGCTTCATAGCTTTTCATGCTGCTATTTTAGAGCTAGTTCTAGGGGTATGGAAATTTTCACTACTTTTGGGTGATATGATCTGGGAAGAAGTGTGTTCACTGCTCTCTTGATCTGAAAACTGGTCCTTACCCATGAAGGGCCCCTGATCCCTTGGGATTGCAATTGATACTGCTCCTCAGGGCCCCTCCTCCCATGGGACCAAAAGTGACACTGTTCTTCAGGGTCCCAAATCCTTTGAAGCCAAAAGCAATACTTCCCCTCAGGGCTTCTACATTCTCTTGATTAAAGGTATTCTTTTCCATCATTGAACTGTGCCCAAAACTGGGCACAAGCAATGAAGTTGCCAAACACTTGACCCTTAAGGCTAACACTGATTTTTGAACAAAAGTATTCCTCTTCACACTTGAATCTAGAAGTGGGTATAGGCAATGGAGTTGCAAAACAGTATCTGGTCCTATGTGCAGACCTAGCACGTGGGTATCCTATAAACTATTTTGGACCAGTTGCTCGGTCCCGTGCCCATCTCTGACTTGAAATTGCTGCTGCTTATGTCATTACCACCTAGTCCCATCACAAGTGCATCATCCATATGGGCCCTGCCCTCTCTCCTTTGTCACAGATTTCTTTTTCTGACAGCCTAAGTTTTCTAAGAATGGAAGAATTTCTCATTCTGACCATTTGTTGGTTTTATTCTTCCAGTATTTGATTTGAGGTGTTCTTTTATATTCATTTGTAGGAGAATATTGGCAGAGATCAGCTAAGCATTTTCTCAACTCTGCTATCTTTTCACCTTGAAGTCATTAGAAGGCTTATTTTATATGATCTTTTTTTTTTCATTTTTCCTGATAGCACAATAATATTCCATTAAGTTCATGTAATTACAATTTATTCTGGAGTCTTCTACATGTTAAGTATTCTATTAATTTCTACATCCTTACCACTCCAAAAATACTACTATAAATATTTTTGTACATGTTATCCCTCTCCTCATTTTTAAATCTCTATTCTTATTACTTATAGTGATTTGGAATATCTTTTTATATGGTTATTGATGTAGTGCATTTTCCTTTGTAATTCATGTATTAATATCATTTGATCATTTATATATATTGGAGTATGACTCCTGTTCTTGTATAATTTTATAAATTTCCTACGTATTTTCAATATCAAACTTTTTAAAGATAATTGTCATTTTTCTTAGTTAACTGTTTCTCTCTTAATTTTCATTCAGTGTTATTTGCTTGTGCCAAAACTTTGCAATTTTTATAACTGAAAATATCAACTTTATCTTTTATCATCATTCTCCCAGTTGTTTTTTCAGTAGTAGTTAATTCTGATTTTTTTTCTATCCTTGTTGTTTTTCTTCCTTTTTCTGATATCTTGTATTTCAGACATCCTCACAATTTTCTCTTTCTCGCTCTAGATGTCTTTTCTATATATTTCTGCAAAGTAAAATAGTGTCATAACAAACAACAATGAGAAAAAGAGATGGCAGATGCAATGCAGTTTTTACTGCTTCATTAAGAAAATAACAATGAAAAAGATAATAACACAACAAATTACAATGACATTGATTGTAACAATCTCATAGAATTAATAATTTTAAAGCATTTGCCATAACAAAAAATAAAACAACAAAAATACCTTAGTCAATACATACTTGACTTGTCAAGTGCATAGAGAAGTCTGCCAGAGGCAACAATGGTTTATAATATAAATTCATTTTTAAAATATCATGAGGATTGAGAATGTATTATTATGAAGAGGATAGAGGATAAAAAGCAGTTTAAAGAAAACTTGGCAAAAGACTCGAGAAAATTTATCCTGTGATCATATAAGTATAAGCATGTAAGAAGAACAAACAAAAAAAAATGCAAAATATCTGTAAACGTTTTTATTTAAAACCACAACAAAACAAAACTGTAATTTTGACCTTTAATGATAGTAGAGTCACCATACTTTGGCTTTGTGATATCTGTGAACGACAGGGTCCTGAATTTGTTTGTAGAAGTAAAATAGATTCAAATAGAATTAAACAAGAAAAATAGTTAGATTGAAATAAATATACATAATAATATATAATAAGTTATTAAACATCTCCAATATAGATCATGTCCCCTAAATTGTAGGTTTCATCATGTTACTTCTCTGCTCAAAAACTGAGTGCCTTCCTATTGTTTCTAGGATAAAATATAAACTCATCATTCCACAATGTCTCTAACCATTCTGAGATTAAAAAAAATAACCTCCTGCAGTCAGTCTATAATCTAATCAAAGTGAACAGCCAGCTTCACCCCAAATGTATTATGTCATCTCGAAATTTCCTGCATTCATATAAGCTGACACCCATGCCTAGACTATTTGCAATGCTTAGGACGTATAACTTGGTTCACAGGACAATTCAGTAGTTTTCAACAGCCTGTAGCCTCTACTGACCCCTCCATCAGTTATTAGTGCTCTTGCCCTTCTCAAATCACTTTGTTTCTATGGAAAATGTACTGCCCCACATCCAGCTCTTTGATAAGATAGGGCTAGCTATATCTTTGTATCCCCAGCACCAACACAGTATTTTTAACCTTTAAGGTACTTAATGAATACTTATTTAATTAATGAATAAAATATTAGTTTTAGATGATAATACATGGCTTATTTTGTTAAGTGACAATGTGGATATACTTATGACTCCTATGTATCTCTCATGTAAATTATTTATATAATGAAAATTCCCTCATATTTATTATTTCCACATGTATTTATGTTCTAGAACTCTGATGTATATTAAGGAAATTTCATATTGGATCCAAATCTCTCTTTTTATAACTTCTACCTATTTGTCCTAGATGGGCCATATCAAGAGAAAGTAGCTTCTTATGATTTAGTTAAAGAATATGGGTATCCTTAATTAGATCAAGAGAGTTCATCCAGGACTCTTCAGAGTAAGAAGAGTTGAATTACAGGACTTGGGGACTCTATTGCAGAATACTAAGACTATTTGTGACAGGAAATCAACAATAGAGTATGTAATCTTCACAGTCCAATTTTCTTCTAAATTACAGTCCCCAGATACTTGTGAAATCTGATAACCACTACTTACTCCTGATCATCACTACTTCATGTAATGGAATTGAGGGCACGTGATCCATATAAAGGCAATTAGGAAAATATTATTAAGATTTTCTAATCTGAAGTCAAATAGAGGCTTAGGATAAAGAGAGAAAGAGACATTTCATTTGATTAGCAGAATGCTGAAGTTTAATGCCAGATCTGGTGCCTATGTGTACTACTTAGTTGGCTGGTTGTTTTGTGTTTTATAAGTGATTAGCCCCTAGAGTGAGTACAAAAGAAGAAAATTAGAATAGGTGGAGGACTTAAAGAACAACCCAGAAGACAGAGGTTAAAGTAACCTAGAGATCTCTGGTTTTAGAAAGAGATAACATTATCAGTATAGTAGTTTGTTTAAATATTTTTAAAAAGTGATCAAGTTCTTTATCCACATGACTTCAGAGGTCAGAAATAGGAGAAATAAGCAAAATTTTAAAGATGCTTTTTTCTGCTTGATAAGAAAATCATCTTCCTAACAGCTAAATCCACCCAGAAGAGCAAAGGACTTATTCCAGATGCAATGGGTTCCTCCTTACTGAAAGTTTTAATGCAGAAGCTATTTAATCTTTTTCTCAGCAATGCTGTATAATGGATTACAACTACAAAACTCCTCCTATGTAATAGGAGTTCCTTCTATTTTCAAACACTTCCATTGATCCTTCTATTCAATCATTCAATCCATAAGCTTTGGTAAGTGCTTATACTGTACCAAACACTAAACATTGTGAAAGGGTGCTTCACTTCATCCACTCATCCATCCACATATCCATATGTCCATCCACTGGTAAATCCATTCTTATCATTCATTTTACATACATTTATTTAGTGCCTATTTGTGCAGAACATTATGCTAGGTATTGATGAGATGCAGTTTTGATAAAAAAGGTAACTGCTTTTTTTTGCTTTGAATTCCTTCCTTTTTCTGGTTTACTTCTAGTTGACTATCATGTCTCTTCAAATGTGGAACCTAGAACTAGGGAGAAGGCCTAGTTTCTGTTTGCATCAACTATTATAGACATGGGGGAAAAAATCAAAGATAAGCTCCTTATCCAGCAATACCACTACTAAACCTGTAAAAAGGAAAAGGACCTACATATGGAAAAATATTTATAGTAGACCTTTCTGTGGTGGCAAAATATTGAAAATTGAGGGGATGACCATCAATTGGAGAATGACTGAACAAGCTGTGGTATATGAATGTAATGGAATAAGTGCAATAAGAAATGGTGAATAGACAGATTTCAGAAAATCCTGGAAAGACTCATATGAACTGATGCAAAGTGAAATGAGCAGAACCAAGAAGACATTGTACATAGTATTAGCAAGATTTTATGATGATCAACTGTGAATGAACTCTTGTTATCAATACAATGATCAAGACAAATACAATGGACTCATGTAGGAAAATGGTATCCCCATCTAGATAAAAAAAAAAATAAAACTGAATGACTCTGGATGCATATCAGAGCACATTTTTTATGTATTTTATTCCTCCTCATGTTTTATTTTCCTTTTGATTTGTTTCTTCTTTCAGAACTGTGACTAATATGGAAATATTTTATGTGATGGCACATGTATTAACATTAAACTGCCTATTATTTTCAGAAGAGATAAGGGGAGGGAGGGAGAAAAATTCAGAACTTAAAATTTTGACAAAGTTAATGCTAAAATTTTTCTGGACACATAACTGTGGAAATATAAAATACTATTAAAATGAATAAGTAAAAGTGTTTTGTGAATTACTATGCACTATATAAAAAGAAAATATTATTATGGATTCTCTAAGCCTTAATACATCATTTACATGAGTTACTTTTGCTGGAAAAAATCACCTAGTAACCACATCTACTATATGTAATGTTAAGCTTTTCCAATCTAACCTAGACTAGTCCTTGGAAAGTAAACATGGCAATCTGTCTGTCTATCTTGATATAACTTGATAGATGGATCTTCTTGCATTTCTTGATAAATCTTGATAGATAGTCTGTTATCTTTATTTTTCAAGGATTAGTCTGCTCCTTGATATCTTAGATGTATCAATAGAGAGATAGACAAACATCTTGCTAGGCCAATACTTGAATCTTTTCATATTGATCATAGCTAAGAGAGCTAGCACTCAAATGGCATAACTTTTGAAAATCCAAGGGCACCTCACTCATCAGGTGGAGATTTGGATTTTACTGCATAGGTTTTAACAGTAACTAGTATTCATGATAAGATTGCTGCCTTATATTTGGATAAAGTTACATAAAACTTGTCAAACACTTTCAAAACACCTTTAATAAGAAAGCTCCCTTAACTTGCCATCTAAATACTTTCATAAGATGGCTGACCCTGCCATTTACTAAACATGTTACCTTGGGCAAATCAAATAATTGTCAGAGTCTTAGTATCTTCACTTATGTGATGACAAACAAAGCAGGGTCTTTTGCTGTTTTTGTTTTAGGTCTTTACTTGGAGTAAGGTACAGAAACAAGAGCTTCTTTGACTGGAATCAGTATATATATATATATATATATATATATATATATATATATATATATATATATATATATATATATATATATATTTCGTATTGTTGATGTGATTAAAGATGTTTCTCACCCATTAATGGGCGTGGGAAGATTTGTAGGATGGCTCATGCCATTGGTTAATGAGACATTGGTTCTCAAGGCTTGTAATTCCCTCTGGCTCTAAAAAATGTATAAATACTCTGAGTTGAGGTTTTACTTTGTGACTTACTGATTGGAAGTGATTGTTTTGGCCAGTCAAGACTCTGGGAAGCCATTAAGGAAACCCTAGACTTTGAAAACCCAGATGTTGGTGCTTGCCGGTCAGACAGTTGGACCTGTCTGTTGATTTGTGATATATGAATGATTATGGTCAGACAGCTGGAAGGGATGTATGTTGATCTGTGATTTTTCTATATTTCTTCTGAAGTTCAAGATGCTGACTTTTCCCCCTAAGCTAGGTGAATGATAGATGTGCTTGATTAAAGGAGATTGTTAACCTCTCAAAAATTGCCTTTCCTTTTATAAATGCAGATCTAAGAACCTATGATAGCAGGTCCTCCTGTGTATGTTGGGGTGCTTACTGACACAACCTGTAATAGAGAATTAATTATATTTCTATCAATTAGTTCACAGAGTTTTGAGGCTTAAGTGCAATATCATGTGGAATACCAAACATACAAATTGTTAAGCAAATTTCATCAATTATTCAAATTCTTAAACCACTTTTGTCCAGATCAGTGACTTAATCAATATTTGAAGCACACTGCTGAAGAAACTACCTTTACTAATGCAGAATATCAATGGTTCGATAACTGAGTCTTAGAGAGTTTCAATAATCGAGATATGAGTGATTACTCATTTGTATTTTTTTGGATATTATTCTATTTTAAGTCTCTCATAAAAAAGGTAAAAAGTTAGAATTAAAAAGAAAGGCCTATTTTCATATGAAGTCTGGGGTCCATAAAAGGAAGTGCCTTTATAATTTCATGAAGGCAATCAGCTTGCTTTCCTCTTCCTGTTTAACTCATTGTCCTGTACCATCTGGGGTACAGATAGAGGATAGATAGATGATAGATAGATAGATAGATAGATAGATAGATAGATAGATAGATAGATAATCAGTATTAACTCTGCTAGTCAGCAACATCAGAGTAATGGTAGGAAAATGTATGGATGATGAAATATAGAGAAAGCAAGGAACAGGAGATAAGAATGAGTAAGGCCAAAGCCTTATAGAATACAAAGAAACTTCACATCTTTATCTCATGAACATTTACTTTGAGAAAAGAATTGATAAGCGCTAAATATAGTAAGCCCCAAATAACATTGGGAAAACAGCATTCATACCTAAACTAAGTCAGTTTTTGTTAGTAAGTCAGAAATAAAATAACCAAACACTTAACAGACAAATATTTTAAACCATAAACCTGAAGAAGTTAAGTAAAGAAAGTGAACTATAGCCCAACATCATTAATAGACATTATAAAAAAATACCCACTATAACCATATGAGATTTATACCAGTGAAGAAAGCATACTTTAACATTAAGAAAACAGTTTAATTAATTATATTGACCACAAAAGTATCAAAAACCACATGATTTCATTATTAGGTTAATAAAAATCTTTCGGCAAACAAGGCACACCAAAATAACCCCAAAACATTCAGTTAGAATTTTTAATAGAAAAAAAAAACATATCTAAAATAAAAGAGAACATTTTTTGGAAAAAGAAAATACTAGAAACATTTCCCAAAAATGTAGGAGCAAAGCCAGGATCTCTCTCTACTGCCTTTTTACGTAACTCTAAAAATGGAAGAGATGAAAATAAAACAAGAGAAATAAATTAAAAACGTAGATACTGGAAAAGGGGAGACAGTACTATTCATATTTGCTAGTTACATCATATTTTACCTAGAAAAACTCAGAGAACAAACAGAGAAATTGGGAAAATAAATAGCTTCATTGAAGTATCAGAAATACTTCAATACAGAAATGCACAATGATCACACAAAAATCAATTAATATTTCTATATGTCAATTACAGAATCTAGCAGATTAGTCAGTAAGTAAAGGTGGTGAAGTCTAGAGAATGAGGGATGGTTGATTTGATCCTTCCTCAAAATGGAGATTCTAGGAAATACCCACAGTGGGAGAAGGGGACTCCAAGGGGAGAGGGAGGAAGCAGCTGAGGGTTAAGTGACAGAATTTGGAGACTAAGGGACAACTGGTTTAAGTCTTTCCTCAAGATAAAGTCTCCAGGAAGAATACGCCAAATGAGAAAGGTCCTGTAGGGGCAGAAGGAAGAAGCAACTGAAGCATGGTGAATGCTTTCATTCTAGAGAATGACTTCACTAGACATAGTGTAGACATGATAAAGACATGACTAGGGTGGTGGCTATATGATTTGAGAAGATGGGGACATAGGAGACATTGTGGGAGCAAAACTATGGCTAAAGTAATATAAACAAGTTTTGGTGGAACTATTAAGTAAGGAAATATAAAAATGAATCAAATTCAACAATCCAGTGTTTAATAAACTCTAAAACATAAATTACTTGGGAAAGAACTCTATATTGAGAAAATGGGAAAGCAAATCCTTTCTCAAGTCTTTCCTCACTACAATCCATTTTCCACACAGCTAACAAAGTGATCTTAGTAAATTTCATATCTGATCATGGCATATCCTTGCTAAATAAACTCTAGTGTCTCTATCAAAAAACAAAGACAAAATCCTCTGGTACTTAAAGCCCTTCACAATCTTCCCCTTTCTCATCTTATTAGTCTGTCATTTTCAGTCATGTCCAACTCTTCTTTACCCCATTTGGGGTTTTCTTGGCAAAGATACTGAAGTGGTTTGCCATTTTACAACTTCCCCAGCTCGTTTTACAGATGAGGAACTGAGGCAAACAAGGTTAAGTGACTTACCCAGGCTCCCACAGTTAGTGATATCTGAGGCCTTATTTGAATTCAGATCTTCCTGATTGCAGACATGGCACTCTATCTATTACACCACCTTGCTGTCCTTCTTACACTTTACTCCTTCCCAAGTACTCTCTGATATAATAATACTGGCATTGCTGTTTCTCACACAGTTCCACAAGGCATTCTTCCCCTTCTCACTCATTTTTCTACCCAGTGAGGAAATACTTATTAATGAAAAAAAGATAATTAAAATCAAAAGGCAGTTTAACTCTCATCTTCCTCAGGATATCTCCCCTCTGAGACTACTTTTTATCTATCCTATGTTGTTCTAGTATAGTTGTTTGTATATTGTCCGTCCCCCTCCCAAATTAAAATTCGCCCCCTTTGAGAATAAGAACTATATTTTTTGCCTTTTTTTTCCATTCCTATGGTTTAGTATGTTGCCTGGAATATAGTATGCATTTAATAAATGCTTGATGACTGACAAACATTAATAAATTACTTTTTAACTGGTGAAGTGACAGCCACATTTCTCATACTGCTTGGGACTGCCAATCTAATGGCCCACACTCTGAAATGAGGTTGGGTATAAAGAGTCATGAGTTAGTTTGGATCATAGTGCATCCTAGGGACCAGCTCAGATCTCCAGTCACTCTTGACAAAACTCGTAGGACAAGAATGTGAAGGATTGTCCCCTTCCTAAATGATACTTGTATTTCAATTTTGCACAAATGTTCCTTTAAAAATAGATCTTCCTTTCTAGATTTATACCAGCTGCTTACTTTTTGAAAGCCCTTTCCCCTGTGCCTGTGACATTGTGTTGAAGCAGCTGGCATCAGTAAGCAACATGACCCTGAAGATAAGTGCCTCCTGAGTTTTTTTTTTTTTTTTTAACTGAAATTCAGATACTTTAAGTATGTGCTATGTCTATTCTAGGCTGTAGGCTACAGATCACTAAATACTTAAAGTATTTTGCTCTAAGTGAAATAGCCTTGTGAGGCTTTTCTTTCCAGATTCATGCTGCTCACAGATGCCAGATGCATCATCCTGCCCTCACAGGTATTGTGCATAGCAGATATACAGACCAATGACTTCAAAGCAAATTATCCCTTCCAGCTGACTCAACTGACTCTCACCATTAGATCTGCAGCAAAAAAAAACCCAAAAAATAAAAACAAAAAAGCATGCTTTTAAGGGGCACATTAGCCTCTACCCCACCCCTAAAAGATCATTACAATGGGCAGGGTTTTGTTAGTATTCTACTCCTGTTGCTATTTTGAGCCTATTGTTAAAAGAGAGGTTTCAAAAAAGTATCTCGGATGGATGATGCAAAGATAGCATTTATTTCCTTATAAAATCAAACACCTGTTTCATATTGGAGTCTCTTTTCTTATCTTAAATGCTATAGTTAGAGCAAAATTCTTAAGACTGTCACATTATGTGACACACCAGCCTTGTAATATAATTCTATTTGTTCTTTTGCCTTTTCCCTGTTCCTTGGCTACAGAGCATGGGAAAGAAAATCCAATTTAGTGCTGCTGAACCAGGCACTCACATTTTCACATTTCCTATTTCTCTAAAATCACACATCACTATAAATTTCATTTTCTTTTCAAGAAATCTGAAAGGACTGATTCCACTCCCCCAACACAAACACACACACACACACACACACACACACACACACACACACACATTATTGCATCTTGAGGCCGGGATAGTTGGCAGGGAAACATCGATTTGGAGACACAAAAAGAGAGAAGATAACAACAAGGGAAAAATAAGTGGTCCATAACAAGTTTACACATCTACAACTACATGTCTGTTAACGCAATTCAGGTATCTTAACACTAAATTGTTCACTTGTCGCTAGAAAAGATGTGGTTGCACAAGTGATCTACAGTTCTAATTCGCTTTTGTTGTCAATGTAAATCCAGGCATTTTCTAGCCTTTTTAGTAAGTAATTTTTGTTTTCTTTATTTATTCATTTATTCATTCATTCATTCATTTATTTATTTATTTCTTTATTTATTTAACTTTTTACATTCATTTTCACAAAATTTTGGGTTCCAGATTTTCTCCCCTTTTATCCCCTCCCCCACCCCAATATCCCAAGCATCTAATTTTCCCTATCTCCAATCTGCCCTCTCTTCTGTCATCCCTCCCTTCTCTTGTCTCCATCTTCTCTTTTCTCCTGTAGGGCCAGATGACTTTCTATTCCTCATTAACTGTATGTTTTCTTTCCTAGTAGCAACAGCAATACTAAACAGTTTTTCCTAAAACTTTGAGTTCCAAATTCTCCCCATCCCTCCCTCCCTACCCATTCCCTTTGGGAAGGCAGGCAATTCAATACAGGCCATATCTGTGTAATTTTGCAAATGACTTCCCTGATAGTCATGTTGTGTAAGACTAACTAAATTACCCTCCATCCTACCCTGCCCCTCATTGTTTCTCTTCTGTCTTTTGATCCTGTCCTTCCCCAAGTGTTGACTTCAAATTGCTCCCTCCTCCCTTTGCCCTCCCTTCCATCATCCCCCCCCCCTTGCTTATGTCCTTCTCCCCCACTTTCCTATACTGTAAGATAGGTTTTCATACCAAAATGAGTGTGCATTTTATTCCTTCCTTTAGTCAAATGTGATGAGGGTAAACTAATTGTTTTTTTTTCTCAGCTCTCCTCTTTTTCCTTCCACTAAAAAGTCTCCTACTTGCCTCTTAAATGACATATAATTACCCCATTCCATTTCACCCTCTTTCCTCCCACTACATTTCTCTCTCACCATTTACCTTAATTTCTTTTCAGCTATGGTCCCATCCTATTCAATTCACTCTGTGATCTCTGTCTCTGTATGTGTGTGCATGTGTGTATGTGTGTGTTCGTGCATGCATGTACATGTGTGTGTGTGGTCCCACCAACTATCCAGATACTGAAAAGTTTTAAGAGTTACAAATATTGTCTTTCCATGTAAGAATGTAAACAATTCACTTCTGGTAAGTCCCTTAAGACTTCTCTTTGCTGTTTACTTTTTCATGCTTCTTCTCATTCTTGTGTTTGAAAGTCAAATTTCTTTTCAGCTCTGGTCTTTTCATCAAGAATGATTGAAAGTCCTCTCTTTCACTGAAAGACCATATTTTCCCCTGAAGTATTATACTCAGTTTAGCTGGGTAGGTGATTCTTGGTTTGAGTTGTAGTTCCTTTGACTTCGATCCCTTAATGTAGAAGCTGCTAGATCTTGAGTTATCCTGATTGTATTTCCACAGTACTGGAATTGTTTCTTTCTAACTGCTTGCAAGATTTTCTCCTTGACCTGGGAACTCTGGAATTTGGCCACAATGTTCCTAGGAGTTTCTCTTTTTGGAACTCTTTCAGGTGGTGATCGATGGATTCTTTCAATACTTATTTTGCCCTCTGGTTCTAGAATGTCAGGGCAGTTTTCCTTGATAATTTCATGGAAGATGATGTCTAGGCTCTTTTTTTGATCATGACTTTCAGGTAGTCCCATAGTTTTTAAATTGTCTCTCCTGAATCTGTTTTCCAGGTCAGTTATTTTTCCCATGAGATATTTCACATTCTCTTCCATTTTTTCATTCTTTTGGTTTTGTTTGGTGATTTCTTGGTTTCTCGTAAAGTCATTAGACTCCATCTGTTCCATTCTAATTTTGAGAGAACTATTAAATTCAGTGAGCTTTTGAACCTCTTTTTCCATTTGGCTAATTCTGCTTTTGAAAGCATTCTTCTCCTCGTTGGCTTTTTGAACCTCTTTTGCCAGTTGAGTGAGCTTATTCTTCAAGGTGTTATTTTCTTCAGCATTTTTTTGGGTCTCCTTAACCAAGGTATTGACCCGTTTTTTCATACTTTTCTTGCATCTCTCTCATTTCTCTTCCCAGTTTTTCCTCCACCTGTCTAACTTGCTTTTCAAAATCCTTTTTGAGCTCTTCCAAGGCCTGAGCCCACCTGACATCCCCCTGGGGTGTCTGGGGTACTGACGCCCCACCCTCCACGTCTTTCCCTGATGGCAAGAATATGTCCTCATCATCAGATCCGAATGTTGGGATCATTTGCATTTGTTGGAAAAAACTCTCTATAGTCTTATTTTTCTTCCCTTTTCTAGGCATTTTCCCAGCCAGTTACTTGACTTCTGAGATTCCTGTCCACCCCCGCCTAGATCTGCCCAGCTAGTGCTTGGGGTGAAATTCAAATGTGCTTTCCACGCCGCCCGCCTGCTAATCAATGTGTCCTTTAGTTCTGGTACTGTGGTGGGGGAAGGGCTGCCTCCCAGGCTCAGCTCCCTCAGGTTGTTTATGCAGAGACTTTCAGTAATGAAGATCCTGCCTGCTGCTGGGGGAGTGGCGGGCCGCTGCTGCCTCTGCTGCCACCCACACCTCTGCCTCCGTCGCTTCCTGCCCCCGTCTCTGCTGCCGCCGCTTCCTCCCAAGGGAGCCCGAGTCACAGACACACCCCACTCCCCTCAGCCAGCCGTCTCTCTCACTGACCTGTAGCTTCTGTGGGCGGAGGGATTTTCCCGGCTGCCAGAGCTTCTGTCCCTGAAGCCTGCTTGGGTCAGCTTCTCTGGGGCCGCAGCCAGGGCAGCGCTGGGGTGGGGTATGCTTTCCAGGGCGCGACGGACCCTGGGGACGGGTCTCCAGGGCTCTCTGGCACGGAAATCTCTTCCACTCCTTTTCTGTACCCCTTTCAGTGGTCCAGAAGTTATGGGGGTCTCTTTTTACATTAATTTTATGGGCTGTGGGTTGGAGCTCATAAACGTGCATCCTTCTACTCCGCCATCTTGGCTCCCCGTTTTTGTTTTCTTAAAGCCAATTTGGAATTAAAGATTTTGCTTTTACTTATGAAAATAAGATATTAAGGCACAACAGCATA
Organism: Bettongia penicillata ogilbyi; assembly: GCA_023548195.1. Classification (NCBI taxonomy): domain Eukaryota; kingdom Metazoa; phylum Chordata; class Mammalia; order Diprotodontia; family Potoroidae; genus Bettongia; species Bettongia penicillata. Next base: position 3,944,157 of record JAJHZJ010000357.1, read on the forward strand.
AGGTATCAATTCCATTTGAAGAAGTCTGGGATTAAAAATGTTAAAAATAGGTCCTGGGAATGCCAAAGCTTGGACTATGATGAAAAGACCAATGAAAAACAGGCCACTTTAGGTGCCATATCTAGTGCCATGAAAAGACTGCAGATCCATTCAATGCAATCCATTCAAATAATATTTATGTACAAGGCACTATGCTAGGCATTTGGCATAGCAAACCAAATGAAACAATACTGCTTGCCCTCAAGGACTTTACAAGGATCCTTAGAAGGATCTTTATCAAGAGATACACTAAGTTAACAGTTAAGTATATACTTGACTACTTGAGGTAGATGACAGCATGAACATTAGAGAGAAAACATGAATATATTTCACTTGTCCTAGCAGATTGTGAAGAATTTTTCTTTAACGCAATTTTAAAATGTTAAAGAATTTAGGAAATCCCAAATCCACATAATTTGGGTTATGTTACAAAAGTAATTATGGTTTGCAACTTTGGAATCTACAGCAAATTATGACAAAGAAATAATGTTTTAAATAGTGATTATGTTCCCAGACTAGCCTACAAAATCCTATTTAATCAACAATACAGACAAAATAATACAAACAATAACCCTGATTGTTTCCATGAACACTAATGCCAGGAATCCTCTGAGTCCTAAGATCCCAAACTCTTCTAAAACTTCTCTTGAGCCTTGCAGTAATTGATCCCCAAGGGAATATTAGGTTTAAATTAGAAATCAAGCACAAACAGCATGGCAACCTAAGAAGAAGCAATTATTAAGTCATAAGATATCAGGGAGGACATAACTGTCAGTAATAGGAAGGGAAGACTCAGTACCAGAAGGGAAACAAGGATCCATGGAGGAGCTTAAGAAGAAAAGACATTGATGACAAAGGAGGAGAATTGTGATGATGGTAAGGGGACAGGTCTGGTGATGGGGAGAGGTTCAACTATCAATGGGCACAGGAGCCATTCATTCATATTAGGTGGGTCAGTTGTTAGAGTGCCAGCCATGGGGTCAAGAGAACCTGAATTCAAATCTGGCCTTAGATGCTTACTGTCAGTTAACCCTGTTTGTCATGAGCAAATGAGTCATTTGTTTCAGAGAGCTGTTTAGAATTTTAGTGTTCCTAGGTTAAGGACTGCCTGTATATACTATTCCATTTAATTCAAATTAATCAGTCTTCATTTAGTACTCATGTACAAGATGTTGTACTAGGAATTGTGGGGGATACAAATAAGAGTAAAATATAGTCTATGTCATCAAGAAGCCGTAAGTTCATTATAGGAAAAATTAAGTACACACACATACACTCACACAAATGTAAACACACACAACCAAAAGTTAGGATATAATGAGTAAGAGAAACAATGCTACAGAAGAAGCAGAGTACATACCTGCCTGATAATGATGAGAAATGAAGGAAATTTTCATACAGGAGGAGGTAACACTAGGAATAGACCCTTGAAGGATGGTGATAATTTCTACTATAAGGGGAAAGGAATGAAGAGAGCATTACAGGGGAAGGGAACAGCAGAGGTGGAAAACAGTGAGTAAGGGAAATAATGAGCAATCCATTTTAACTGGAGCTAGAATACTTCTTTTATTTATTTATTTATTCACTTATCTATTCATTTATTCATTCATTTATTTATTCATTCATTCATTTATCTGTTTCTTTTCAGTGTTTCTCAATCACTGCCTCAAAACCTAGATTTTTTCTTTATCACAGACATTAGTTGCAAAAATTCTTTCCCAGTTTTTTGCCTCCCTCCTAATCTTGACTGCACTGGATTTGGTTGTGCAAAATCTTTCCAGTTTAATGTAATGAAAATTATCCATTTTGCACTTCATAATGCTTTCTATCTCTTCTTTAGAAAAAAATTCTTTCCTTCTCCATAAATCTGATTAATACACTATTCCTTGCTTCACTAATTTGTTTATAGTATCAATCTTTATACTTAGATAATGTACTCATTTGGATTTTATTCTTGTGTACCGTGTTAGGCATAGGTCTATGCCTAGTTTCCATGGAACTTTTGTCCAGTTTTCCCAGCAATTTTTGTCAGTGAGTTCTTATACCAGAAACTGGGGTCCTTGGGTTTATCAAACAGGACATTGCTATATTCATTGCCTACTGTGTCTTGAGTATGTGATATATTTTGCTTGTCTACCCTTTTGTTTCTTAGCCAGTACCAAGTGGTTTTGATAATTGCCACTTTATAATACAGTTTGAAATCTGGTAGAGCTAGGCCACCTTCCCTAGGATTTCTTTTCTTTAGTTCCCTTGATATTCTGGAACTTTTCTTCTTCCAGATAAATTTTGATATTTTTTCTAGCTCTAGAAAATAATTATCTGATAGTTTGATTGGTATGGCACTGAATAAGTGAATTAATTTAGGCAGAATTGTCATTTTTACTATATTGGCTCAGCATACCCATGAGCAATTGATGTTTTTCCACTTATTATATCTGATTTTATTTGTGCCAAAAGTGTCTTGTAATTGTGTTCATATAGTCCCTGGATTTGTTTTGGCAGGTAGAGTCCCCAATATTTTATAGTGTCTACCCACTCTTTAAATAGGGTTTCTCTTTCTGTCTCTTGCTGATGGGCTTTGTTAGTAATATCTAGAAATGCAGATTTGTGTGGGGTTATTTTGTAACCTGCAAATTTGCCAAAGTTGTTTATTATTTCAAGTATTTTTTTACTTGACTCTCTGGGATTCTGTAAGTATATCATCATATCATTTGCAAAGAGTGATAACTTAATTTCTTCTTTCCCTATTCTAATTCCTTCAATTTCTTTATCTTCTCTAATTGCTACAGCTAACATTTCTACTACCCTGTTGAATAATAGTGGTGATAATGGACATCCTTGTTTCACCTCTGATCTTATTGGAAATGCATCTAGCTTATCTTCACTGCATATAATACCTGCTGATGGTTTTAGGAAGATACTGCTTATTATTTTATGGAAAGTTCCCTTTATTCCTATGCTCTCCAGTATTTTTAATAGGAATGGGTGTTGTATATTGTCAAAAACTTTTTTCTGCACCTATTGATATAATTATGTGGTTTCTGTTAGGTTTGTTGTTGATATGATCATTAATGCTAATCGTTTCCCTGTTAGGGACCCCAGGAGTCTGGGCCTGATCTCTTGAGCCCACAGGCTTATCTGACCAGCAGAAGCCTGTAAGCCTTGGTGGAGTTTAGCTGTAAGCAATGATTGAGGCAGGAGACAATATAGTAAGAACTCCGTTTATTCAAGCAGTGAGCGATGCTTTTATCTCTTTTCTGACACCAATGCCCTAAGTGAACCTATCAGCTAGTAGTTTGCCCTTATATGGAAATAATTTACCTTAAGCCAGGACTGCCCAGGGTGGACATGTAGCCCCTAGAAAGAATAACATTTTGGGCTTCTTTGTTCTCTGGAAAGCCTGGGAAAATAGCCTTGAGCAAAACAGGGCCAGAACCCTTCCTCCCAGCACCATCTTGTTCATGCCTTACCAGTCTCCCCTCAGTTTAACTGAGTCGTGACTAGTGAATGCCGTCCAAGAGGCTGGGGGTTGGCAATTCCCTTACACTATACCACTTGGAGCATGTATGTTCAGTAATGATATTGCTTCATTTTCTATGGTGCCTTTTAGAAGGATACAGTTTCCTTCCTTGTCTCCTTTGATTAGATCTATTTCTGCTTTTGCTTTGTCTGAGATTAAGGTTGCTACTCCTGCTTTTCTTACATCAGATGAAGCACAATATATTCTGCTCCAACCTTTCACCTTTACCCTGTGTGTATCCCTTCGTTTCAAATATGTTTCTTTTAAACAACATATTGTTTGATTATGGCTTTTAATCCATTCTGCTATCTATGCATCTCCATTTTATGGGAGAATCCATCCCATTCACATTCACAGTTATGATTACTACCTGTGTCTTTCCCTCCACTCTCTTTCCCACCATTTGTGCTTTTAATGAAAAGCACTCCCTTCTCCCTTTCCCTCCACAATGGAGTTCTAATTTTTAACCACCACCTCCTGCAGTCTTGGCTTCCTTCTTTCACCCCCCCTCCCTTTTACTTCCCTTTACCCTTACTACTTCTTCCTTCCCTTTTAGCCTCCCCTCTCCTTTCTTTCCCCCTTTCCCTCCTACTGTCTATAGAGCTAGTTAGATTTATATACTTATTTTACCTTTTTGTTCCCTCCTTGAACCAAAACAGATAAGAGTACCTCTCAAACAATGCTCATCTCCCTCCCCTCTTTCCCTCTACTGTAATATAATTTTGTACTTCTTCCTGTGATGTCATTTACCATTTTCTGCTCCCTCTTTCCACTTCTCCTATTACAATCTCTTCACATGTTTAAATCACATTTTTCTCATCATATAATTTACATTATACTGTTCTCTCTATCTCTGTATATCCCTTTTATATTTCATAATAGATTTATTATGCTCAAGATTAACAAGCATCATCTTCCCTTATAGAAGAGGTAAACAGGTTGCCCAAATTGAGTAACAAGTTTTCTTCTCCTCTCTTGAGATCTGCATTTTAAGACTGAATGTTCTATTGAGCTCTGATCTTTTTATCAGGAAGGTCTGGAAATCCCTTATTTGATTGAATGGCCATCTCCTTGCCTGTAATGCTATACTGAACTTTGCTGGGTAATTGATCCTTGGTTGTAGTCCCAGATCCTTTGCCTTGAAGAATATCATATTCCAATTCCTTTGATCTTTTAATGTAGAAGCTGCAAGGTCCTGTGTGATCCTGACTGTAGCTCCTCAATATTTGAATGTTTTCTTTCTAGTTTCCTGTAGAATTTTCTCCTTCACTTGATAGTTCTGGAATTTGGCAACTATATTTCTTGGGGCTTTTAGTTTGGGATCCCTTTCAGGAGGTGATTGGTGGATCCTTTTGATGATGATTTTGCCCTCTGGATCTAGGACTGATTCTATGGTCTTCTCCTTCCTCCTTTGCTTCTTGTTTGTGATGGTGAGGCTTTGTGTGTTGTGGTCTCTGATTCTTTCAGCTCGATGCTAAAGAACCTGGTGCTTAGCTGGCTGTTGTGAGAAAGCAGAGTCCAGTGAAGTCTCTTTGTGTTTCCCTGGATTTGCCCTGGAACTAGATTGTTAAGTGTAGGGGAGGTGTGGACTGCCCATGGGAGGTCTCTTCTGCTGAGCTAGAGCAAAGGCAAACTCAGAGCTTGGTGATCCTGGGCTGCTCTAGTGTCTTCCATTATTCCCTGGAGAACCGAGGCACCTGAGTCCAGGTGCTGGTTGCAAGGCTCCACCCACCTGCACCTCTGGGCCTCCAGCACACTAAGAGAAATATTCCTTATTGATTTTCCTAGCCTCAGGTGCTATGAGACTGGTTGCCCCTTCTGCTGATCTCACTGATCCAGGATTTTTCTGGGGAAATATTTTATGGTTCTTTCAAGATCAACAAGGGAAGCGGGAGAGAGCATTTACTGATCACTCTGCCATTTTGCCTCCCAGAAGTTCACGTAGGTTAATTACAGACATTTAATCTGCAGGCTGAAAGTCTCAGGTGCAACTGCTTCGTATACCTGGGCCTCCTTCCACAGCTCTCACTTTCTTGGCTCCACTTGACTCTTGCCCTGAGCTGCCATCCTCAGCCTGGGGCTTTCCTGCTCAGCCCTGCTGTAGTCAGGATGCACTGCACTGTGTGCTGTGTTCTCCTCCAGCACCATGGAACAGATCCTTCCCAATGACCTTCCAGTCTGTCCTGGGCTATGAATCTGCCAAAGTCTGTCTCCTGTTGGATTCTGTATCTCCAAAATTTGGTCAGATTCTCTTTTTAGAGGTATCTGAGGGAGTTTGTTTAAGAGCTTAGCTGCTCTCACTTCACCATCTTGGCTCTTCAAACTAGAATATTTCTTAAAGAGTACGGTGAAATAAAGCTAGAAAAATAGGTTGCCAATATGTCCTAGATGACTTTGAATGTCAAGCTAAGGAGTTTAGGTTTTCTTTTGTTGGTGGTAGGGTAAGATAATTACATGAGTGTGGTTAAATTTATATAAGGTATACTCTGCTGAAAACCATTTTGTGTGAGGGACTTAGGAGGACTTCCAGGTGATCAGAAGTGCTGAGTGGAATTTGAGAGCTTTTTTCAAATATCATAAGGCTATTGGGTGGAGAGAGATTTGACTTATCCTGTGTATTTTCAAAAAATACAGCTTAATATTACTGTTAATAATTATCATTAATAACATTAATGAAAATAATAATATCATTTCTATAGCATTTTAATATTTGCAAAAGACTTTACATAGTTAATCTCATTTAAATCTTAGGTGAAATGAGATAGCTTAGACCAATAAGTGAAAGTTTCAATGAAACAAATTTCAGGAAGAAATTTAGAGTAAGACTGGATTCCAATAATGAAATGATTTTTCTTCTGAAATAATGAGTTCCCTGTCATCAAAATTATTTAGGAGATATGTGTCTACCTGATAAGGCATAATAGAGGATACTGCTACATAAGGTAGAGGTAGAACTCAATGACCCTTCTTTCACCTCTAAGACTATGATTCTCTGATTCAAACACACAGATAAAAATACATGGGAAATCTCATGTGAATCTAATAATATGAACCCAAATATTCAAAGAGATTACATGGACACATCTTTAATTTAGTGATTATATCCTTAGTTATCAGTCTGATAAATGGCACTGTTTAACTTCAAAGGCAAAGAAAGGAAAGCATAAAGGATTATTTCTCTGTTTTAGTTCATATTTGAAATTAGGATAATGACCGGAACCAAGCTATTTTGGGGCTTCAGCTCTTGGGTATGTCTTAGGTTTCTCAGATGTGGCCATAACATAGTATTTTTTAAAAGTCAGGAAGTAACTGTTTTTCCTTGAAAACTTGGATCTGTTACACTTATTTCAATGCAAGTGGTTCTCTTTAAACATTTTCTTAGATTTACTCTCTACAGTAGCCTTATGGATGCATTTACAAGTCATGATAGAAAAGTGGTTTTTACTATTTATAGTCAATCATAGCACAAACCAACCTATATTTTAGCATTCAAAAGTGCCCAGTTTTATTAGTGTAGGCTGTCACAGGAAATGGCAATGGTCCTCGATTTTCAGAATCCAATTCTGAAATTGTATCTTTTTTATTAAAAAGATTATGATGAAGAATGATGAGAAAATTATGTTTTTATTTGTGCTGAAGAATCTAATTTCAATTCTCATTTCCTGATAGGTTATAAAATGTTGGGGTGTATAAACATTTTTCTTATCCTTTTAGAAGAAACTGGATTAATGTCTGCTCCCAAATGTTGTCTGACCATACCAGGTTGGTTGTGGCTAAGTTAGAATTGGTGTGATCCAGATGAAACTACTGTTTTGCTCTCTCAGAAATACTGAGAAGCTTTTGGAGGCACAATTCTTAAATAAAACTTTGAGTAAAGGACGGGACATCAGCAAGAAACAGTAGAAGAAACTTGTCTGGGTTTTTCTTAAGGAAAACCTAGACATGCCAATTAGGAGGGTTGTTTTTTTTATTTTTGTTATAACCACAGATTTTTTTCCCCCAGAACATACATTTCATGAAATTGCCTAAAGCATCATAATTTTACAGAAAACAAACACAATCATTTTCTTTTCTAGTTCAACTTTAATTCTGGTGATGAAAAGGAGCATTAGAAACTAGAAGAACTGGATGGAAGTTGCAAAGAAATAAATATGAAATTGATAATCAAAGAAAAAATAAAATAATTTCCAAGAAGTAGAGTTATCCCAAAGCTTAATGGGTAGCCTTGGGAATATTGTGATTTTCCTCATTAGAAACATTCAAATAAAAGTGACTTGTTAGATTATTGTAGAGATAATTGGTTTATTCAGATATGGCTTAAACTATGTGGTTCCTGAGGTCCCTTTGAACTTTGAAATTCTTTGATTATGAATCTTACGTTGAAGACACAAGTTTTCATGTCATAAGGCACAAGTCTGATAATTTCACTGGCCTTTTCATGTATCTTCAATGACTCATTATTCCTTTTTACAATAAAATGCAAACTGTTCAGTCATGTATTTAATTAAAAAACTGGTTCTAATTTACCTTTCTAGCTTTGTTGCACATTTATTCTCCCTGATCCTTGGTAAACCTCTTCTTCATCCTCCACTTTCAATCGCTCCTCCCTCCATCCCTCTATGTTCTCCTCATCCGTAACTCCTGCTCTGACCTCATGTCCTTCAGTTATTGCCCATGACCTCTTGTTCTCCCTCTAGTCACTCTCTGCTAATCCTCAATTCACTCACCTTCAAAACAAAGAAATCTCTTTTCTTACTTCCACCCTGCCCCACTGCTTAATGTTACTGAACACACTCATACAACTGTGTGCACTGGATCCACTAAATTCATTCCAATCTCAACATCTCTCTCAACTATTTAAATGGTAAATTGACTTCATCATTCTTTCCACAGTGGATTTTCCAAACCTTCTGCTCTCTTTCCAAGTCACCATTTTTTCATTCAGAGACTTTTTGTGAAGCACTTGAAATTTATGAGGGAAGGCTCAGGCATCTTTGTTAGCTTACTCAAAATATCTACCTGTTGCAATATGTAGTTTCAAAGTTTCTATCCTTTTTGTTATCTGATATGCTTGTAGACATTTCATTTCACAATAATATGCCAATAGTTTTTTTTCTTTGTGCTGTTGTTGCTAATTCCAAACAACAGCATCCACTGTTTGAACCTAGCCTTGCTAAACTGGATCATCTCGGATCTAAAGATTGATGCCTGGAACTTTCTTACAGTTTTATATCTCAAGGAACCCATGTATCTTACCTGAAAGCTGATTCCTTACTGATCAATTAGCTATTGTTTACAGATACTTGGAGAGTGGGATACCTTTTTCGAATTCAGAGAATTGTAACTGTTCACTTATCCCTTGCCAAACTGGAAAGTCCCTTTTGAATTGATTGGCTTAATTCAATCTAAAGTCCTTTATTAGGAACTTTTCACTACTCCCATATTTGTCTGCTGGCCAATAAAAAAAGAAAAAGAAAAAAAGGGTGAAATACAGCAACTTGCAGCTGTTTTCAATTAGATAAAAGGGAAGTGTGAATGTTTTTGAAGTCTCAGCATCCCCAGGACATGTATGGCTAGTCACCATCTTGTGATAAACAGTAGGATGATATGTATAGCATACGTGTGCTTATGTTTGATTGAGCACATCAACATTTGAATCCTGTGCTTCGGATAATCAAGTTGCATACTTAAGGGGAATACAATTTATTTTTATTAAAACAAACAAACAGGAAACCATGAAATTTGAGGGAGCTGGCTCTTGGATCATCTGAAAAAGGCCTTAGTTTGACCACCAAACCCAGTGAGGGCCTCAAGATTCGCTTCAAGTGAGCCCAAAAGAGATGAAATCTTGAGGAGACTGCTCCCCTAAGACTCTGGGTATGGGCTGAGTATATAGCAAACCTGACCCCACCAAACAATCACATTGTTTCTGTTGTTATGATTTTTATTGCTTGCCTTGTGCTTTGTCATTTCACTATTGCTCATTGCTGCATCTGTTTTTGTGGATACTATTAACTCCATTATGACTCCTTTTTTTCTCTTCCTTTCTGCCCTTCTTAATGTTAAAAAAGGGGAACCTTCTTTGTAACGTAGCAACCAGGACCTTGTTGTTTGTCCTTGTTCTTGAAGAGGACCATGACATGAGGAAGATGATGCCATGACTTGTAAATTAATTGGATTTAAGTGAGGTGGGCCTGTGCAAAGTCACTAGACTCACTTTCTCCTCTGAAGCCATCTCGGTCCAGTGAAAAGATACAGATAAGAATAACTGGAAATGGCTCTGAATGTAATGCAATTCCTTGTCCTTTTTAAGCTAAGGTCTTTCTGAGGTCTCAGTTTGATTGAGGCAATACTCATTCAGTGATTAATGCTAGGTAAGAAATGAGGCAAAGAGTGGCCTCTACTACCTACTAAAAAAAATATCAGTCTGGTTGGGGAAGGCCCCAAGGGTTTCAGGTGAAAACAGTAACAACTGCTATTTACACTCACTCTGAGCCATCAGAACTCAAACAGTGATTAAATGAGGTTTGGGCTGGAATACATTGTTGGTCAATCAATGAGAACTAGAGTGATTAGGGTTTAAGGGCATAGTCCTTAAGAAAGAAATCTAGCCAAGATATCTTATGAGGTTTCAGTGATCAAAATCTATATTCCTTTGGGCAGAGCACCTTTACGTAAGGGTATGATGCCCTATGTGGATAGAGTGAAAGGAGGGAGGGAGAAAAAGAGAAGGAGGGAAGAAAAAAAGAAGGAAGGCAGTAATGAAGGAAGGAAAGAAAGAAGGAAGGAAGGAACTATACTGTCTAACTGACCAATTGCCTACCCAGTTAAAGTAGAGGCCTGATATGTCCTGGAAGGCTGAGGCCTTCCTACCTCTGAGATCAGCTTTCTGTCTTCTATGCTATACTTCCACTTGATAAAGAAATTAAGTAGAGACTAGATCCACTTTCTAATTTTAATAAAGTCTCACATTTTTGATCCTCCATTTTCTTCTTACTACTGCTTTTTAATTTCCGTTGTAGTTTATTTCACTTTGTATCCCGAATCTCTTTCCTCATTCTTTTTTCTTCTGTGGATGAAATGATTATTTTCTTTGACCTATGCCTGTACTGCATCTCTGTGTAGTATCCTAAAATAATCATTTTATAGAAGAGAAGCTTAAGTATAGAAAGTTTAAATTGCCTTGGACTCAGGAAAAATCTCAGATGAGAATTTATTTCCTGCCCCCTGGTTCTGTGTTTTCATTATATTTAATTCCCTCTTTAAGAAATACCTTAAAATGTTTTACAGTCGTATTTTTTTTTTTCAGAGAAATGTGGGCTGAGGTAATTTTCATCCAAATAGAAATAAAATCATATTTCAATTGAACTCCCAATCCTTGATTTTAGTTTTCAAATAATGGAATAAACAAGAAAGGAAATACTGAGCTTGTTTTGTTGTGGTGTGATACACCATAACATTTTATCTAGTCGTAATAAAACTATAAAGCAAGAGAAACTAGCACTGGGACAACTGGTGCAAGGAGGATTTTTAAACAAAATATTTTAAAGGAAAGGGAACGAAACTATATCATCTGTGAAGATTTAGTAAAAAACTGCAGGTTCTCAGCTGAGCCATTAACATATCTTCAGAATACTAGGCCCCCATGATACCTATCTCCTTGGTGCGGAAATGTGTAAAATTCAGCAAATTATACCTCCCTGGCCCAGTCAAACAAGCCTACTCATAGGGTATGAAATGAAAACCCACACTAGGATAGTGAAAGACCTAAACACTGGGCTTATTGTCAAGAGGAGATATTAAGTAACCAAATTTCTCAAGCTTCCTTCTATTATGATTCTAAAATTGACCAAAAAATCTAATAGCTTGCCTCAAGTTAGAAGGTTCTTCGAAATGAAGAATTGACAAAATGTCCTGGAGTTGCCTAACTCATCTTTAACTGAGGAGATCATCTTTATGGTGAATGTTACATAGCTGATATAGCTGATATTTACTTATAGTGTTCCTTACAATAGTGTGACCAACGTAGGACAGATATCATCATCTTCCTTTTATAGAAGATGAACCAAGGATTACAGAGTTGAAATGAGGTCTCTAATTTGAGAGGAATTAACTAACATGTTTGTAACAGTAAGTAGTAGAGTCAGGTCTCAAGCACAGGTGGTTAGGGGAAGGGAATAAGCATTTATTAAGTGCCTACTTATCCCAGAAATCCAAAGTCTCAGTGACAGGATCTTTTTTAAGATGCTGTTGCCAAAGAAGACCATGCCATTAGAGAAATAATGACATGACCTGCACTTGACTTTGTTTTGAGTGAATGTCTTTATCTAATCAGTTAAATAACAACATAAACAGCAATAGTTAACATTTATATGGGGCAGCTAGGTGATGCAGTGGATAGAGCACCAGTGCAGGAGTCAGGAGGACCTGAGTTCAAATCTCACCTCAGACACTTGACACTCACTTGCTGTATGACCTTGGGCAAGTCACTTAACCCCAGTTGCCCATCATTATCTGGGTCATCTCCAGTCATCCTGATGAATATCTGGTCACTAGATTCAGATGGCTCTGGAGGAGAAGTGAGGCTAGTGACCTGCACAGCCCTCCCTCACTCAAAACAAAGTCAAGTGCAAGTCATGTCATCATTTCTCTGATGGCATGGTCTTCTTCAGCAATGAAGGATGAACACACTTATCCCAGGGCCTATACTAAGGGCTTTTGAAATATTATCTCATTACTGCAGACTCAGGTCTCCTGAATTCAAGCACTGAACTCCCAAGTTCAAGATGTCCATCAGCTTCACCCTCCCCAGTAAGAGAGCTTTCAGGTATGCACATCCCTATCTTGCTACCGATGCCATCTAAATTCACCTAAATGAACATTTCAGTATAGAAGCAGTTAGTATAATGGCCAGAGGGCTACACTTGAAGGCAGAAAGACCTGTGTTCAAATCCTACTCCTGACAGTTACTTGTTCCATGATAGTAGGCAAGCATTTAAGCTTTCAGTTAAGCCCCAGGCTACTCCTTAGGACTTGCCCACTAAGTCACAAATGGGTTGCAATCTGCTTCAGTGGAGGGAGTTCACACATTGTGAATTCCCTGCACTCATGATTCACAGATCCTTATCTATTTGATCTTAAGTATCAAGGAAAAGGATACTTTCAAGTCTTAAAGTGAAGCATCCACAGTTGGAGGGTATCAGTCAGGGAATAGTGAGTTTCTATAGAGTTTGCTTTTAGGAATGAGTTGCCTTGGAAGTCAAAGAAACAAATGTAGACCTGACTGAGATCAGGAGCAGACCACTCTCTGTGCAATCTGTCTCTTATCTAATTAAAGCCTGTGAACAGAAGTTTTCTGTTCTAGACTTGTTTGTCTTTTGCAGCATGATGAAAAGAATGTGAGATGGTAGTTGGAGAAATGGGGAGATCCGATAGTTATCAGCTGTGCTGTTAATGGATCATAACAGTTTAAAGACTTGTAGTTCCCTCACATCAGTTCTCAGCAAACATAACTTCAAACATATCATAGAAAACAGTTGCTAAGAGTCATAATATATTTTAGAATAATTGTTCTCTACTATACTAGACTTTTCTCCCACCAAAAAACTTTTGACTCCAGGCATTCATGTATGCTCAGGTGGTAGACTAACACAGCATATACTTAAAGAGAGTCTGACAGTGTATCACTTTCACATGACAGAAATAATATTACCTTTTTATTATTGTTATCATTGCTGCTGCTGTCTAGGTGGTGCAGTGAATAAAGTGCTAGGTCTGGAGTCAAGAAGACTCGTCTTCCTTGAGTTCAAATCTGTACTCAGACACTTACCAGCTGTGTGACAGTGGTCGAATCTCTTAACCCGTTAACTTCAGTTTCCTCATCTGTAAAATGAGCTGGTGAAGAAAAATTGCAAAACACTCCAGTATCTTTGCCAAGAAAATCTTAAATGGGGTCACAAAGAGTTGGACACCAATGAACAACAACAGTAAAAACTAGCTCCCTATTTTACCCAGACTGGATGTATAGTGGTTACTCATGGACTCCCCTAGGCTACTACTCAGCCATCGAAGCTTTCACTTGCTTTGTTTCCCACTTGAGCTGGTGGGTTGTTCCTTCTTTAAGTAATCCCATGGTCCCCCTCTCTCAGTGGCTCACCATATTGATGCCAGACTTAATTGAGGCATGAGATCAGTTTCACTTATGGCATCTAAGAATTCCTGAGATCCAGAAATCCAGTAACTTCAGCCTCCCTGGTAATAAGGATCACAGGCCTTATTTCTTTGCATTTATAGTAAGCTTGATTTTCCCTTTTGTAATGTTAATTAGAGTTAAATATCTTCCCTACCCATTAATAGGCCTCACCTGGAGTCCATTAAGAGGAACCTGATTAGGGGAGACTTGTTTTGTAGGAATGCCCACAACTTTTGTTAATTAATGAGGTACTGGGTCACAAGGATTATGCCCTCTGGCTCTGAAAAAGTATATATGTATTCTGAGGGTGAGATTTTACTTTGAGGTTTCTTTGGAAGAAGGTTCATGTCCCAGATGAGATTCTAGGTACCCATCTCCCCCACCCCTTTGAAAGCCTAGATGTTGGTGTTTCTCTCTCTGGTAACTATGTATGTATGGGATGGTCAGGCAGTTGGATCTGTCTGTTGATCTGTGTTGTATGTATTGCTTATGGTCAGATAGAAGCCTTATGTATTGGTCTTTATTTCTCTGCTTATAGTTTCTCTCTTGGTGAATGTAATTAAAGAAGATTGTTCACCACTCAAAAGTTGCTTTTCTTTTAGAAAATCACATCTAAGAACCTGTACAGCAGGCCCTCCTGGGCATGCTGGGGTGACTGCTGCTATGCCTTTCTGACTTCACATGATATATGGTAACATGATCTCAGAAGTCAACTACAGAAGAAGGGGAGGCTCTCATTATTCCTATAGAAAACAAAAAAATCTGTCTGCTTTCAGGTAAACACACCAAGTTATTGCCTTTACAATTCTTTGACCTTTGAGCTATCATTGAAAAGTATGAATGATTAAGCTGATAGTAATATAATTTGATACTCATAGGCAATCTGAATGAGGTTCATGGAGTTCTAGTTGAGAAATACTTTATTAGTTCCAGAAGAAGTCACAAATATTGTAATTCAAATTAATTGAGAGACTTTCTTTGCCTCAGTACTCATCCTTGACCCTAAGGTTTGTCAACTAGATATCTTAATAGCTACTACACTAAATCTTTTGCCTCTCAATACAATTTTTTTCCTTCTGGCTTCTGCTGAAAAGCAAGGTAGAGAATCACAAAATTGAGCAATTCTACCCTCAGAATTTTAGAGTATATCACCTTGATGAGACCCCTTATTATGGCTTCCCCAACAATCATTCTATTATATCCATATTATATCCACATTTTTAATCACCTCCATATCTAATTCATCTAGTTATTTCCTCCTCTCATTAACTGTACTCTACACTATCTCCAGCAGATGAGCCAGCCTCCTACTTCACCAAGAGGCCTGAGATAAATTCCTCTAAGTCCTCTCTTCATTTCTAAGATGCTGTTCAGAATCAGTTTACTTTCTTCTCTTTGGTCATAGAAAAAAAGGATTATTACTTCTTACTAAGGCTAATTTCTCTACCTACGTGGTAGAGCTCATTCTCTTCTGCATCTCCCCAGAAACTGTCTCCAGCAATCATCCCCCCATTTCCCTCCCTTTTGACAGGTTTAGTTCTTCTTTCATGTGTCCATTTGCCTATAAAATATGATAGATGTCTCTAATCCTTATTTTTTTCCTTAACACTTCTATCTCATTGATGCAGGTAACTTAGGTGGCATACCCAATAGAATACTGCGCTTGTAATCAGAAATATGAGTCCAAATTCCATCTCAAATACTCACTGTGGAATTAAGCATATTACTTAATCTCTCTCTGCCTCAATTTAGTCACATGTAAAATATGGATGACAATAGTATCTACCTCACAGGATTATTGAGGATAAAATGAGATGTATGTAAAATACCTGGAAACCTTAAAGTACTAAAAAAATAGTGCTAGATATTGTTCAGATAGCATCCTATCTCTCTTTTACTCCTAAACATTTTTTAATAACTTATTTATTTATTTTTAGCTTTCAAGATTCACTTCCATAAGATTTTGAATTCCAAATTTTGTCCCTATCCCTCTTCTCCTTCCCCTAAAGTCAACATGCAATCTGATATAGACTCTACATATACATTCATATTAAACATATTTTCATTTTAGTCATGTTGTCAAAGAGGAATTGAAACCAATAGGATAAACCATAAAAAGTAAGAAATGAGACAGAGAGAGAGACAGAGAGAGAGACAGAGAGAGAGAGAGAGAGAGAGAGAGAGAGAGAGAGAGAGAGAGAGAGAGAGTGTAAATAGTTCTGGATGTGGATAGCATTTTCCATGATGAGTCATTTGAAGTTCTCATAGATCCTTGTATTGCTAAGCAGAGATAAGTCCATTAGTCATAGCACAATGTGGCTGTTACGGTGTACAGCACAGTTCTGATTCTGCTCACTTTACTCACCATCAATTTATTTAAGTATTTCCAGGTTTTTCTAAAGTCTGCTTCCTCATCATTTCTTATGGTATTCCATTACATTCATATACCACAACTTGTTCAGCCATTCCCCAATTGATGGGCATCACTTCAATTTTCCATTCTTGGCAACCACAAGAAGAGCTGCTATAAATATTTTTGTACAGGTGGCTCCTTTTCCTGTTTCTATGATCCCTTTGGGATACAGACCTAGATGTGATATTGCTAGGTCAAAGGATATGTAGACCTCTTTGTTCTTAGTTCTTAATGGCTCTCCAGAATGATTTGGATCAGTTCATGACTCCACCAAAAATGCATTAGTTTTCCAATTTCCCCACATTTATCATTTTCCTGTTTTGTCATGTAAGTCAGTCTGATAGGTATGACATGATACCTCACAATTCTTTTGATTTGCATTTCTCTAATCCATAGTGATTTATAGCATTTTTTCATATGCCAACTAAATTTCTTGAAAAGGTTCCCTATAAGTTGAAAAAAACCTGTAGCATATGAATACATTGGGAAAATTTCTACCTAATAAAACATGACAAATCTAAATATTTCAGAAAAACAAAGATGTTTGTAGTGGTTCAGTCAATGAGTATTTAATAAGCATACACTATTTGCTCTGTTGCTTGTCTTTTGTTTTAAAGAGGACTAATGATATCAGAGGGTGATGTCTTGAATTATATGTGAATTGGATTTAAGTGAGACAGAGTTGCATAAAGCTGTCGGTCTCCCTTTCTCTTCCAGAGTCATTGAGTTCCAGTTACTGGACAAAAGTCAGGATGACTAGAGGTGGCCCAAGATGCAGTGGACGACCTTGATAACTCTTATGTCTGACCAAGCTGTATCCCTTAGCACCTGCCTTAGCCAATTTCATGGCCATTGGAGTAAATTATTTCCATCCCTCCCTGCTGGGGGAAGTCTTCACATGTATGGGAACCCCCTTGCCCACCTTCCTGATGAGGTTGTGGCCCATGGGTTACCTTCAACCTAGTTTAGGGCCCCTCTGCCAAGATGATTTTACTGGGGTGTGATTTCTGCCCATATTACTGCTTCTTGGAGGCACAAGTGAGTTCCAGGTAGACACCAAAGGTAGATAAGCAGCTCTGAAAAGCACTTGGCAAGAACTCACACCTTACTGAACACCCATACACCCCATTGCACCTATATTTGCACCTACACACACCTATATTTGCCACATAGTGTACTGGACTGTACGGATGAAAATATGAATATGAAACAACTTCTGAAGGACATTGCATTCAATCTGAGAATATGATATATACTTCTTTAAGTATAGGAAAATGGACTGGACTTTCAATTTCATTAGTAAAGAAGACTCCTAAATGAACAAATAATGCTCTACCAATGCAGTGACTTGCCCAGGGCCACACAGCCAGTATGTGTCAGAGGCAGCATTTAAACTCAGGTCTTTCTGATTCAACAATCATTTGTTAAACAGCTTCAATGTGCCAGGCATGGTGCAAGGAGCTTGAGATAAAAACACAAATAATTTTTTTTTAAAACCGCTTACTCTTAACATGTTTATATGCTCAAGGAGAGAAATTGGGAAAAATATTTATTGGGGAGTTCTCTATACAGGGAGGGTAACTGAAGCTATGGGAATAGAAAGGAAGAGAAGGGGAAATCTGGGGAATAGAAAGGAAGAGAAGGGGAAATCTGGGGAAAGCAAGGCAAGGTAGAAGACGGTAGAAGAAAACCTTAGTGCATATCCCTTTTTAAGGATCAAAATTATAGGAAAACTAATAGAATAAAATATATCGGGAGAGAGAAAAGGAGAATCTGTCAAAAAGGAGGGTGTGGCACATATTTTTAAATATCACAGAGAGGTCAAGATTATAAAGACAGAACAAAAACCATTTAACTTAGACATAGATATTGGATTTTCCAAGATCAGTAAAAAGAAAATAACAAACCAGGTTGAATAACCTAGATTCGTTTTACATCTTTGACCTTCACTTGCTGTGTGACTGGACAAGTCATTTACACTGTTTGGACATAGAGTTTCATTTTCTGAGTAAAGAGGGAGTGATACTAGAAGATTTTTCAAGGTCCCATTTGAGTTCTAAAACCTTACAATTCTATGATATTACAAGTCTATGAATGAGTTTTTATCTAATAAATAAAATCTACAGCATAAAATAATATGAATGTCAATAAAACAATAAAGTAATTCACACTTTGGCTAGAGATAATGATTTTGACATCCTCATTTTATATCATTGGTCTTGAATACTGAAAACTTACAAAAAGGAAAGAAAATATCACAAAATAAGGTTTTTTTTTAAATGAGCAGAATGTACCAGGTTAGGTAATATGTATACAAACACACACACACACACACACACACACACACATACAATAGTCCCTGCCCTCATTAGACTGGGAACTACATGATCACAGCCGAAAAACTACTGTATGTCTATAAAGAGATATCGAAAGAGACTCCAACTAGTGGAGGAACCATGAAAGAATTCTTGCAGATGGTGGTAGTTGTGCTTAACTCTCAAGAGAACTGAGAACTTCAAAAGCTGGAGGTGAGAAAGGAGGCTTTACACACTTTAGAAATATTCTGTGAAAAAGCATGAAGGAAGAAAATTGAATGGCACATGAAGAAACCCACAAGAAGCTTAGTCTGGATGTGGGGCAGATCATGCGAGAGAGAACAGTGTCTGTGACTGTACATCCACTCTATAGATGCTTAGGAGACATAAACAGGTTGACTAAAGGGTGATGATATTTTTTTTATGCCTCAATTGTTCACAAAGATTATCTACTAAATTGTAAACAAGCTATATTCTTCATTACTGGAAGACATACCTACATTTATGAATCATAGAGCCCTGAAATTTTGAAGTATCTTAAATATATTCAAAGGGGTAATTTAATAAAAAGAGCATTATTAAATAAATAAATGAATCTGTGAAGAAAGGGTATGGGAACAACTATAATAATTTTGACTTTTTAAAAAATTTCAAATTAGAAATGAAAAAATAACAAGAAAATACTCATGTTTTATCACAAACTAAACAAGACTCCCAAATTAAACGTCACTGGTTTTGTTCTAAAGATAGGATCTGCATATTCTGAGTGGGCCCCAACACTGGCAAAAAGTGTTTCCACTTCTCTGAAATATATCTTGCCAAGGCTACTGATGTCTGAAGAAAAGGAAATCTGCTTGATGTAATCTAAATGCCACATCAAGCTTCAAAATCCGCAGAGCAGAGCCCTTTATGAGATTGCTTTCATAAATGTGTCTTTGTTAGAGTACCAAGGGAATTAAGCAATTGTGAATTCTTTCATTGAAACAAGCAGCTGAGCTTCTGGAGTTGCTTTCCTAGTTTGTGAATGAAGAGGATTTTGCAAAGTACATCAGCACAGATGACAATGAGCCAAGAGAGAAAAAAAATGAAATCTCACAGAAGAGACCTTGAAAGCGCAGAAAAAAGGAAGACTTGAGAATGACAGTAAGGATCATCAGAAAGTACAAAGACAAGTCCATGAAGCCTAGTGGGAGGTGGACAGGCTACATAGTTCATGACCTCTGGGTCCCGATAAACCACAGTTGTGAAAAAGGCAATGTACAGGTAAAAAAGCTAGGCCTTCTAGAAAAACATTAAATTACCCTAGACTAGGGAGTCTTAACCTTTTTTGAGTCAAGGAAATCTGGGGAAGATAATGTTTTTAAATGTAACAGAAAAATTTTATTGCCATAAAATTAAAATAATTTAAATTAAAACAGCCCCTTAAATCTATCCACATTTTGCTTTGGAGGCCATAGACCCAAGGTTAAGAACATCTGTCTCATGCCATAATTACCCATAACATCAATGCCTATTTTGATTATAATGTTTGTTTGTTTTCTCAAGTGGAATGGTTCCTGAAATAATTCAAGTGACCGTACTCAATGTGGTTAAGATAGACTTAGCTGTTCTGAAGAGTCAGAATCAACATCTGATCCATAGTTCAATTATTGGTCTACAAATAAATAAGTTCATATTATCTAGGCATGGATCATTGTCTGTCCATGTACTTTTGCTCATAAGGATACTTCCTGGAGCTGTTTATTTAGAGTGAAACCTTTTGGACAAACCTATTTTCTAAGAAATTTTATGCTGTGCAATATTTTTGTATTGTATAAGGCAATATGATGCAATATCAAATTGGAAAGATTTGTAGATAGAAATTTGGGATTTGAATTCTCTCTCTATCATTTACTAGCCAAGTAACTTGGGAGTATTCACTTTACCTCTTGGATCTTCAGTTTCCTCAGCTCTAAAATGGAAGTATTATTTACAATAGAGAGCTCTTGTGAACATTGCTGCTGTAGTTGTGTTCATCCTTCATTGCCAAAGAAGACCATGCCATCAGAGAAATGATGACATGACTTCACTTGACTTTGTTTTGAGTGAGGGAGAGCTGTCGCCAGCCTCACTTCTCCTCTGGAGCCATTTGAATCCAGTGACCCTATATGCATCAAGATGACTGAAGATGACCCAGGATGCACTGGGAGAGCTTGGCCCCTTTAAGCCAAGGTCTATTCAGGTACTCACTTAGGGTGATGTAGTGACCATTCATAGGCCTATTTAAGAAGGGGATGGCCCCTTTAATGAGGCAAAGAAAAGTAAAGACATCAGGCTGGAAGGGAAAGATCAGCAGTTACTATTGATAATCACTCTGAAGCCAGGAGGGTCCAGAAGAGAGCCCTTAGGCAGGGGCCTATTGTTGTCCAGTGTATAAGCATCAGAATTCAGAAGGTTTAAGGTTTTGGGAAAGGAAGAGAAGGGAAGGAAAAGGAAAGGGGGAAAAAAGGCAAGACAAGGCATCTAGCCAGTAAAACCCAAGTTAACTGGACATCTTCTGACCATCCAAAATATGAATGTGTTTTGTAATGGTCATGTCATAGAGTATAAAATCAGAATAAACATTACAAGTCATCTACTTCAATTGTTTGAATTTTATTGATGAGGCAGTGGTAGAATGACCTTAAAGTGCTACATAAATGTTTATTATAAATATAATGAAATTGTCTTGGGATTCTTGTTACTCCAATATCCCCCTGTACTGCTATCCAATATCTAGGGTAATGATTGTAGGCAGTAGTCATCCAACAAATATTGGTTGACAGATTCATTGGATTTTAGAACATTTAGTGCTTGACTGCCTCTTGTAGCATTTTTTTTTTGAGTTTCTGGTATAATATTTAACTAATTAGTGAGGTTATTCTATTTAAATAGTCATATCTTACATTATATCAAGGATCAACATGCTCTACGTATGTCCGTATTTTCATGTGCATTAGTGTTTAAATTTGTTTGTTTCTAGGCTGTGATCTATCCTGATCCTGCCTTCTATAGGAAACCTTTCTCAATTCCTCTTAATTTTTATGCTTTCTCTCTGTTGATTGCTTTCCATATACTCTATATATCTTGTTTTTACAGTTGTTTGCATGCTGTCTGCTTCATTAGGTTGTAAACTCTTCAAGGGTAGGGACTTTACTAGGCTCCTCTCATGTCCCTAGAGCTTAGCACAGTACCTGGAACATGGTAGGTGCTTAATAGATATTTATTTAGTTATTTATTGATAGATATAGTAGTTATTTAATAAATACTTCCTGACTGATCAGATTGCAATTAGAGTATTGTGTTGAGTTTTGGGAACACAATTTTGGGAAAGGCAATAAAAAACTAGAGAAAAAAGAGGTAACCAAGTTAGTGAAGGTATTAACACTTTGTTGGATAAGAATGATATTTAGCTTGAAGGAAAAAAGAATTGAGGGCAGAATTGGGGATGGAGGACAGATTTGTTGTCTTCAAATATCTGGAGTGTTATCATATGAAAGGATAAAATTGTTTTTAATACAAAAGTAAGAAATAGACGCAATATGCAAACACTGAAAAGATGCAAATTTAAGCTCTGTGTAAGTATATTTCATGAATATGGTGGCTTCTGGCATGGACTTTCATGTTCTGCAAGCTGATTATCATTCTAATTTTACCTTACACTGGTAGACCTAGATTTCCCCAGAAAGATGACTACCACATAGCTACACTCAGGGGTCGTTGGGGTAGATTTGTTTGCAGGAATTTTGTGGCCATTTTTGTCGTTATAGGTGTTGAGCTCCAAGTGTACTTCCCATTTACAAAACGCCAGTCACTCACAATTATATCACCATTAGATTTAAACATAATCATTCACTTAATAAGAAGGCAAAAAACATTAATGAACAATATATCACAAGTATTTGATATAAAACAAAGGTGGAAATAATCAACACATCTCAGTAAACACATAAAGTTGTATCATATTCTCATCAGTGGAATCAGTATCTGTGTAGAAGAGTTGGAACACATAGAAAGCTGTCAGGCACACAGATGAGGAAAATTCATGTTAAAGGTAACCCCTAAGTCTGAATTGTAAGCCTCTATAGCATTGGTTCTTTAAGGAATATTTGCAACATACAAAGCCAGGTTGTTTGTTCCAGTCAGGTTCTTGACCTCTTGATAGATATTTTCCAAATTTTAAAGGCTCAAATAACAACCTCTTGGTATTTAAATGACTCATCTTTCCCTTACGTAGCAAAAACTCATGAACTGCTTATTCTTTTTTATTAGTTAAAAAAAGTCTTTATTCAATCATCTCATTATCACAAAAAGTTGCCAACTGTTCTCCAGAATATCAGTGATCTTACTAACATCTGGCATTCAGAAGCTATTCTCACTTATAGTACCTATTTATAGATGGTATGGTGATGTGAATGAACTACAGTGTTTTGTAACTGCACAAGTTGTACGATGGAATGATGATAAATCTGACCATACGTGCATGTTTTTCACAGCAGTGGCTGAATTAGGAAAAAAAAAGAATGAGTACAAATTTTACAAAAAACATAACTCATGTCTACTGGAATCTTTTGCTGAGACAGTAATTCTGATTAAAACTCCAGAAAATATTAAGATGAAAGGGATGATCTTCACCCAAGAAAAATGCATTGACCTTCATCCCTGTTAGTGTTTCTGTTCAATGTAGCTAGCCATACATCATGAATTTATTTCAAAGAATTGAACAGCGAATAAAATCAAAGAAACAAAAGATTTTGGCAGAGGCATAGTTTTTCCCTATGGATCCAAATAAAAAATCACAGACCCCTTTCCCCCATACCTCTTGCTATGTTATTGTTCTTTACTCTTCCAAACTTTTAGTTATCACTGAAAGCTTTTGATGCTTCACTAATTGGTTTTAGCACTGTAGAAGAGGTGCTGAAATCAGTAAGCAAAAAATTTTCAGCAGGAGGTAGAAAAGGGATAAATCTGAGTCTCACCATATGCTTTGAGAAATTAAGTCATTACAACATAAAGCCCCCAAAAAGAAGACAGAACTTGTTGCTTTTTCAATGATTATTTTTAAAACACAGACTCATTATGAATGCTTGCAAGCTGCCTAAAATATACTTGCTAATTCCAAAATTTCAAAGCCTCAACTTAACAGTTTTTATTTTTGTAGACACAACTCCCATCCTGACTGCCTGTTATGTGCAATATACCCTGACACCTAATGTGCAGTGAAAAATGTAGTAACAGGGAAAATAGCTTAGTGATAGAAGATGTATGGTGCCAACTCTTTAATTCACTTCTGACAGTGTCTATATCCTCCAGAACAAAACTTTGACTATGGAGTCAGGAAGACTGCGATACTTATCTATCATAAACCACCAACTACACTTAACTGAAGAGCAAATTTATTTCGCACATCTGTACATTGATTTTCTTGGGTAGCACAAAGTTAAGTGATCTCTGCCAGCTACTGAAAAATAAAATGACTAGTTCATCACTGGCAACTGGATCTATTTTTTGCAGGTTAGCTGAGTTAAGCCCTTCTGGCCCTGTAGGTTGAGATACTGCCCCTGATGCAGTTAGTTCTGAGCAAGTGTCTGTAGTCATGCAGTCTAGAGCCACCTAGACTATTTCACCTAGTCTCTCCGATATTAATGATGTGAATATGACAGAAGGGGAGCAAAAGCTTTTATCTATGGTGGTAAAATGGTGTCTTCCATTGACCGCCACAAGGCTTAATTGGCCTTTATAGGTAGCAAACCTGCTACTGTGGTCTTCTTAATATCATTTTCTAAAATAGCAGTGGTAACTACTGGCCTGACTAGTATGCTAAAGCTGACTATCCTTTTTAACAAAGAGTACCCCTATACACAAACACTTTTTCAAAGAAAATGGACCCTGGATATGCTTCTGCCCTTTTCTCAATTCCTATCAATACTCATTCCTAGTTAAACCCCAGTATCAGATTTTTTTTTTTTTTTTTTGCTTTTGCTCCAGTGATCTGGGTATGGATAGTTAGTCAGGAAGTGGTACGTTGGCCCCACCTAGAACATTTCCAATGGGCCTCAGGAAAGGTTTAGTATGGTTGAGTATGCCCAAGGAAGAGTTCAGGTAGAGAACCCTGGGCCCACCAGAAGGCTTCAGGGGCTGGGCTTTCTCCCTTGTTTTTACCTCTCAATTTTCCCAGTAGCTTGTCTATCCCATGGTCTGGATGAGGGAGGGGAAAGAATCCCTCTCTGAACTCCTGCATTGAGTGGGGTAGTACAGAGATGATTCCCTCTGGGACCTCCTAGAGTGGGGTGTCTCTAAACTCAGATGGAGTGCTAGCAGGAATGTAATATCCAAATATTTGGCTACCATCTTCCAGCAATTGCCCCTCCAAATTATTTTTCCCATATTAACTTAAATCTCATGGGTTTTTGTTTCCTTATCTCTAAAACGACTAATCTGGACTAGATGACCTCTGAAGTTCATTCCATCTGTAATTCCTAAATCCCATGACCATGTAATCTTACTGGATATTCTCTTTCCTTGATTTCTGTAACCAAATACTTTGTTTTTTCCCCCATTTCTACATGTTCCTGCCTTCATCTTTCTTCTGACTCCTTAATAGGTATAGTCTGTCCATGGAGCTATTTTCTTTCTGTCCTTTTTTCAGTGGTAATCTCATTTAGTCTTCCTGCAACGACTAATGACTCTATGTAAATGGTTTTCTAATCAGCATTGCCAGAATATGAAATTCCAAAGGTAGAAGGGAGCTCGAGATCATAAATTCATCATTTTAATAGGATTTCTTAATAGGCATTCCCAACAAGTGGTTATTTATCCAATGCTTGAAGATCTCTGGTGAGAGAGAACTTACTACCTGTGGAAAAGCATTTTCTGTCCTGATTTCTCTTTTGAGTTTTAAATTATCATCTACTGTTATTGCCTGTGGAGTGCCAGTTGTTAGCCTGAAAATATACTGAATAGATTCAATATTCAAGGACTCGAGGCAAGATGTGCAGATGTTAAGAGAGCTGCAAAGTAGGTACAAAGAAAACTATAAGAAGTATCCAAAAGAAAATGACTTTGTTGCTCAAAACCAGGGATTTTTAAATTCATCGAACTTCAGAATTGGAAAGGACCTCAGAAATCATCTAATTCAAACCATATATACCCAAGCAGCAATTGTCTAACAAGATCTTTGGCTGGTAGTCACTTTACAACCACTTGAAGACCACCTGCGAAGGGAATATCATTATGATTGAGGTAGTCCATTAAAATTATGAAACCACCTAATATAAAGAAATCTTTCCTTTTATTCAGCTCATGTCTACTTCTTTGTAATTTCTACCCACTACTTTTAGCAATGCTTAAGATTCTAGTTTCAGCTAGACATTTACCACCTTTGGGTAATTCATTGACCCCTTTCCTCATTTTTTCCAATTTTCTCATTCAATCTTTGGATTAGTTGATCTATCCTAATTCTAAAACTTGCTATCTGAATATTAACAGGTTATATTGCTTTCATGATTTTCATGGGAAAAAAATTAACTTCTAAAGATATAGATAGAAGCTTATGAGTTGACTGACAGCTTGAGCTAGTTGTAAGTCTTGCTACTTTGTGGTCTTCAGCAATCCAAGACTGACAACATGGAACATTTTGTCCTACAAGAGAAAGTAAGTCTAAAAGTAACTTTAAGGCTTAATGTGAAAAATCAGAAATCTGGGCTATCTCCTTACCCTGGGGATCATCAGCATTCAAGGACTTTTGTGGGGAAGGATGATTTGACAGTAGAATGCATAGAATGAAAAGCCTCCATGCCCTAAAAATAATGAGGGATTTGAAAAGTATCAGTCTTGCCTTTATTTCTGTTATTTTCTCCTGCTACAAATTGTTGGATGTGTGTGATCCTGTTGAAAATTGAGTTGTCACATAAGCATCCAGAAAAGGAATGAAGTCATCAGTCAAGTCTGGTAGACTGTCTCGGGCTCCAAATAATAAAGGGGCTTATGGACAGGCGGCATCACCTAACAAGTTGAAATCCTCCTGGACTTGGAAATAATGTCAACCTACTGGATTTAATGTTTAAATGTCTATGTTTAGCAATCAGCCAAACTCAGAAGCCTGTTGCATCAATAGGAGTTACTGTTTGTTTCTCCATTCATCTGCTAAGCAATCATAATTTTACGTTTATGTCTTTGTTTTATTTGTCTTGTTTTCTTTGCAAAACTTTAGTTAAGCTTTAACAAGCCTATAAGAAGTTAATGTTTTCTTCTAGAATACACTAGATTTGGAAGCAAAAGACCAGAGTTCAAGTTTCAGCTTGGCCATCTATTCACTATATACAACTTTGGGTAAATCCCTTCATTTTTCTGAATCTCAGATTCCTCATGTGTCAAATGAGAGGGTTACTTTATATAGAATAAAGCCAATTCTAGTTTTAGTAGACTATAATTTTGACTACAGTAGTGTCCTAACTGTTCTTCCTGTTCTCATCTCCTACCCCACTTGAATGTGCCTAAGGTATTACTGATAATATTTGTTGACGAATTCTCATGACTAACACTTCAATTAAATGAACTTTCCCCTAATTTCTGAATATTTCTTTCTTTACCCTCTCAACCTTTTGTCTTTATTTACCATTCATATTTCCATATATAAAAAGTAGGTCAATTTGTCATGAATTATATTACTGATTGTGAGAAAAAATGGAAAATTAGACATCTGTTTCTGAGCCCTATACATTTAAATTATTTCTTTCTGATCATGATAAAAGGAAGTATCAATCAGTCACTAATACACAGCATTTCCTTATTATGTGCCAGGCACTGTGCTGAACACTTCAGATACAAAGAAAGTCAAAAAACATGGTCCCCACCTTTAAGGAGATATAAAGAGGAATGGGTAGTCTCACATCCTTCAAACCTAGTTTAGTTTCTTGCATGTATAATTCAGCTTATAAGAGTGGGAAAAAAGGATCACACTCAACTGGAAGATAGGAGCAATGAATGTAGCCCTGCCTTTCCCATTAACTAGGTTTGTATTCTTGGGAAAATTTCTCTGGACCTCAGTTTTTTGTTCTTTAAGGAAAGCGGAGGGAGGGTGGCTTAGATTATCTTTAACATTTCCTGCAGGTCTAAGAGTTCATGATTTCAAATATCATGAGGACAGGAAAAAATCATGCAGATATGAGAGCAAATGTCTTACTGTTTCTTTAGTAGGGGAACAGATTTTACAGACTTTACTTTGTTTCCTGGAGAGATTCCAGAAGCAATCACTAAAGAGATGGGTTAGTCAGCATCCAGAAAAGGAAATGATGATTACAAAGGGCCAGTAATTCTCCAACAATGACAAGTCTTTAAGGACTAAATTTATTTCCTTTTTATAGTCGGGTTTCTATACTACTAGATCAAGGAACTATTGATATAATTTGTCTCCATTTTTAATAAAATATTGGACAAAGTATCCCATACCATTCTTATTGAAAAATGGAAAAATTTGGAGTAGCAATATAGTTAGATGGCTTCAGAATTCCTTCAGTGTCCAGAAACAAAGAATAGTCAGTCCTCAGTGGTTCACTGTCAAGTTGGTCAGATATCTCCATTGGAGTATTTCAGAGGACCATGTTTGGTCATAGGAACTTGATTTTTTTAATCAAATAAATAGCTAAAGATATGAATGGAATGCTTATCAATCTACAGAGTAACATCAGAGAGCAGAGGAACATTATTTCCTCTTTCCTGAAATTTCTCTTAATGAAGTCAAACCATGATTACATTAGTTTGGCTATAACCATATCACATTGCTGATCTATAGTCCAGAATTTCATTTTTTTTAATGGTGGAGAGTATGTTCAATGAAGAATTTAAGAAGGAGGAGGAAAAAAGTGAACCTCCTGCTTGTATCAGACTAGTTACCTTTTATGGGATCTTGTAATTACCTTCAGAACATGACTCAGATCTTGTGTTGTGGAAGAGTTTACTGCAGTGTTGGTATCCTTAGAAGACCTTTTGTGTATATGTCAATGTTTATTTTGCCCAAGATTCTGAAACTCAAGTCATACATGACACATATATGAAATATGACTCCCTTAACTTTGTGAGCATTTTGAGTTCCCAGCCATAATAGCTTCAGAAACAGCGAATAAACTAAATCAGATGGAGCAAGGATTTCATGTATAACAGCAATTGGAAGTAAAATAGAAAATGTATGTTGGGGTATGATTAAGGAAAGCTTTAAATATCAGGATATGGAGACTGTCCAAAATGAAATGACTTTGTGAGATGATTCTGTAAAATATTAAGAAATAGGAAGCTTTCAGGATGGTAAAAATTAGAACAAAAAATATTGATTACTATTATAAATAAGACTGTTAGAAGTAGAAATATCTGAATGATGTTGCAGTGAATACAAAGTTTCTTTTTTCCCCCCAATAGTAAGTGGTTCAGGAACTAGGGACCTTCGATTTCACTCTGTACCTTTCACAAAACCAAAATAAGACTTTTAAAAAGGAAATCCCAATATGATTCCTCTATGAGAGTCAAGACCTAGAATCCTTTGAAAGAAACATAAATCAACTTCTATACATCCAGATCACTGTACTGAACTTTAACTGTCATTTCACAGGATAGTTTCATTACCATTACTCTGGCAGTGTCTTCAAAATGTTAAAATATTCTGTTGTGTCCATCACTTCAGTGAAAAACCAATTAACTGATAGAGTGAGGTGGAAGGTGGGCTGTGGAGCATCAGTCAGGTATGTTGTTCAGGGCAGTGTAGACAAAGTCTCTGGATGACTTTTCAGCTAAGTATTTGGTCATTCCAGGCAAAGTCCAAGTGTATTAATATGACAAGGAAAATGAGACAGATTGATCTGGATGAATATGTGATATGTCCACATTTTCTTTATCTCTTTTGTTCTTTTGAAGAATTTTACCATGAACTATGTCCCTTTAGCTATTTAATAAGTTGAATTCTTTCAAATAGACACAAAAGGACCTTGGTTGCCTAGCAACTGGGTTAGTACACATTCAGATATCGTGAGCGTGATGCCATATTATGCAGTATACTGTACCTGCATTTTATGTTGATTTTATTTCTTCCTTTTTTTCTCTTCCTCTTCTTTGTTGACTAAATGAGTCCATATTGCCTGCTAATATTTTTTTTCTCCTAAGACTATACAGTTAGAATTTGCAGGACTATATAATTTCTCACCTGAGCAATGATAAATTTCTACTTTCTTCTCAACTGGAATATATGTACATTATTGCATTTACTAATACAAATGAAAACACTAGGCAAAGACCTGAAAGGGGCTATAAATACATTTAGAGACTGACATTTTGTAGCATGTTTTCCTCCTAGAAAAGAATCAACATTCACTTATTCAGTTCTTGCCATCACCTGCACTGATTCTGATTCTTGACATGTAAATTCACTCCCTCTCATTGCCTTCAAATGAAACTGTGCTGATTAAACTGAAAGAATAAACCTTTTTTGCTGTAACCTTGTTTTCTTGCCACCTGCTTGAGATCAATCCTGTAGCTTCTTGTATTTTACTATGGAATAGATGGCCCAAATTTGTGATGATATTTGTGTAAGGAACTCCCAAAGAGGAATTTCTGTCTACCAATGCAGATCATCAACTTTTTCACAACTTGGGGTTTTATAGGGTCCTCTTGGACTTTTAAAGGTAAATTATCCAGGATCATGGAGTCTGTTTATGTTAGAAGCAGAACTTAAATATCTGTTTCAAGATCAGGTCACTATTCCATTACACCATATTGTCTCTAATATTATAAATATATTAAACCAGCGAATACTATGTCAAGTTATTTCCCCTCATTTTGTACATGCTAACATATAATTACTATCTGTTTTGCACTGTTCCCTTTTTGTAGCAATTAAAAGCATTTAAATCATACTTGTAAGGAAATTTCAAAAATAAGAGTAATAAATAGCATGTCTGGAAAATTACAATCATGACCTGACTTGATGACTTAGTTTATATGTAGGAAGTAAGGAATTTAAAATAATTAATATTTAGCATTTAATGCCTTCCCTCTATGGATTGCCTCAAATTTATTCTGTATATGTCTTGTTTGTACATAATTGTTCACATAATAGTCTTCTCTCATTAGAATGTGAGTTTTTGAAGCCAACGACCCTCTCTTACCTTCCATTGTATCCCCAGAGCTTAGCTAGCAGTGTGACTGACACATATTAGGTGCTTAATAAATGTTTATTGACTGAGTGACTACGTCTACCTGTATGTTTACTTCACTGATTCAATTTATCAAAAATATATGGGAAAATGGTGATGCTAGAATTAAATGGACTTGAAACCGTTTGAATAGTGGATACCACAGAATAGTCATTAACTCTCAGCTTAGAATACAGTCTACAGTGAATTTCACCAGGGATCCATGCTTGATACTCATTATCTAATGACTTGAATGGAGAAATAAAGACTATGATTGTCAGATTTGTAAGACTCAAAACTGGGAGATACTTTACATCCTGTATGACAGAGTTAGAATTTTAAAAGCACTTGATGAACTGGATAGTTGATTCAAATCTACTAAGATCAAATCTAATAGGAATTACATGTACTATCTTCCACTTGAGTTTAGAAAAGCAACCTCACAAGCATGAGGAAGGCATGCCTGGATGGCCATCTAAATTCAAGTTTTGGGGACCTGCAAGTTCAACATGAGTTAACATCATGATAACATAACCAAGAAAGCCAATGCAATGTTAGACTGTATTAAGAAAAGTGTAATATTCAGAACACACAAGGGGGTCATGCTAACTGTCTTCAAGAATTAGAAGGCTTATCATGATGGATTAGACTATTCTTGCTTATGTCCAGAAGGTAGGAATAGGATCATTAGGTAGAGGTGGCAAAGACACATAGTTAGATTTAATACAAAGGAAAAAGAAAACAACTTTCTAACCATTAGAGCTTTCCAAAGGTGGGAATCTGTTGTTGGAGGAGGTACTATAGTAGGTTCCTTTGCACTGGAGACCTTTAAGCAATGGATAAATATGTACTTGGGTGATCTGTATGGAGGATTTTAGTTCATGTAGAAGTTGTATGACTGCTGAAGTTTCAAGATTCTGTGTCTCTGTGATTATAAATGATTGCTAGAGTAAAGTCTTATGTTTAATTTTGAGAGTACAAAGATAAGAATGCAGTGATTCTGGGAAGGTGGGGAAGAAACAGAGTCTGTAACTATATGTCATGATGTCTATTAACAGCTAGACCTGCAATAAGGAAGCCCTTAGTTAACATCTTAATGGGTATTTATTTACTCTGCAACCTTAAACACATCATGCAACCCCTTTCAATTTTTTTTAAATTGGTAAATTTAATAAATCTATTTTATTTTATCTTCAATTAAAGAAACAAAACAACTACCTCCATAAGACAATACAGTAAAGAAGATGACTGTACGTGAAACTACAAATCTACCATGTACAACTTGCTATTGGCTTCAAATAAACTATAAAGTTGTGTAAATTTATTTTTTTCCTTTTTTTTCTTCCCTCTCCACACACACACACACACACACACACACACACACACAGTCTTCATTTCCTCATCTGGGGTAGTTGGGCAAATTGCCATGGAAGAGATGGAACTGGAAGAAACACATTTCAGAAGGAAGAGGAGGAAAATTGTTACATTGCATGCATAGGGGGATGGCCTAATGCCAACATGAGGCCTGGCGGTGTTGAGAAAAACAAAAAGGTGGTTGGTACAATACTCAATTTTTCTGGAACATAGAGTGTATAAAAGTAATAAAGTGAAGTAACCTGAGAAAGCTTTGTAGAAGCCCAGTTTTGGAGGGTGTTGAACATCAGGCAAAAGAATCTAAATACAAATTAAGGGAGGGGACTTATGCCCTTCCTCCACATTTGTATGACTGTTAATGCATCATTCCCTCTATTTCAAGAGGAAAAAGAGAGTTATTTGTGCATAAAAGGAAGGAAGGAGTGTCTTCACAATTTACCTTTAGATGAGGGTAGTGTTGGGAAGAACAGCCTCGATAATTCCAGATGTTTAGTGTTTTCCCCTTCAGAAGGGCATCCTTAACACATTCATTGAGCTGGGGCTTGTGAGCAGTAGTTTTAAATTTTCTGAATGACATGATTCAAGTTTGGCTTTGGCCCTATTTGGAAAAAAACAGAACTACAATTTTATTGCCCTCACAAGACTGGAATATTATTAGTTCAAAGCCACTCTCCCTAAGGAATCAGGAACCAGCCTCTCCATGTGACACATTATGTACTGAATGAAGCTATTCTGATAGATGTGAAGTGCAGAAGGCAACTGGTATGCTATGTTATGAGAATGATCAACTTGGGGGAAAAGTAAGTTCTTCATGCCTCAGGAGTTTGTTCAAGTAATTAAGTTTGCCTGTGGGATAAGCATAGGTAGTTAGGATAGTTAACATTGATTTATAGATCTTTCCTGTCCTTGTCTTAATACAGAGTGATAGGTTTCTCTTTACTAGAGAAAAAAAGAAACAAAATAAGCTGAATGTCTTTGACTAACCTTGAAATCCATGTCAGGGACTATTAAGTGATTAGCTGGAAGCCAGATGGGATGATTTTCTCTGTGTGAAGGTTGATATAGACTTGGAATCTCGATACTTGCATGATGGGGATAAATACCATTTTTCCAGAATTGAATACTTTCCTAATCTGCATTTCATAATTTATAATGTTAAATATAAACATGTCAAGGCTCTTATGCACACACAGAAATACTGGAAAGCAAAATCAGTTGAGATGAGTACCTATCAGACTTACCAAATATCCCAAGATGTTCTGGGTTCAGATAAATCAGTTTGTTTTTACATTTTCTTTGCTATTAAATGTAGAGGACAGCTAGGTGACACAGTGGATTAAGTGCTGGGCCTGGAATCAGGAAGACTCATCTTCCTGAACTCAAATTTGGCTTCCGACACTTACTTTCTGAATGACATTGGGCAAGTCACATCACCATTTTTATCTCAGTTTCCTCATCTGCAAAAATGAGCTAGAGAAGGAAGTAGAAAATCACTCCAGTATCTTTGCTAAGAAAACCCCAAATGCAGGCATGAAGAGTTGGATGCAATTGAACAATAACTACAAGATTAAATGTATTGCACTTACCCCTCCTGGAGTTTTGGAAGTACTTCCTAATTGGATTTCCTGCTTCCAGTCCCCTCCCTCTTTTTTAATCCAGTGTGCATACTGCAGTGTCATGCAATCTAGAACTGGAAGGCCTGGGGTCACTTTAGGCATCACTCAGCTCTCTTTCTTTATAGAGAAGGAAACTGAAAGCTAGAGAGGTACAGTGACTTGTGCAAGGTCACATAGATTACAAGTAGCAGATTCAGAATCTGAACCCAAGCCTTCTGGTTTAAAATCCAAGGCTCTTTTCCACTGTGCCTCATTTTCTCTTGCTGAAATAGCATTTTGATCATGTCACTTGGAAACTTTAGAGTTTTCCTTGTTGCCTAGAATGGTGGTATCAAACTCACTATAGCAATAATCTCCTTGCAAAAAATCTCAATTGTAACAAGAACATTAAAATGCAATTGGGAAATGTTTAACAAAATAAATAAAAAGATAATACAGCACAGAAAATGTTAATTTGTAATTTTCCAAATCAATATGCAGATCATAGATATCCTTTTCTATTTGAATTTGATATCACTAGTCTGGAGAATATAGTGACGACTCCTTGGCCCTTCAAGGTATCTTGCAATCTGACTCCAATTTATCTTTCCTGTCATGTGTATATGCTTTCTTTCCCAGACAAGTGACTCCTGGTGGCAATCTTATCTTCCTCCTAGTCCAGACACAGTGACATAGTTGTCAGAGAGCTGAAGACAGCATCAAGACAGAGCTGAGTCAACTTCAATATTCTGATTTCATTCTTTAATAACTTTATGATACAGGTACTTAAGTTTTTATGATCTCCAAATTTGTTTTTACAGATGAGGAAAGTGAGGCTCAAGGAAAATGAATGGTCAATCATCATAGAACTGATGAAGAGAATGGAGTCTATATACTATATACTGTATACTATATACTATTTCCTCTTGGCTGTATACCTAGAAAAAAAATTCTATAATGTTTCATTCGAGAGATGGAAGAAAAGATCTAGAAAGAAGATTTAGAAAAAGGAGCAGTGATAAAAAAAAAAGCCCCCATAAGTTTATGCAGAATATATCCAGCCATACTTTCTGACACCAGATCTATCACCTTTATAATCAGTCTTAACCACCAGTCCCCTTCCCTAAAGTACAACATTCAGAGATAGGTTTTTACTTCAGTACTTAGCCCAGGACCAAAGACTAATATAATGCTCCCTTCTAGTTCCTCATCTACAGGAATGGTCACTGATATCAGGGTCAATTTCTTATCTTCCTTAACATTTGAAAGAGAACTAATTCCATTTGTTGCCATTCACAGGACACTGAAGGATAGGAACACCACTAGCCAGGTGACACAGTGGATAGAATTCTGGACCCAGAGTCAAGAAAACCTAAGTTCAAATTCAGCCTCAGAACTTTATCTGTGTGATGCTGAAAAAATCACTTATTCTCTGTCTCATTTTCCTCAACTGTAAAATAGGGCTAATAATAGAAAAGTTAGAACAAATGAGATAATATCTGTAAAGCACTTAGAACAGGGGCAGAGCCAAGATGTCAGAGTAAAAGCAGAGACTCGCTTGAGCTCTCTCCCAAACCATGCCAAATACTTGTAAGAATGACTAAACAAATTCTGGAAAACCCAAAGAATGACAGTGTGAAGCAAACCTCCAGCAGAAGACAGCATGGAAGTTTGAGGGGAAGCATCTATCATGCTGGGCTGGAAGTGGAACAAGTCCAGAGTAGGCCATGCCTGCACAGACAAGGCCTGAGCAGGCTTCAAGGGGACTGAATCACTGGAAGCTGTGATGATTTCCAGATTTCTTGACCACAAAATGCTGAGGAAAACTTGGAAGGTAAGTGGAAAAAAAATTTCAGACCTGCATGAGAAAGTAGCATCATCTGGCCCCATCCCTAGGATGGCAGAGGAAGTGGAAAAGCCTTGGCATTGATAGCAGCAGCGGCAGCAGAAGTGGCTAGTTCTGGAGATCTAGGCCCATAGATTAGGGGGTGATTGAGCCACTGATAGTACACCACCCCCTACTCCCACTGGGAGCAGAGAACTAACTTGACAAAAAGCTCAAATATCAAGTAATTGACTGGGGAAATGAGCAAAAACCAGAAAAATATCAGACCATAGAATTTTTCTTTGTTGACAAGGAAGATCAAAACATAAAACCATCAGGAGAAAACAAAGTCAAAGCTCCTACATCCAAAGCCTCTAAGAAAAATATGAATTGATCTGAGGCCATGGAAGATCTCAAAAAGGATTTTGAAAATCAAGTAAGATAAGGATAGGAAAATTGGGAAGAGAAATGAGAGTGATGCAAGAAAATAATGAAAATGGAGTCAGCAGCTTGCTAAAAGAAGCCCCCCAAAAACTGAAGAAAATAACTGCTTTAAAATTAGACTAGCCCAAACAGCAAAAATAGGTTCAAAAAGCCAATGAGGAGATGAATGCCTTAAGAAGCAGAATGGGCCAAATGGGAAATCAGGTTGAAAAGCTCATTGAAGACAATAATTCCTTAAAAATTAGAATAGTGGGATGGAAGCTAGTGAATTTATGAAAAAACAAGAAATTATGAAAGAAAACCAAAAGAATAAAAAAATAGAAGACAGTGCCAAATATCTCCTTGGAAAAACAATTGATCTAGAAAATAGATCCAGCAGAGACAATTTATAAATTATTGGACCATCTAAAAGCCATGATCACAGAAGAGCCTAGATATCATCTTCCAAGAAGTTATCAAGGAAAACTGCCCTGTGGGCAACTAACCAGTGGGTAAAAAGAATATTGAAAGAATCCACTTATTGCTTCTTGAAGGAGATCCCAAAAGGAAAACTAAGAATATTAAAATAAAATTTCAGAGTTCCCAGGTCAAGGAGAAAATATTGCAAGCAGTCAGAAAGAAACAATTCAAGTATTGTATAAACACAATCAGAATAACAAAAGATCTAGCAACTACTTTTTTTTTATTTTTTAAATACAAATTTATATATGTAACTTTTTACATTCATTTTCACAAAATTTGGGGTTCCAAATTTTCTCCCCATTTATCCCCTCCCCCTACCCCAATACACTGAGCATTCTAATTTCCCCTATCACCAATCTGCCCTCTCTTCTATCATCCCTCCCTTCCCTTGTCCCCATCTTCTCTTTTATCCTCTAGGGCCAGACGACTTTCTATTCCCCATTAACTACATTTCTTATTTTCTAGTAGAAAGAACAATACTAAACAGTTGTTCCTAAAGCTTTGAGTTCCAAATTGTCTCCATCCCTCCCTCCCCACCCGTTCTCTTTGGGAAGGCAGGCAACTCAATATAGGCCATATCTGTGTAGTTTTGCAAATGACTTCGATAATAGTCGTGTTGTGTAAGACTAACTGTAATTCCCTCCCTCCTATTCTGTCCCCCATTGTTTATATTCTGTCTTTTGATCCTGTCCCTCCCTGAGTGTTGACTTCAAATTGCTCCCTTCTCCCATTGCCCTCCCTTCCATCATCCCTCCCTCCCTGCTTATTTCCTTCTCCCCCACTTTCCTGTACTGTAAGATAGGTTTTCATGCCAAAATGAGTGTACTTTCTACTCCTTCCTTTAGTCGATTGTGATGAGGGTGAACTTCATGTTTTTTTCTCAGCTCTCCTTTTTCCCTCCACTAAAAAGTCTCCTGCTTGCCTCTTAAATGAGAGATAATTTACCCCATTCCATTTCACCCTCTCTCCTCCCACTACATTTCTCTCTCACCATTTACCTTAATTTTTTAAAGATATGGTCCCATCCTATTCAATTCACTCTGTGCTCTCTGTCTCTGTGTGTGTATGTGTGTGTGCATGCACACATGTACATATGTGTGTGCGTGTGTGTGTGTGTACATATGTTTGTGGTCCCACCAACTACCCAGATACTGAAAAGTTTTAAGAGTTACAAATATTGTCTTTCCATGTAGGAATGTAAACAGTTCACCTTTGGTAAGTCCCTTATGACTTCCCTTTGCTGTTTACTATTTCATGCTTCTTCTCATTCTTGTGTTTGAAAGTCAAATTTTCTTTTCAGCTCTGGTATTTTCGTCAAGAATGCTTGAAAGTCCTCAATTTCATTGAAAGACCATATTTTCCCCTGAAGTATTATACTCAGTTTTGCTGGGTAGGTGATTCTTGGTTTGAGTCCTAGTTCCTTTGACTTCTGGAATATCCTAATCCACACCCTTTGATCCCTTAATGTAGAAGCTGCTAGATCTTGTGTTATCCTGATTGTATTTCCACAATACTGGAATTGTTTCTTTCTAGCTGCTTACAATATTTTCTCCTTGACCTGGGAATTCTGGAATTTGGCCCCAATGTTCCTAGGAGTTTCTTTTTTTGGATCTCTTCCAGGTGGTAATCCATGGATTCCTTGAATACTTATTTTGCCCTCTGGTGCTAGAATCTCAGGGCAGTTTTCCTTGATAATTTCATGAAAGATGATGTCTAGGCTCTTTTCTTGATCATGGCTTTCAGGTAGTCCCATAATTTTTAAATTGTCTCTCCTGGATCTATTTTCCAGGTCAGTTGTTTTTCCCATGAGATGTTTCACATTCTCTTCCATTTTTTCATTCTTTTGGTTTTGTTTGGTGATTTCTTGGTTTCTCAGAAAGTCATTAGCCTCCATCTGTTCCATTCTAATATTGAGAGAACTATTTTCTTCAGTGAGCTTTTGCACCTCTTTTTCCATTTGGCTAATTCTGCTTTTGAAAGCATTTTTCTCCTCATTGGCTTTTTGAACCTCTTTTGCCAATTGAGTGAGCCTATTTTTCAAGGTGTTATTTTCTTCAGCATTTTTTTGGGTGTCCTTTAGCAAGGTATTGACCCGTTTTTCATGCTTTTCTTGCATCTCTGTCATTTCTCTTCCCAGTTTTTCCTCCACCTGTCTAACTTGATTTTCAAAATCCCTTTTGAGCTCTTCCATGGTCTGAGCCCACCAGACATCCACCTCGGATGTCTGGGATAGAGAGGCCCCAACCTCCACGTCCTTCCCCAATGGCAAGCATTGTACTTCTTCATCAGAAATGAAGGGAGGAAGGAACATCTCTTCCCTAATAAAGTAGCTCTCTATGGTCTTATTTTGCTTCCTTTTTCTGGGCATTTTCCCAGACAGTTATTTGACTTCTGAGATTCTTCTCCACCCCTGCCTAGATCTGCCCAGCCAGTTCTTGGGGTCTGAGATTCAAATGCTGCTTCCCAGTCTCAGGGCTATCCATGGCAGGTGCGGCTGTTATTCAATGTGAGCTTAGGTTCTGGTGCTCATGTGGGGGCAGGGCTGCCTCCCAGGCTCAGTTCCCTCAGGGGGTTTATGCAGAGACCTTCGGTAATGGAGCTCCTGTCTGCTCGGGGAGTCCTGGGCCGCCACTGCCTCTGCCTCTGCCGCTCCCTCCTCCACTGCCTCCCCAGGGGACCCAAGTAACGGAGACACCCCACTCCTCTCTGGGTCAGCCCAGAAGTCTCTCTCACTGACCTGTAGCGTCTGTGGGCAGAAGGACCTTCGTGGTCACTGGAGATTCCATCTCTGAAGCCTGTTCGTATCTGCTCCTCTGGAGCCACGGCCAGGGCATCACAGGGGTGGACTCCACTGTCCGCAGCGTGACGGACCCCTGGGGATGGATTTCCAGGGCTCTCTGGAACGGAAATCTCTTCCACTACATTGGTGAGCACGCTTGTTCTGCTCCAGAATTTGTGGGGAGTTCTCTTTACAGGAAATTTATGGGCTGTGGATTTGGAGCTAGCATACGTGAGTCTTTCTACTCCACCATCTTGGCTCCTCCCCTAGCAACTTCTACATTAAGGAATCAGAGGGTTTGGAATATGATATTCCAGAGGTCAAAAAAACTAGGATTAAAACTAAGAACCACCTACCCAGTAAAACTGAGTGTAATACTTCAGGGAAAAAATGATCATTCAATGACATATAGGACTTTCAAACATTGTTGATGAAAAGACCAGAGCTGAATAGAAAATCTGACTTTCAAATACAAGAATCAAGAGAAGCATGAAAAGGTAAACAGCAATGAAAAACCAAAACCATAAGGGACTTACTAAAGTTGAATTCTTGACATTCCCACATGGAAAGATAATATTTATAACCATTGAGAGTTTATTCAGTATTAGGGTAGTTGGAGGTTTTATATATATATATATGTGTGTGTGTGTGTGTGTGTGTGTGTGTGTGTGTGTGTGTACATATTTATATACATATATATATATATTATATATATATATTATATATATATATATATATACAGAGAGAGAGAGGGAGAGAGAGGGAGAGGGAGAGATAATACAGGGTGAGTTGAATATTAAGGGAAAATTAAGGAGTGAGAGAAGAATATATTGGGAGAAGGAGAAAGGTAGAAATAGAATGGGATGAATTATCTCACATAAAAGAAGCATGAAAAAACTTTTGCAATGGAAGGGAAGAGGTGGAAGGTAAAAGAGAAAGAGTAACCCTTACTCTCATCGGATTTGGCTTCAGGTGGGAGTGACATGCACACTCAATTGGATATGAAAATATATTTCACCCTACAGAAAAGTAAGGAGGAGAGGGTTAAGGGGGGAGGGGGTATTACAGAAGGGATATGGAAGGGAGAGCAAATGGGAAGAGGGGGTAATTAGAATTAAACATTTTTGAGGAGGGACAGGGTCAAATAAGAGAATAGAATAAATGAGGGGGATAGGATGGAGGGAAATATAGTTAGTCTTTCACAATATGACTGTTATGGATGTATTTTGCATGACTACACATGTATAACCTATATTGAATTGCTTGCCTTCTCAATGGGGGTGGGTGGGGAGGGTGGAAGGGAGAGAAATTCAAATTCAACATTTTAAAAATGTATGTTTAAAATTATTTTTATATGCAACTGAGAAATAAGGCATACAGGCAGTGGGGTATAGAAATCTATCTTACTTTACAAGAAGATAGAGGGGAAAGGGATAAGAGAAGTGGGGGGTGTGATAGAAAGGAAGCAAATTGGGGGAGGAAGTAATCAAAATGCATATTATCTTGAGGTGGGTGGGGAGAAGAGAAATGGGAGAAAGTTTGGACTTCAAAATCTTATGGAAGATTGAAAGGTTGAAAACTAAAAAAATAGTTAATTAATTAGGGGTAAAGACTCCTTAGAACAATGCTTGGCACATAGCTAGTAATTAAAAAATGCTTGTTCCATTCTCCCTTTCCTTCCCTTCACAGACCAAGAAGTATTACATTCTCATTCCATGGATAGCTAACTCTTACCTCTTACTCTCCCAATCAGAGTAGTGCTACATAATGAGCTAAGTGAAAGGTACATCTTCCTTGCCACTAATCACCAAATTCTCATTTTCCATCTCAGGTCTATCCCTCTACTTTTTAGCTTGACAATTCTTATCCTTTCCATTATGTTCTCTGTATCATTAACAAAAAGTATCCTTCACAGAGACAGAGTGTCACTCAAAGTGATCTGACTCCTTCTAAAGACATCATATGCTTAGCTATCCTTCTCATGTACCTTCTCATGCTCCCAGACACACTAGTCCTGGAGAAGTAGAAATGCTCATCTGTCCCCAATGCCACTATCAGATATTCTCAACACCACTACTCCACATCTTCTCCTCTATAGATTATGTCAATCTACTCATATTCCTCTGTTAGCTGTCTGTTAGGACCCCCAGCTCATTTTCCCTATTTATTCAAAGGATTTAGTATCTGAGTCACAGTTTTCCTTTGCATCCCAATCCCTGCCTGATCCTTTGAAACTTCAACATATATATATTCATTTTCCCTCAAAAACTCTGGCTTCCCAATTCCTCTATGCCTTTTAGTCCTGTGACTTTCTCTTTTATTCTACCTCTTCCTTACACAGAAATATTTATACCC
Organism: Bettongia penicillata ogilbyi; assembly: GCA_023548195.1. Taxonomy (NCBI): domain Eukaryota; kingdom Metazoa; phylum Chordata; class Mammalia; order Diprotodontia; family Potoroidae; genus Bettongia; species Bettongia penicillata. Next base: position 3,985,667 of record JAJHZJ010000357.1, read on the forward strand.
CTGTTCTCATCCTCATCTACAAGTGTTCCATTTCTTTGATCAAGATTTCCTAAATGTCTCCCTCTTACCATTGCCTCCTATCACTACATCTCTCTCTCTCTCTCTCTCTCTCTCTCTCTCTCTCTCTCTCTCTCTCTCTCTCTCTCTCCTTCATTCCTCAATCAAGTCTTTAGCTTCACTTTTTAATTCCTGATCGTCTACCTCTTAGTTCTCTAACAATCAATCATTCCTACTTTGGTGTCTGCCTTTCCTCCCTTTCCAATTTTTACCTGTTGGTCACTAGTTCAGTTTAACATTGCCCTCTAATAGCAGATCTATTGCCCCCATGTCCTTCTGCCCCTCAAGCTTGGCCAAATCTCAGCTCTACGTTATTTCTATCATGTATCTCTTCCATGTCTATTTACATGCTACTATTAGAGCAAGTCATGAAACCTTTTAGTTTAAGTCCATGACAAATTTATGTTATCAAATTTCAGCCAAGTCATCAATGCAGTGAAGCAATCCTTTTACATAAATTACTATTGCAATATATTCCCCACAACAACTGACAAAAACCCTATCCCCTCTCTTCAAGTCCCCCACAGCACCCCAATCTCCCTTTCTTCTCAGAAGGGCAGCTACTTCATTTGGTAATGTTCATCCCTCATTTTCAAAAAAGACCAATGGTATCATAGGATGTTGTTACAACTTGTGTATGAATAGGATTTTAGTGAGGCACAGTTGTGTACATTCATTGGCATACTCTCTTCCAGAGGCATTGAAAGTCACTGGCAAGACAAAAGTCAAAATTACTGGTGGTGGCCCAGGATGATCTTGGTGTCTTTAGTGCCTAACCAAGCTCTAAGAACTCCATATCATCTGCTTCAGCTGCCTTCATGGCTATTGGGACAAATTGTTCTCCTGGGCATACCAATTTTGTTTGACTCACCAAAGGGTTCAAGACCTGTCAATTATCCTCAATATGGTTGAACCCTTGAGCAGAGATGGTTTTACTGAGGTATGGCAGTTGCACATGCTACAGCTTCTTGGAGTTACAGGTGAGGGTTGGCTGACAGGTGGACACCAAATTTGGATGAGCAGCCCTAAAAGGGGTTTGGCAAGCCCTAATGCTAGAGGTGCTAGTCCACATGTTACTGAGAAAATAAAGGCCACTAGGTATGGACTCTCTTTTTGCCTAGTCCACATTTCAAAACACACTGAAAACTCCCATTTTCTCCCCCTTTATGAGAATTTATAAACAGGAGTTAGTTGCCAAATCCAGTTGCTCCTCACACACCCTTTTCACTGGGTGATGTGGCTTACCTTTTAAAGACTCCATGATCCTGGATTTATTTCTGATAATACACTGTTGCTAGTTTGTTATACTAATGCGTCTTTGTTCCTTCATGCAAGGTAAGCATATTTAAGCATTGATTTTACAAATGAAAATTTAATGAACGTTTAATTAAAAAAGATGTAAATTAGGAGGAAAGCATAAAATTGTCACCTTCCCCCCTAAGAAATCTTGAGGGTGAAATTATAAAGGAGGAAGTAAATCATCATAAAGGAGGAAAAATGATCCCTCTAAAATTACACTTTGCTCAAAGTTTCTGAGACTTGCCAAGAAATCATACACATTGATGTAAATGCATTGTTTTCTATTGAAAATTAGTCTGTGATACACACTAGATTTTTTCTTATTAACTTGCTATACTCCATTCAACCATTCCCTAGTTATTTCTCTAAATTGCTGATTGTACACTATGGTATAATTCGTAATTCTAAATCATGATTACTTGGACACATTTTAGTGTTAGCTGAATTTTCACCAACTCCAATTAAAGCTTTTGCATTTGAGAGAAAAAGAATTTCAGAACAGAACAGTAGCTCATCATGAATTCTGAAATAATTAAGAATCTTCATCTTACTCATGTAATGATAGCTTAAATTATTTAAATGAGACTTGTGAATTAAGAAACTAATATTCATTTCAATAAATGAAACAGTGTCTGCATTAGTACTGAAGACTACAGTTTGCATATTTTAGTAACTTCATTTACATAGTACCTTAAAGTTTGAGAATTGCCATATATGTATATATATATATATATATATATATATACATATATATATACACACACATATATGTATATGTATATATATATATATATGGAGATACACATAAATATTTCTAATTTCTCTCAACAAACTCATGAAATGTATGCTCTAGATATTATTGCCTCTAATTTAAGGATATGGAGACCAAGGGTCAGAGAAATTAAGTAACTTGCCAATAGTTATACACTTGGTAAGTCAAATGCAAGATCTAAATATAGATCTCTGCAGTGACTCCAAGTACAACAATATCCATCATAGCACATTGCCTATTGGGTTTTTAATATTAGACAGTATTTTTTCATGAAGCTATAAGGTGACATCCATTTGACAGCCAGCCACAGGTAAATTTCAATATAGAAGAAATTACGACTTAGAAAAGCTATAAATGAAGAAAGAAAAGAAGAAATTAAATTGAATCTGATCTTAACTATAGACTATTCCTCCATTCCCAGACGCTTTCTTACCAAAAATCGTTTTTCCTTCCTTTTGACCTTTTGATCCTGAAGAATGGACCTTTAGCATTTTCCTCTAGGAAACTCTGAGAAGGAATTCCTCTAGGTACTTCTATTTAGAGAAAGTACCCAGTGCCCACTCCCCTGTATCCACTCCTCCTCTATAAACTTTTCTGTGATGTCTCTGAACAGGAACCTTATTTCTTCTCCCCTCCTTGTCAGCTCTGCTTTATGAGTTGTATTCCCTCATTAAAATGGAAGCACCTTGGGGGAGGGACTAGCTTTCTTGTCACTTGCAATGGCAGTCCCAGTTCTTAGTATAGTGCTTGGAACATAGTAAGAAGTTAATTTTTGTTGACAACCTATAAGCCTTGAGAAGATACTTGGCATTTTTTTGATAAATTTTTGCCTTGTATTTTCCCCTCCAAATTTTGGTCACTTAAAAAAATCAGTCCCATAAATATCTTTCAACTTTATTTAACTGTTTATTAAAATGCTATTTTTCCTCATTTACCTTACTTGAGGGGTTGCATATATTCCTTCCTTCATTCTAACTTCATTGATTTGTTGAAAATATATTTTCCAGATAAAGAAATTCCAGTCAATTCCAATATCACCACAACACATGTCACATATGAACAAACAAACGTATGGCTACTTCTGCACTCTTAACCTCCACTCCCACCAAAGCACCCTTTATTACTACATTATACTACATAATTTAGATAATTTAGGTAACATTTAGGTAATGCTCTTTAACAGCATTATACATTTTGAATCAGGTATCAAAAGTATATATGATAAAGACATTTCCATGTGACAAATTGTGTGCTGAGCAACGTATTACAATTGAATAATGTGTCTTCTGAAGAAATGGTAGAGAAATTGGAATCGTTTGACATATATCTAAAGTGGTTTAAGTATGGGCCGTATTGAAAAATGGAATTTAATCCTCTGAAGAAATTTCATTGATACTGCCAGGTATGGATATCTAGTAATTTCCCTACCTTTTTAAATCACTTAAGAAATTGACTTACAGTGTTTCTCTTCATCACAACCCTGCAAACATCCTTGGTGTCTTCCCCATTTTCATTAGTCACCCTTTTAGCATTTTGGTTTCTGAGCTCACTGCAATCATAATGTGAAGTTAGCATTCTCCTAAGAGTCTAAGCTCTGCAATTCTTTCTCATCACAATTTTCTATCCTCTACTCTTAGCAAACTTTGCTTCTCCTGAGATTGCCTTTTTCCCCTTCATAATAGCCATTAATCTTTTCCCATTCAGTAACACTTGCTATGTCTTCCCTTTCCTGAAACTTAGGCAAACAGGGTTAAGTGACTTGTCCAGAGTCACACAGCCAGCAAAAGTGTTGGAGGCCAGATATGAACTTGCAAAGGTAAGTTTTCCTGAATGCAGGTCCAGCACTCTACCCACTGCTCCTAGTTGTTTTTCCTGATAGGTATTACAAATACTCACACTGAAAATTTAACAATCCCTTCTTCAGAATGGTACCAACTGATTCAAGTTGCCCCGGGTGTATTTCACATTAGGGAAACTATAGATACTTTGAATATTATTAAAAAATAGTGTTATTGGTGTACTTGAGAAAACTAAATGAAGTGCAAATTTAAAGACTACTTGTTCTTGTGTGAAAGGAGTTATTTTGAAACACAAATTTTGGGTTATTCAGGGTAATCGTTGAGAGTATTATAGTAACTGTGCATGAAGGATGATGAGAGGATCATAGATTTAGAGCTAAGAGAGACTTTAGATATCACATAGCACAACCCTTTGTTTTTCAAGTAGGAAAACTGAGGGCCATCCATTAGAAAATGAACTCATGCTGAGCAGGGATTTATTTCAGTCTTTGTACTTGTATCTTCATCTCCAAGCAGAATGTACCTTGGGAAATGAGATGCCAGTAAAAATAGGTGAGACAAGTTATTTCCATTAACAAGGAAAGCAAGCGGAGCAGCTATGTGGCACAGTGGATAAAGCACCAGGCTTGGAGTCAGGAAGATCAGAATTAAAAATCTAGCCCCAGACATGACAATGTAGAAGGAAAGAAGGATTGGTTATGTTTTTTGCAACATCTTTATCATTTCTATTATGTTACTATTTTATATTGACATTTTGTATTAATATTAATGTAATAAAATAAATACTTCATTTAAGCAAGTTACCTTGATAAAGGGCTCATTTCTCAATGAGAACTGAATTAAGTTAATAAGAATACAGGACATTTTCCCAATGGATAAATGGTCAATGGATATGAATAGACAGTTTTCAGAAAAAGAAATCAAAGCTACCTGCAATTATATTAAAAATGTTCTAAATAACTATTGATTAGACAAATTCAAATTAAAATAACTTTGAGGTAACACCTCGCATCTGTAAGACTGGCTAATATGACAGAAAAGGAAAATGACAAATGTTGGATGATATGTGGAAAAACTGAGACACTAATGTATTAATTTATCTTCTTTAAGTACATGAATCTGCTTACTCTACAGGTGTTAGTTCTTCACTCAAAGCCTACTTATTTGTTTGCATTTATATGTAATCTAATGAATATGACTAGTTTGAGTTCAAATCTTGCTAGAGACATTTATTAGTTATGTGATACTGGGAAAGTCATTTAATTATTGTAAACTTTAGTTTTCTCATGGGAAAAATGGGAATACTATTAATATTAGCTAATATTAGCTAACATTACTATGTGCCTATACTGTGCTAATTACTTTACAATTACTGTTTCATTTGATCTTCACAATAACCCTAGAGGTTATTATTATTCCAATTTTATAGATGGGGAAACTGAGATAGAGGTTAAATGACTTGCCTAGCGTACACTCAGTAAGTGACTGAGAACAGATGTGAACTCAGTTCCATGACTACTAGTCCACCATTATGTTCATTGCACTGTCTAGCTCCCCTATAATAAATAGCGCCTTCCAGGATTTCTGTAAGCATCAAATGACAGAAACCTGTAAGTCAAGCTGCAAGTCTTCCAAACCTTTATGATGGTGGTGGCTATTATTATTTCTTGCTATTACTATTGCTATTATTATTATTAGCTGTTTTTCGTAGACTATAGTAGATTAACAGTAGAAAATTTAAAGAAAAAGAAAATGTTGGTCTATTGGCAGCAATAACAAATGACAGGTGGGAAATGGAAAGAAAAAATATGAGAAGACAGGAGAAATGAAAGCACAGTAGTCATCAGATATTAGGAGTAGGAAAAGATGGTCCTACATTACTCAATAGTCTCTCAGAGTACATGATATTTCATACATTAGAGTCTATAGGATACTTGATGTCTATTTTTATTATTGCTCTGAATAATCAAGAAAAAGTGAAGTAATATTTTGGATTAATTGGTTAAGAAGGCATAAGGAAACACACATATGTATATGTATGCATGTATGCATATATATATATAGAAAACATTTTGAAATGATGTTTACTTAAAATGGTAAAAATATTTGACACTTGATTAAAGTTCAGAAAAAATTTCAGCAAAGAGAGAAAAGTCACTTTTATGGACTCTTTCATTCAATGTCTATGTTAGAAGAGTAAGCTATTATCCTGTCTCCCACCTAATCAGATTCCAGATGAGAGTGTCTGGGAGCAATTTAGAGGGGATGAAGTTTGATTCTTTTTTATATATTCAGTACAAACAGGCCAAGAAAACCTAACATTATGAGTAGCAGCTGTTAGATGTCAGTAGAAGGAATGGTAGAAACAAAATAATCCCCAAAATAACTTATTTAATTTATTTCTAGCAGAAAACCCTACAAAGCTTATTATTTTCTTTCGTGTGAAGGAGTACTAGGCATTTTTGACAGAAAGAGCTCAGACTCCAACGTTTTCAAACCAAAAGGCATGAAGGATCTTTGATGAGTAGCATCCATGGAACTAGGTTGCTTCCTGGTAAGCTAACAATAGAGTATGAACCTCATTTTCCTGTAAATAATTTGAAGGAAATATTATAAACCTCAGTCTAACATGGGAATTCATTGACAAACTAATTCAGAAAGATCCATATTACTGGTTTGGCAGACTCATATAATATACGAAAGAAAAAATTTAAAGGAATTGAGGTATGTGGAAAGTAGTATGGATAGGTGCTGTCTAAAAATAACAAATATTAAACTTTAGCATACAGGATCTACCATATTCAAGTTAAGTCAAGAAGCACTTAGAAGACCCTGTGCTGAGTGCTAGGGAAAGAAAGAAAGCTAAAAACAAAGCAAAATAAATCTACAAGTAATCAAACAACCAAACAAAAAAACCCAGTTCCTATTTTCAGGTAGCATTCTAAAGGGCAGGTAGAGGGGAGAAAAGGCAAACAACTGAATGCAAATATGCTATGTACAAGATAATTTGGAAATAATTTGAAAGCAAAGATGAAGAACTTGAAAAGGCTTTTTTGCAGAAGACTGGACTTTGGCTGAGGCTAGACGGAGGATCAGGAGACAGATGAGGAGAGTTCCAGGAAAGAGGGACAGTCAGTGAAATGATCATATATTAGGGATATAACAAATTTATTAAATTGAGTTAAAAGATAGAGTTACTAAACTAAAATGAATGAATTTACTTTATTAAGAACAGTATAATTGTGTGAGATAACAGAAAACTAATAAATTCTACCATTTTATAGTATTTATATAGTTATAGTCTGAATGTAAGAAGGGAATCTCAGAGGTCATCTGTCTCAGATTCTGGGATAAGAATCACCTTAAGACATTTTGGTCAAGTGGTCATCTGGCCTCTGATAAAAGACAATCTGAAATGAGCAACTGATCTCTAGCTTCTGAGACAAAGCAGAAAAAACCCAATCACTTTTGTTCACCTCAAGTAGTTAAACATTTCATTTATATTCTCCCTATGTCTTTTCTCTTCCAGGCTAGGATAATAAATTTTAGAGTTAAAAGGGGCCACAGAGGTCCTAAGTCGATCAACACACCTATATTAAACACAAACTAGATATATGATGACAAGAAGAAAATCATCCCTTCCCTCAAGGATCTTATCTTTCATTGGAGGAGATGATGTGAAAATATGTAATTATGTATGGGATATATACAAATAAATTAGAGGTCATTTTGGGAGAAAGGGTACTAGCAGCTTGGGGAATAAAGATAGATTCTTGAAGAAGGGGTTGCTTAAGTTGAGCCCAGAAGGAAACAAGGGATGCAAAAATCAAAGGGTAAGAGAGAAAGCATTTGAGATATAGACATAGCTAGAGCAAAGGCATAGAGATAGAAGTGAAATGTCATGTATGAGCAAAAGAAAAATGAGTATTTTGCTGAACTCTGGGGTACAGAAATGAGAACAATATATAATGTGACCAGAAATGTATGTTGGAACCAGATTGTGAAGAATTGCAAATTCCAAATTAGAGCTTATATTTGAACCTACAGGCAATAACAGGTGGCTACTAGTGATTCCTAAGAAACACAATGACATGATCAGACCTGTACTTAAGAAAAAATCTCTTGAGCGCCTGTTGCATAATGATTTATTGTGCATAACCTTTGACCCAGCAATACCACTAGTAGGTCTCTAACTCAAAGAGATTAAAGCAAAATGAAAAGGACCTACATATGCAAAAATATTTACAGTAGTTTTTTTTTTTTTTTTGGTGGTGGTGGTAGAAATTAAAGGGATGCCAATCAGTTGGGAATTGGCTACAAATGTTGTGGCATATGATTGTGATTGAATATTACTATGCTGTAAGAAATGATGATTAGGATAATTTCAGAAAAAAAACCTGGGAATACATTTGAAATCATTCAAAGTGAAGTGAGCAGAACCAGGAGGAAATTGTACAAAGTTAACAGCAATATAGTATGGTGATCAACAGACATAGCTATTCTTAGCAATACAATTATCTAAAACAATTCTAAAGAGCAAAATGCTGTCTACCACTAGAGAAAGAATTGATGGAGTCTGAATGCAGATCAAAGCATACATTTTATACTTTATTTTTCCAGTTTATTTATTTTTATCTTTTTTTCTTTTGCAACATAGTTAATATGGAAACATATTTTTCATAATTATGTAAGTATAATCCATGTCAAAGTGGTTGCCTTCTCCTGGATGGGGAAGTTGAAAGCAGAAGTGAAAGAATTTGGAACTCTAAAATTACCATAAAAAAGAGAATGTTACAATTGTTTCACATGTTATTAAAAAAAACATTTTTTTTTTAAAGAGGCAATTGTCACGTCCTATGGGAGATCTCCTTTATGTTTAGCTGTTGGTGCTCTATCCCACAAAATAGTTTTAATATCTTATGTTTCTTCATATATATGTAGATATATAAGGTATTTCCCCAGTAAAATGTAAGCTCTTTAGGATCAAGAATTATTTAATTTAATCTTTGAATATTTTGTCTTTGGATCTTCTGCACTTTTTATAATATTTTAAATATAATAAGCACTTATTAAATGAATGAATTTACTATTTGCCGTATCTGTGATCTAAGAAAAACGATTTGATACTTGTTTCTGCCCTCATTTTCCTCATCTTTAAGTTAGAAATTTGGATAAGATATAGTGTGAGATCTTTACTGTTTCCAAATCTAAATGCAATATGAAATAACCAATAGTCAAAGGTAAAAATCCCCTGATCTTTTAATAAGTATGTGATATTATTTAATAAGTATTTCTGTGATATTATTGTCCATGCTAGTAGGACACATTCCACATTGATTGTTTCCATTCTAAACTTCCTTAAAAAGGCACATAAAATTGAACCCGGAATCCCGGAAAAAATTTCTTTCCAGTTTAAATCTCTAATTGTAAAAAGTGTATTGACCAATATGAGTACAAAAAAATCATTGCCTCTTTTATTCTTGATACGTTTTCTCTCTTTTAAAAATATTTAGTCTTTCTGGATATCATTTGATTTTTGCATTGCCTTCATTTTCTTAAGAAAGAAGCTTAGTTGTTATAATTGCACAGTTTCATTTTAGTATTATTATTTTCTATTTACATTACTATAGCCTTCATTTATACATACATACATACATACATATATATATATATATATATATATATATATATATATATATATATATAGTTTCCTTATTTCTTATTCAGTGAACTTATTTAGTTCACTGAATCAGTTCATATAAATCTTGTGATGCTTCTCTGAGTTGTTTATATCCATTGGTTGTGGGTTGTTGTTTTTTTTATACAGTAATATCACTTTACATTCATATACTAGAAATAGTCATTCCCAATTGATGATCATGTACTTTGTTTCCAGTTCTTTGTCATTAGAGAAAGCATCATATACAAATAAACTTTTCAGCACCTTTGAAATCCTTGAAGTATGTGCCTAGGTTTGGTAACTGTGAGTCAAGGGAAATTGATGTATTAGTCATTTACATAGTATTTTAGCATTAGATGTTTTGGCTGTCATTTCATACTTTTGATTTTCTTCTGTTAGCAGATGCTAAGATTTCCAGACTACTTTTTGATGGGAAATGTTATGTAGTCATATATCTACCATCCTGTACTTATACAATTGATTTTATAAAACTTGTCCTGTATATTTAATTTTCTTAGCTTTGGTCAATTTTTTAAGGTGTTGAGATATTTTTGGATCCTAATTCTTCATTCAACATGTGAGTTTTTCATTCCAGCTTCATTTCACATGCAAATTTGATAAGCATGTAATCTACACCCATGAAATAAATCATAACATGAACTAATCCTTGAACACAATGATGAAGGAAAAATGCACCTATATAGTGTGTAAAATTCTTTTAGTGACACAAAATGATGGCATAGTGAAGTAAGAGGAGACATATAGAATCTGATATCTAATCATTTGTGGAAGGAGAGAAAAAAGAGAGGTAAAAAAAGCTAAAATTTGCATTTCTATAGGAAAGCTAAAAGACAAGTGAGGAAGACATTTATTGCTTGCATTAAGAGTTGTGAGAATTAAGGATCATCTTCAGAAGAGTATGCTGAAGAAAAAAAAAAAAAAAACAACCCTCTCCTACTCCAAAGAGTGATGTCAAATGATCACCTGCCCAAAAAGAATTCATAGAGGAGCTTAAAAAAGAAGTTTAAGATCAAATGGGAGAGATTGAGAAAAATATTTTAAAAAGAACAATGCAAGAACAATTAGATCATGAAAAGAAAATCAATCAATTGGAAAAAGAGATCTAGAATCTTAAGGAAACAATTTTGTGAAAATTGCAATTGGGCAGGAAAAAAACCCAGCGAAGTTATGTGAGACCTAGAAATAATAAAACAAAATATAAAGAATGAAAAAAATAGGAGAGATTATGAAACATCTCATCAGAAAAACAACTGATCTGGAAAACAGATCAAGAAAAGAAAACATAAGAAAAACCAGGTTACTTGAAAGTTGCAATAAAAAAGAATCTTTATACAATAATACAAGAAATAATTAAAGAAAGTTACCCTGAAGTTTTAGAACAAGAGGGGAAAGTAGAAATAGAAAAATCTATTTGTCACTATCTGAAAGAGTTCTTATAAGGAAAACTTACAGGAATATCATAGTTAAATTCTGAAACTCTTAGCTTAAGGAGGAAATACTATGAACAACAAGGGGGAAGAAATCAAATATGGTGGAGCCATAATGAGAATCACACAAGACCTAGCAGGGGCAAAACTAAAAGATCACAGTCTTGGAACATTATATATTGAAGAGCAAAAGAACTGGGGTGGAAGTCAAAAATATCATACTCAGCAAAGATAAGCATAATTCTGAATGGGAAAAAATGGATATTCAACGAAATGCAAGACTTTCAGGATTTTGTTGCCAAAAAAATGAGCTCATAGAAAATTTGACATACAAGGTACAAGAGAAATATAAGGTACACTTCAAAGACTAGTTACAAGGGACTTAATGAAGACAGAATACTTACTTTTTATTTGAGGAAACGTAAAATGCATGTCTAAGATAGTTAATTGGGTAGTTCAAAAGAAAGATTGGGGTAGACTTGAGTATGATGTGGTCCTAAAAAGTAAAACCACTTAGGAAAAAGGGAAAAGAGTAATTATCTTTTACAAATGAGGAGTGAGAGGAAGAACTGACAGAGGATTCGATGGGGGAAAGAGGTCTGGTAGTTCTGGAAAGACTTACATGAACTGATGCATAGTGAAGTGAATAGAAGCAGGAGAACACTGTACACAGTAACAGCAAAAATGTACAATGAAGAATTGTTAATGACTTAGTTTTTCTTAGCAGTGCAATGATCTAAGACAATCCCAAAGGAGTCATGATGAAACATACTATCTGCCTCTGGAGAAACAATTGACACTGATTAAATATAGACTGAAACATGCTTTTATTCCCTTCCTTCCTTCCTTCCTTCCTTCCTTCCTTCCTTCCTTCCTTCCTTCCTTCCTTCCTTCCCTCTCTTTTAATCTTTTATTAGAGTTTTCTTGAAGAAAGTGAGTAATATGGAAATGTTTTACATATTTGTACCTGTATAACCTGTATTTGATGGCATACCATCTCAGGGAGGGTATGAGATAGGAAGGGAGGGATAGATGAAATTTGGAACTCAAGACTTTAATGAAAATGTTTAAACATTGCAAGAAAGATAAAGAAAACAGATGAATTGCTACCCTATACCACATTCCAATACCTAGTAATGCTTTAAAACAAAGGCATTCATCTCCATTTATGGAAATTGATATTAGCTAACTAACAAGAGAGATTTTAGAAGAGAAAAATGTGATCCCATTTTATGAGAAATCCTATACTGGGGATTTTCTGTGTACTAATAAAATTAACCTTGACTATGCACCCAGTTATATATTTTCTTAACATCTTACAATGCATAATTTAAAACTAGCTTTCATTGTTATTGTGCTCTGAGAATCATGTTTGCCTCTGGAATGTTTTCTTTTTTTTTATACAAGCTATTTTATAAGCATAACTATAGTAGGTTTCAATTACATTTATGCTACCTAAGCAATTCTCCATTTTCTTTGGTAAGGCAGGAAAGGATAACAATCTCTTCTATATATCCAGAAACGATTTATATACTCTTGCTTAGCCAACATGATTTTCAACAAGTAAAACCTTCTAATTGGAACACAATGTCCTGGTATCCTGCTAACTCTTTACAAAGCAGCCCAATTGTATCAGAAAAGAAAGTTGACAACTAAAAATTGTAGTTTGCCCCATTCAAAGGCTAGTTAAATTCTCTTTCCCACAGAACATCATTGAACACAATGAACTGGCTGACAGAATTGATCCATGAGCCCCATGCAGACACAGCCCTTAGAGTCATCTCTTTTTATTCCCAGTAATAGATGTGTTAATGAGCCAGGAACCAGTCAAAAAACAGGCAGTTACAGAAAACCAGCAGGAAGTGAAACAAAGGGCATGGATAATCCACACTCTTGCTCATTAGCCCATGAATAATTGAGAGTCATATAGTCAAGAAATACACATGGATGTTCCACATCTTATTTAAACATATTACCTTTTGGTAAGATTTTGTCAATGTTTAATTTTAAGACAGAAACTCTTGTGACTTAGCACGGGAGAGACTGATAGTGCATTCGGAAAGGAAAAAAATGAAGACAAATAAAACATAAGTTCTCTTGGGAAAAAAACAAATTTCATTTCAACTAAAAACTCATTGAAATCCTGTTAAAAAAAAGGTGTGATCTTGCTTGAGAGAAAAGAGTCTCCTTGAATGCAGATCTGTTTTCTAGACTATTGAAAAAAAAATCCTGACATTTTCTTTCCACCACAATTTTGTTTTTCATTTAATTGAAAATGTTCTTTATATTTTCATTCTGCACTTTCCAAATTTAGGTTTCTTTCAAGTATGAAGCAGTATAGACCCCTCATGGAAAAAAGATATAAGAAAAAATGGTATTCTGAAATGCTGATAGAGTATAAGTGATTAAATTTTTGCCACAAAGTCAAAATAACAAAATAAATAATTCATGAAATGGTACTAGTGATAGTTGACAGTGGTGACAGAGACCATCAATGAAATAGATCTGCTTACTACTCATACTTCAAGGTAATAGATTCTATGGACACTAATGATACACATACACAGTAAAGTTTAATGATGTTTTGAATGCTGATTACAGTTAAAAGATGCTTAAAGTCACAAATAGGCCAGAAGTAATTGCACAGTGAGATATTTGTTGAAATAAACATTACAAGATAGCTTTAAGGTCAATTTAATTAAATATATATGGAAATCTTTTGTAGTTATATGTAACAGGGTATTACTCTGTCATTTAAAATCTGTTCATTTCTCCAATGATCAGCATTAGAAAAAATGTAAACCATAGTGTGTTACCAATTAGCACAACTGTTCTTCAAAGTTAATTAACCTTTGGTGTAATCAAAGTACTCCCCAGTATGAAACCATTTATCTAGAGGGTGCTATTATGTTCTATGCATCTCATTTTAGAAGTTATGATCTTTTAAGTAGGTGTGTTTAGACAGGATAGGATATTACCCATATCAGAGAGAGTCCCTTCATCAGGAGAAAAAAAAAAACTGGGCAAAATAGATTGAATAAGGAATATATTCTTGGAAGCCTAGACAAGTATGTTAATACTTGTTTCTATTTAGAACATTGTTGACTCAAAATTTATTATTTGGAGAAGGTACTTTGGTTACCCCCTGCAGAGCACTTACTGTGGTTTCTTTAGAGAGCCAATAATGAACAGAATACCTGTGGGATAGAGTGATATTTAAGAAAAAGAAATAGTTCACCCCCATCCAGACTTATCTTTTCTTACCCCAGTTATTTCTAATGATATTACAAATTTCTAATGATCAAATGAAATCTTGTGTGCCTGGGAATTAACGTGGGAAGAAAAGAAGTAGTTCTTCCTTGCAGCCTCAGAGGGGCCATTGTTTGGCTGAGCTGATCTAGGCAGTCTACTTAGAATATAGAGGGTGCTGGTATCCAGGTGCAGCGATAATCCCAATTCCAGAGAATGAATAGGAAGTGGGTTCTCAAAACCTTTCACCAGATGGGAAATTTCATTTATTTCCAGCAACCAGATGCCACCAGCAACTCATTTTGACCAGTGTGTTATTCACTTGTTCCACATGTAAGGAGGATAGCTGCCCTGGGGCACACTGCTTACACACTTCTAACAGCCTTTAGATTGATCCTTAGTTAATAACAGCTAATTAAGGGAATTCAAGTGATGACGAATAGACCACTGTTCTTTTGTGATTTGAGAAATGTTACTCACCCAACTGAGATTTTCTTTCCGTAATTACATTAGCATGCTGTTATTACTGCAGCTTATATTCATTGGATATGAAGGTTCTGAGGTGATGAATGACCAAGCACATAGGGCCTTGCCTCCCTCTCTTGGGAAGCTTATGTGGTCATAGCCTAAACTCAGGGATGGGACTGGTATACTTTAGTCTGATGGCCAAACTTTTGCTGCAGTTGATTCCTTTTAGGAGAAATCCCCACCACAACCTCAAAGTTAGATCAGTTACAACTTTAAATCAAAATTCTTGTCTGACAGTTGGCATAGGGTGATTTCCTGGAGTGGTATTAGAGACAAGCCAAAACTGGGCCATCCAGATAAAACTTGGAAAGACATTCACTTCTCAAGTTTGCCAGAAATGCGCTGGACCCCAAATTAATAGCACCTAGTCCGAACTTAGAGTTTCTCAATGAGCGCATAAGGTATGTCCTAAAGGCATGTATCATCAAGCCTGAGGTGCAGCAGTGCAGAAAATAATCAGTTTATATAGGGTGCTATGAGACTAAAGCATTATTTTTATGTTGTCGTTTGTTAACTTTTCTTCCTCCTATTGCAAACTCTGAAAGCAGTTGTCTTGTTTATCTTCCTATTGACTTTGAAACCTTGCAAAGTTCATTATGAAATTAACTGCACTTAGGAAATATTTGTTGAAGGAAACCATGAAGGATTAAAGCATATGGCGTAAGTTGTAGTTGTCCCTTGTTCTGTGCAATGTGTAAATCTGTTTTGCAAAAGGCTATTTTAGAATATTCTCTATTGTGAAAGCTGAACTCTGTTAAAACATTGCTTTCTTAGGCACAGTTGAAGATACTACACAAAACTATACAGATTATATATTATATATATAATACATATATATACATATATGTATATGAAACATTCCTGCCCTGTCATCCAATACTAGCAATTACAGATTGATCCAACTGTAGATGCTACCTATGCTCATACAGGGGATAATATGTTTAAATGTATGTAATAAACTTTAGGGGCAGCTAGGCAGTGCAGTGGATAGAGTGCTAGCTTGAAGTAGAAGACCTGAGTTTAAATCTGACCTTAGACACTTAGTAACTGTGTTACATTGGGCAAGTCACTTAATTCTCTTTGCCTCAGAATTTTCTTATCTGTAAAATGAGCTGGAGAAGGAAATGACAAAACCACTTCAGTATTTTTGCCAAGAAATACCCCAAATGGGATCATGAAGAGTCAAACATTATTGAAACGACTGAACAATAATAAGAAACTTTAACATTCCTAGATTATTAACACTGCTTTAGAAATATAGAAATTAAATTCATTTTGATCCTATCTGGTTCTCTCAGTCGTTACCTAAAGGTGGGCATCAACAAAATCTTTCATTTCAAAGAAAAGTACCAAAGATCTTTTGTTAAGTACTCCCATTTCTTATCCAGACTTTTTCCTGATTCAAGAGGAGCATAAACTTTTTTGAACCAGCAGTCTTTGAATCTTTCATCATCTCATAATCATACTCTTTTGAAATTAAATGGGAGCTTTAAGGTCACCCAGTCTTATCCATTCATTTTTAGATAAAGAAACATGACCAAAGGTATTAAATAATTTCCCTATTGTCACACCATCATTCTAGAGCTGAAACTTAGATTTCCAGACATAGAGGCACTCTCTCTCTCTCTCTCTCTCTCTCTCTCTCTCTCTCTCTCTCTCTCTCCTCTCTCTCACTCACACACACACACACACACACAAACACACACACGTACACAATTTCACAATTTCTACCTTTCCCTTTTTCAGCCTGTCTTGCTCTATATCTCTCACTTAATTTTTTATTTCTATCTCTCTCTCTTTTTCTTATTTCTTTACAAACCTTAAAACACTATATTAATGATAACTACTAGCACCATCATCACAAATCACTTCCCAAATCTTTGATGTCTATCTTGACAATATATTTTTGTATTTGGTATCTTCTCTTTACTCATAAAGATATCACTTTACTGTAGAATTCCATCACACCTTCAGTTGTTGCAGGCTCCTGACTCTGGAATGAGGAACCTGGGGCCTTGAGGCCACCTGTGGCCTTTTAGGTCCTTAGGTGTAACCTTTTGATTAAGTTCAAATTTTACAGAACAAATCCTTTTATTAAGGGAATTTGTTTTATGAAGTTGGGATTCAGTCAAAGGGCTACACTTGAGGACCTAGAGGGCCAAAGGTGGCCTCAAGGCCACAGGTTCCCCAACCCTGTCCTAACTGGTCTTTCTGCCTAAATTTCCTCTTTACTGCCAAAGAAAACTTTTTTTTAATCATAGATCTGATTATATCAGGCTCCTATTCAACAAACCACAATGACTCCCAATTTCCTATGGGATCAAATATAAACTTCTCTATTTAGGTTTCAAAATCCTACACAACCTAGCCAAAACCTCCCTTCCTTGTGAGTTATGATTCCTCAGCTTTTCAATATACCCAAATTGACTTCATTTTGTTTCTCATAGAAGACACTCCATTTCTCATCTCTTTGCCTTTGCTCTACGATTTCCCTTGACTGAAATGCATTCTTTCCTCATCTACATCTCATAGAACACCTCTCTTCAAGACAGTTCAAGTTTATCCTTATATACCAAATCTTTCCTGATTCTCCCAACTTCTACCATCTGTCTCTACCCAGCTAACATGTGTTTATTCTCTTTATATTTGTTCAGTACATATTTACATACGTACTTTTTGTCTCTTCTGATGGAATATAAAAATTCCCTGAAAACAGGAGCTATTTCATTCCTTGCATCTGTATTTCTAGTACTTATTTAACATAGCTTATGACACATAGTAGGCACTTAATATATATTAATTGACTGATTAGTATCATCTTTGTTTTCTCATTGGTTCCATTTTGAGTTATAGCTCTTTCAGATAATGTAAGGGGTAATTTAGCTAGTCTTACACCTTTTGTAAAACCAGGACTGTAGAAGGTTTGGCAAATTATTCTGTCTATATACCAAGCAACATTAGGCTGAAACTAATTTATCAATCTACCATGCATGGCACTTCAGGTGATCAATGATCTTTTTCTGTGCCTTCAGAAAAAGCTGTCCACTAGAATAATAATAAGGCCACCTTGTTTGCCTTGCTGAGTGTCATTAGCATCCTTCTGGCACCGTGTGTCCTTTTCCATCAATAGTTCCTGAGCATAGCCATAGAGATTCTTCCCCTCCTCCCATCAATTACGATACCAGACTACTTGATCAGCATAATTGTTTCAGGATTTGATGCAATTCCTATGATCAATGCAGAAGTGACATTTGTGTACATATTTCCTGTCTCTCTGTTCTTATCTTTCTATCTCTCTCTTTATCTCTTCTATATGTATATACATTTATAACACAGAGTCTGTGTACATGGGTACATTTGTCTAATCTTGCTTTTGCCATGCTCACAGCATGTGTGTACCTGTGTGCTTGGGAGAAAGCAATTATCCTAAGAATTCTCAACTACCAGAGGAAGCTTATTATTTTAGGATATCATTATTAACTTCATTTACTTGTTAATTCAACAAACATTAGCTAACTATATAATATCATATGCCAGACACTAGGTGAGATACAGAAATATTGCCACTAATAATATTAAATTTATTTGTTTATATGACACAAATGTTTATGAAGCAATTGCAATTTCTGCCCTCAGAAAATTGCAGTTTCCAATAAATTAAAGAGAAAATAAATATATAAATAAATATAGCAAGATTAATTTTTTTAACCAAATCTGTGATTTCACTGGTAGTAAGAATTCTCAGAGAGGAAACTCCCTGTTCAGGTACAAGTGAGGGTGCAGAACTCCTATTTTACCTTTTGGAGTCTTTGAGACTTGTCTAGGGCACTGATAGACTATGCGTAGAAGTTGAAAAGGCCTGGATTCGAGTTCCAACTCTGACACCTACTGTCTCTATGGCTTTTGACAAATCACAGCTTCTCGATTATGCAGAAAACTCTCTAAGCATATGTTAAGCACATTAAAAAGCAGTTTAATACTACTACATGATACAGGATCAATCATTTTCATCTGAGAGGGAAATAAAAATCTTTACAAAGCAAGTGATATTTGAGTTGGACCTTGAAGTATGGATAGAAATTAAACAGGTTGAAAAGGAATTGGAGGAAAAGAATAGTGTGGAAATCATATAGCATACAGCCAGTAATTCAGTAGTCCTGGATTTTAGGATCAAGTATTAAAGTCTTTTCATTATCTCTCTATCAGTTTTAGTCCTTTCTCCTTAAAAAAAAGTTATTTATTTTGCTTGTTGAATACTACTAATGATTACCAATATCATTATTCCCTAAAGAGATTGGGGGAGGAGAAATGTTTTTTAACCCAGATTTCCTGGCATGGGGGTAAAGGATTGACAAGGAGTTATGACCATGAACTGGATTGAATTCTCAAACCTCAGAGATGAGCAGGTGAATGGACGAGGGGGAAGAAGCAGGACAAATTGCTTCTGTAGTTAATTCCTTCAAAGTATCATGCCGGAAGAGGGACACAACCCCAGCCTATGGGGCCATCTGCCTGTTACCAGCTTCTTCCTCACTTCCAACATACCCTGAAGTGATAACTGCGGCATCCAGTGAAGAGGAAAGAGGTCACATCCTATTTGCTAAAAGCCACTCAACCCCTCCAAGACAGATCCCTCCATGCATCCTGCACTCCCAATTTCCAAAGGAAGATACTAGACAGGGAGAGTTCATCTATGCCAAGTATCATGTTCCCAGCTATCATGGGAACAAAACTCTAAGACTCTGTCTAAATAAGACAAGCTAGTTTTGTTTACTTCATAGTTTCATTTGCTGCTTTTCCTTAAAAAATTTTTTTGTCTTTTCCTTAAAAGACAATTGAAACTGTTCTTGTGACTTAATTGGCTCAAAGGACTAAGGCCTTTATTGTTTTCTGGTCAACTGAGCTCCAAAAGACCAGAAAACAAGCAATTCTAGCTTCTCCTTCAGGTTTTGGAGCAGCAGAAAGCCATGGGCAGAGAAGCTAGGCTCAACTCAATAACAGCTGTAGACATTAAGTGCTCTTCTGCTCCTCTGCTGTGGCTTAGCAAGCCGCCTTTCTTTAACTGTTCTACAAGTGTTTCATTTCATTCCAAACCTGAATCTAAATGCCGGACCATACTGGCCTATTATTCCATGCTACAAGAATCACCCTCCAATAAAAATTCCACATAAACCGTGTATCTTAGAACCCTTGACTCAGTTTAAAAGTAAAGAAACTTGGTAAAGAAACTGACGAAATCAAATCAATCAAATAAGCGAAAAAGGCTTCTTGCTATCTTGTGAATGCTTGATCCTTATTAGTAGCAGAGAGTTCATTGGTGTCTGTGTTCTAATTTGTGAGCCTTCAAAATAGTTTACCAAGATGAAATATATATATATATATATATATATATATATATATTTAGATTCATTCATATATATTTAGATAAAATAGATGCTGCTAACTGAACTCAAATGTTTAATACTGAGTTTTTAAGTACATCTATCCAGGAGTGGATAACACAGTAAATGAGGTTGCCTGGCCACTAACACATACCTCAGCCAGTAGTGGAAGACTTTTAGAACTCTGAGGACATACTGGCTTCATAGTTCACGGTGTTCATATTCATTGCCTTTAACTCTTCTGACTACTTGAAATATAATAATAATTACTCATATTGTAACAGTTTACCCCTACCTTTCTCACGTTTAATATCTCCACTTCGCCACCTCTTGATAAGATAGTATTAAATCTAATCAGATCAGAAATGTAGAAATGTACTTAGTGTCTTTGTCATACTACTATAGCTTCTTATTCCTAGTGTGAATCAATCAAACAGTAAACACTGATTAAAGGTTTAAAGTGTACAAGGCTCAGTGCTAAGTGCTGTGGATACAAATAGAGGCAAAAGACAGTCCCTGCCCTCAAGGGGTTTACAATCAAATGAGGGAAGCAACATGGCAACAAGTATAAAGTTATATACAGGATAGATAGAAAATAATCAAAGGAAGGCAATGGAATTAAGAGGAGTTGAAGAGTTCTGTTGAAGTTGGGATTTTTAAAAAGTCAGAGACCTCAGTAATCAGAGAAGAAAAGTGTTCCTGGTATGGAGGAAGGTAAGAGAAAATTCTCGAAGTCAAGAGAGTACATTTTGCTTAGGGAACAGACAGGAGGCCATTGTCACTAGATTAAAGAGTATTTGTCAGGGGATAAGGTGTGACACTGAAAATGTAAGAAGAGTCTAGGTTATTAAAGGTTTTGAATGCCCAACAGAGCATTTTGTGGCAATAGGAGACAATAGGAAGTCACTGGAATTTACTGAGTAAAAGGTGACATAATCAGACATATTTCAGGCAAATTAGTAACTAAAAGAAAGGTGAATGGGAATGGGAAAGAGACCAGAGGGAGACAGATTTACCAGCAGATTATTGCAATAATCAAAGCATGGTGATAGGTGATAGGGCTTGTCGTAGGTTGGTGGCAGTGTCAGAGGAGAGAATGGGGCATAGGCAAAAGTTGTTGCAAAGATGAAATCTATAAACCTTGGCAACAGTTTGGATATTGGGGAATGAGGGGAGGGAGAGATAGTGAGGAAACCAAGATTACTCTTAAGTTGTGAGCCTGAGGGCATAGGAGAATGGTTTTGCCCTGTATAGTAATAGAGAAGGTAGGAAGTAGGGAGAATTGAGGGGAAAAGATAATGGTGCAAAAGTGGTATTCAATATATAGTTATTGATTGACCAATCACTTTATGGATGTTGGAAGATACTGAGAATAATATTTTAAATTATTTTAAAATTCAAAGTATCTTGAACTCAAAAGCATGGTATGCCTTGAATTTATGATCAGCTGAGTTTTATCTTCAAAAATGAGGAGGAGAGATTAGGATGGAAATCAATATACAATCCAAAATATCATTTTAAATTGCAAATCCCAGTAAAATCTATTTTACCTTAATGAGAATTCTGTTATTCCATAGATACCAACATGCCTTTCCCAACTGTAACTAAAGAAAGTAAAATTCTGATATAAAACTTAACCTACAAGTACAATGAACATGAATCTTGGATTTTCTGGGAAGCCCTAATTTTGAAAGCATGTTTTTGATGAAGACTTCAGAAAGATATATCCTTTGTTAGACCCTATATTCTGATATTTTGATTCAGAAAATATGTTCACCCCGGAGGCATGGGATCCAGAGTTTTACAGTTAGTGCAGTCCTACATAGAAGCTGTCCTCTTATCTAAAAGGAATCCTCACAATAATATACTGAACAAATACTCATCTAGCCTCTGAAGAAAGTTCATTCAGCAAGGGGAACTCATCCCTTCCAAAGGTAGTCTTATTCCATTTTTGAGGGCAAGATTATTTCCCATTTTGAATTTTTAGTACCTTCTACCTGGGTACTATTATGAATTATAATCACTCTTTGTTTAACACTTAATTCCAACACTCATAAGGTACTTGATATTGGATCAAGCTATTCCACAGTCTCTTAGATCCAAAAGAAAAGTGCCCAATTTTATTTAGTTTTTTGAGTAGTGGCATCACACATTCCTGATGTCAGAAGAGAAAAAACAAATCTTTGAATTTGAATGTCCCTCAGAATATAGCAAACAGTAATCACTTCAGTCACATAATAATCACTACAGAAATGCTTTTTCATTCATTTATTCATTCATCAATTACTTAATACAGATACATATTAGCTGTATGATCCTTTGCATCCAAATCACTTAGCCTTTTTTGCCTCAGTACCTCATCTGTAAATGACCTGGAGAAGAAAATATCAAATCACTGCAAGAAACTACTAGTAACCACTTGGTCAAGAAAAATCCCAAATAGGATCATAGAGAATCAGATATGACTGAAAAATTACTTAACACTAATAACAAAAAATATGGTAGAAATGGAAACAATTCATCCCATTAGAAGAAGGTAAGTGAAAATAACACTAAAAGGCATGCAATTACAAATTGAATGCAGTAAAAAAATCTTTGTTCCAGATGGATTTTGAAACATATTTCCCTCCCTTTTGGAGAGAGATGGGAGACTACTAGTGCAGAATGCTGCAAACATTGTCAAATATGAGTGCTGTGTCAATCGGTATTATTAATTTTTTTTCTTTGTCACAAGGGAGGGTTTTTTGTGTGTGTGGAGGAATAGTTTGCTTCAAAAAATGGCATTAGATTTTAAAATAAAAAGTCATCGATTTAACCATATCTTTTGCTGTTCAAATGATTGTATTCCATGGAACATAAATTTTTCCACCTTCATTTGAAGGATTTCTAAAGCTTGACCTTGGCCTAGAGTAAGAGATTTCTTACTTTTATTCATTTATTTTGCTTATGGATCCCTTTGACAGTCTAATGAAATCAATGACCTTCTCAGAATACTACCTGCAAATGAGTAAAATAAAAGACATAGAATTACAAAGGAAGCCAACTATATTGAAATAGTTATTAGGATACTTAAAAAAAGCAAAACAAAACAAGTTCATGGTCCCCTAGCCCAAATTACACTTGAAGTCAAGAAGACATGACTTAACTCTCACAAGTATTAGTAGAATGATCACTGATCTGACAAGTAACTTCTTTGAATTTCAGGCTAAGTAAAAAGCAAACATACAAAATACTAAAAGGCATGCAGCTGCAGATTAAATGCAACAATAATCTCAGTCTAAGATTATTAAATTAGGTAGTTTTAATCTTCTTTCTAAGGCAATTTCAGTGAAGTACATACAGGGGTTATAACATATCCTTGGCATATGGATTTTATCACTCATGCAAATGCTGCCGAAAAGTATACAGTTTGCTTTCATATATGATTTCAGATTTTGTTCATCTTTAACCTCTTGTTTTTGATTTTTTGTTTTAAATTTCTCATTTTCCTTATCTGATCCATTTTTGGAGCTGCTTTATGTTTAACTGACTTCAAGGATTTCACAAGGAAGATCAAAACTTTGCTCTGCCCTTACAAATAAAAAATGATTGCTTCACTTTTATATCAATTCTCATTATTTTCAAGTTACCCTGTATTCAGCAGGTTGGTGAAAGAAAAGAAGAATCATTTTTTTTCTTTCTTTTTTTTCCTGATTAGGAAAGGGAATCTCATCTCTACTCTATACGTGTTGGCCTTGGTATTGGTGTGAGCATGAATACCTTCTATCTGGATAATACTATGAATTATAATCATTCTCTGCTCGGCATTTAACTCTGTCTTTCACATAAGACCTATTATTGGGTGAAGCTACTTCAGTGACTCTTAGTACCAAAAGGAAAGGAACCAGTTGTTGAGTTTCTACTTTTCTGATTTGTGTCTAGTAGTGTTATGAATTCCTAAAGTCAGAAAAGTAAAAAGAGAGCAGTTTACCAATGATTATGATCTCTTTCTTGACCTATCAAACAACTGTGCTGCGTAGTGCCAAGGTTAACTCTATTAAATAGTATTGTTGGTGGAAAACAAATTTTGAGGGGAAAATCCTTAAGTTATAGAAAAATGGTAATAGTCACTTTGACACAATATAGATAGAATATCACAGAACTATAATTTGTTTATAGAGTGGATAAACAATGGTCATTTCCAACTGCAATAATCATACCCTGGGGAAGAATATTCCAGGGTGTCAGATAATTTTTAAGCTGGTGCTCATCCCACCTCAATATACAACACTACCACCTAGTGGCTCATTAGCAAGCCAAAGCTGAGCACATTTACTCAATGGTATTACTTTAATTCCCTTGGAAAACATTTTTTAAAAAGAGAAACTTCCACAACTCACAAATACAATAAATATTTAAATCCATAACATTTGAAGTGGTTTTTTTTTAGTTTATATGTTATATCTCTACAATCCTAATAGCATATGACACTGCTACTATCCATATTTCTAAGCAGAAGTTGGCTAACAAGGAGCAGCAGCCCCTCTGATGTCAGCATGGGTGCTCCACTCACATATCCAGCGCTTCCCCTGTAGGGAAAGCTTCTGAATCCTAGCTGGAATTCAAGATCTCCAACCTGATAGGATCCCCTCTGTTTTGTGTAATGAACATTAGAATATTTTTGTGCAATTTTAAGGTTCTTTTTTTCACTCTGTCATAATAATTTCTTGACATATGTGAAAAGTGAACACCTTTTCATTTGAGAATATTTTGCAAAACTGAAGCTTTTAAATCACTAAGTCCTTGGAACACAGGAGAATAGGAATAATGCCTGGAGCTTTACAAGGCAGTCAATCAGTCACATTTGTTAAGTTGCCATGTACTATAGTAAACACTATTGGAGAAACAAAGCAATAATAAAAAGAAGAGATCTTGTGCACAAGGGTCCTGTCATTCTGACTGAAAACACAGAAATACTCACACTAATAAACCTTAAAAACAAAAAGGCAATCTGTGTAGAATAACAAGGTAAAAAAGAGAGTGGAGCAAAGGCACGGCCAGGCTGAGGAAAAGTCATCAGGAAAGGAGTCTTTGTGGACACAATGACTTACTTATCTGCTATACAGAACTGTGTAAAGGAGGTCCCTGACTCCCCTAACTAGACTGTAAATTCAAGGGTAAATATTAGCTCTTGTCTCTTAAACACATTTGTATTCACTACGATATGGTATCCTCAATGTAGTGACTGAAAATAATTGTTAAATGAATAAACAAACAAGAACATTACAACTTGAGGGAATAGTGCATGAAAAGTTAGAGGGTTAAGTAAGTCTTGTGTAGAGGACAATAACCAAAGTAATATACCACTACAAAGACAGATACCACTTAATACATTTAGTAAGTTCCTTATTAATTTTAAATCTTGGAGGCTGTATTGGATATTTCTACAATTTCACTATTTGTGCATAGCTCCAGAGTTGAAAATTGCCCTTGCTGAATTGATATATACCAGATGTACTAAACTAGGGCTCTTTAATCTGCAGATCAAACTGTCATGGCCAGCAACCTTCTAGACAGAGACTTCTACAGAGCACCCCATGTGTTTTCTGAGTTTTAAAAAAAAAGATGCCTTTTGTTTTTATGTCATAGTCATTTATGAAGTAAAAGATGGCTTCAACCAGTGAAAGGAAAGAGAGGCATTTTTAAAATCTCTAGCATATATCTGGTTATTATAATTAACCACTTTTCATTTTTGTCATTGTTCTTTGTTTCAATTATTTTACTCATTAAGTTTATTGCTTTCTTGGTTCTACCTGGTCTACTATAAATCATTTTCTATACTACCTTTCATGGTTGGCAGAATTTCTCATATTCATTTTTAATGGAAAAGTTATATTCAAGTATAGTTTTATTTAGCCATTTACCAATCCATGAACAACTACTTTTATTTCCAGTTTTTTTGGTGCAAAATGTATTTCCAGCAATATTTGGTATATATAGAAGCTTTCTCCGTGTTTGATTACCTAATGACAGATGTCTAGAAGTAGGACCTCTGATTCAAAAGATGTGGGCATTTTAGTTACTTTTTATTCTCAATTTCAAATTACTTTCTAGAATGAATGAACTGATTTAAAAAAACTGCACTAAAAGTGCACTTGTGGATCTATCTTCCCACAATCTTTGTTACATTGTTTTCAACTTTTTTCATGTTTCATAATTTGTTAGGTGTGAGATGAAACCACTGAATTTTTTTTGATATTTATTTCTTGTATTATTTGCAATTTGGAATCACCTTTCATATGATTCTTAATAGCTTTTAATCCTTTTGAGAATTGTTTCTTCAGCTCCTTGGACCAATTAGCTGCTGGAGAATTACTCTTGATCTTACAAATTTTTACTAATTTTATCAGTTATTTGAGTCAATTTTTTTTAAATTTACAGTTTCACTTCTTAACATAGTTTCATTGATTTTGCTAGTTAAAATGTATTTTAATTCTATGTAATTGAAATAGTTTGATTTACAATTTTTTGTCTCATTCCTTGTTTGGAGATTCAAAACAAAGAATAATGGAACACATGAGAAGAAACTGTAAACTTCAATTATATAAAGTTGAAATACTTTCACAAACAGAAAATCACTGAGAATCTGAAGAGAACATATTAAAAAAGGGAAAAGAGATTTTTTTTAACAAATTTCTTTTTCTGTATATTGAAATGTTAGTGCTTATTGATTAAGTTTATATAAAAAGAGAACATAAAACAAATTATTCTTCTGTATTTAGATGCCAAAGATACCTCTAGTCACTTAGCTCCATTTAAACATGTTAAATAAATAAATAAAAAGGAATTTACTAAACATTACTCAGTCTAGAGGGAAAAAATTGAATTGTAGAGCTACACTCAAGCAGCTTACTTTCTAATAGAAGAAGAAATACATATAATAAATTTCAACTCTAAAACAGATGGAAAGTCCCATGTCTTTTATAGGATGGTTGTAAAGCAGATTGTAATACACCTTCTTTGATATCCTTTTCACTGATGAAAGCGCATTCATTTCTCATGTGAAACTACTTAGTAGAACCAAGGACTTTGTTGGAGAGGACTTGCTTTACCAGATCTTCAGTAATTTGCTGCAGAAGTAGTTACAAGATCAGAACTTTTCCTGGGTTGATTGTCAAGAGAGGATGAGTCAGTAGGGTACTATTAATGGCACAGCTCTTGAGTTCCCAGCAATTTTGGTTAAATAAGGAGTTCTTACCTAAGTTGTTTGTAATCTTGGGGTTGTTGAACACAAAGTTATATATTGTGAAGTTTTCTGATTCTTGCTTATCTAGTCTCATATAATAACCTACTTTGTAATGTGCATTTTTAAATGATTACCAAATTGTTGTGGTAATTTCTGCTTTGTAAAATAGTTTGAGGTCCAGAACTTGTATGCATTCTTTTTTTCCTACATTCCACCACCATTTCCCTTGTGTCTAAACATTTTGTTCCTCCAATCCCAACTTGCTAGTTTTTTTCTAGTTTTAAAAAATATTCACTTGACAATTTGATTTTGTGTGTTATGTATGTGTGTATACACATCTATGCATATATGTACATATACTCATATACATAGATATATTATATATCTGTGTATATAGCAATTTTTATTTTATTCTTATAGAATAAACCCAGTCATAAATAGTGAATCTCTGTCCAATTATTTTTATCTAATAATGTTTTGTGGTCATAGTTATATGAATCTCATATGTGTTGTGTTAACTCTCAAATTTGACCTGCTTTTTGTTAATATATTTTGAATAATATATCTCCTTTTTACTTATTTCTGGATTTTGTTAAATATAATGTAGAATTTTGGGGTTCATATTGCATTTTGCTAAAGGGATTAATCATCTTGATTAAGTCACATATTCTGAATTTTCTAAAAAAGAAAAAACCTATCATCTTATCATCTTTAAATAGAGATTTAATATCTTTGATTTTGTTCTTTTGACTTATTACCATAGCTAAAATTTCTAGAACTATGTCAAATAATACTAGGGAAGAACATGCTTTCTTTGACCTCTTTTCATTTGAGGAAAGCTTCTATTTCTCCACTACAAATAATGTTAATTAAATACGAATAATGTTAAATAAAGTCTTTTTGTCATATTAAAGGATGATCCAATCCATGACAATACTATTTAGAATTTTTGATGCAAATATTTGTTATTTTGTCAAGAATACTTTTTGCAGGCTATGGAAATATCTATTTGGAGTCCTTTTCATTTTCGTTTTTGTTGCATATGTGATTCATTATACTCATTGTCCTTGAAATAATGAATCAACCTTGTCTTCCTGATATGAATGCAATGTAGTAATTTATTTTTTTTGTAAATATTGAGTATTTTCCTTAAGTTTTACATCAGCATTCTTTAGTGACATAATTGACATAGCGTGCTCTTTTGTTTCTTTGTCTCTCCCTCATTTGAATATCAAGCAGATTTGATTCATATTAGTAGTGCTCTCTGCCTTTTGGGTAATCAAAATCACATCATATCACTCTATTTCCCTTCTTTATTTCCCCATCATATTGATAAAGATCTGAGAGAAAACAATGAATACTATTATTGTTACCACTTTTTAAAAGTTTGCTTAGATATTCTTGCAAGAACTTAGACAAAAAACTTAAATACACACTCTTTGGTACCTACAACCTTAATAGAATTATGTTTCCATTCCATTAATGTTAGATTATTCTTATAGAATAAATCGATCATAAATAGTGAATCTCTTTCCAGTTGTTTGTCTAAGAATGTTTTGTGGTCATAGTTACATAGATCTCACACGTATATAGCTAAGTTAACTCCCAAATTTGAACTGCTTTATATATTATGTTTGCTATATATAAGAAAATATTCATAACAAGTACTACAATGAATACAGCTTTGGAATTTGGCAGGTCCGAGTTCAAATTCTGCATTTGATATTTCATATTGTGACCCTGTGAAAGTTTCTGTGCCTCGGGTTCCTCACTTGTAAAATGAACATAATAATGCCCCTAACTGTCAGGGCTGTTGTGGAGTCAAATGAATTAGAATATATTAAGTGCTTTCCAAACCTTAAAGTGCTATATAAAGGCTAGTTGTTATTATTTTTATTACTGATAATTATAACCTTTATTGACAATAGATTAAATTTCCTGTAAAATAACAATAATGAAAAATTGATTTAAAATAATCTATGGTATAAAAGAAACACACACAAATGCAGTTTGCACATATACATGAATATACACACGATATATGTATATTTAAGCTATCTATTCATAAATCTACACACAAAAATATCAATAGTTTTTTATCCCATAAACTGTTGGTTTTTACAAATCTATTCCTTCATATACATATATACTTATATAGATTTCATTATGTTGTATCACATGTATATGTTGTTATGTTATATTATGCTGCATTACATTATATTATGTGATATTGTTCTGTGCTGTGTTATGTTACAGTATGTTATGTTGTTGCATTATATTATATTATTTTGCATTGTGTTATATCATGTCATATGGCATTGTATATTATTGTATTGTCTCAGATTAGATTATATTATGTTGTGTCATGTTTTGCTTTGATATGTTATGATATATCACATTGTAATTTAAACACACTCTAATATGTATATGTAAATGCATATGTATATATAATTCAAGACAATGTAATATGACAATGTCATAGTACAAAAATATGTATGTATGTACACATACATATTTATGCATATACATACATATAATATGCTTATGTATGTACCCATATGCACATATATACATGTAATATGCTTATGTATGTACCCACCTATACATATGCATATTCCCAACATGGAGGTAGATATATAGATATATAAATGATTGATGGATTCCTATAAGAATTAACTCTTCAGTTCTTAAATATTCCCTCATGAGTTAGTTACTCAGATTGGTAGCTATTTCAGTTCCCCAAACCGTATTGGAGTATTAATTTGTAATAGTCTCAGTAGACACATGTAGTTTCCTGGAAAGAAAATGCATGAATATTAAATATTAGATATAGAACATTAAATATGCCCTTCCATGTTGTATAAGTAACAATATGGAGAGTTACAGACATTGCCTCCTGCTCCCATTAACTCTTTAAAAAGAAAAAAAGAGAGAAAAATTAGAGACCCAAAGTACAGAAAGAAAAGGCCAATTACAGCTTTACCCACAGACCAAGAAGCCAAACAAGGTAACAGTTTTATGAATAATATTGGAGAATATAATTCTCTAAGTGTACTCACTCAGTAGCACCACCAAATTTTGTAACCCAGTTTATATTTTTCAGTACAGTTTACTACCCAACCACCAGGCTTATGGTATGGGACACACTCAGACATTTCTGTGCTGCTAATTCCATGCAAGTAGTCCCTACCCTTACACTGATGCTATAATTCTGTAACCAAAAGCAATGGAATGTAATTCTATCCAGCCACTGGAGGAGGAAGGGAAAACAAAACAAAAAGTCAGAGTAGTGTTTTGTTTGTGGTGTATGGAAACATCCAAAAAACTAAAGAAGAGAGAGACTGGGCAGGATAGCAGACATTGCTTGGGCAGGTACTTTGGCTAGAAAAAAGTCAGTTCCCCAACATGATAGGATACAGAGGCAGCTTTGAGGTCCAGCCCCTGGGTATAAATCTATCATAAAAGGGGAAGAAGCCAGAAAGTTCAAGACAGGGAAATACAATGAAAAAAGACTAAAAACACCAGAGATATTGTGAGCAAAAAAAAAATCCTCAGAAAAAAATAAAATGAAAGCAGATAATTCAATAGGGAAGGTACTAAAATCAGAAAGGAAGATAGATATCAAGATATCCAAAGGAACATAAATAAATATTTTAAAATATGGGCAACTCTCACAAGATGTTCCTTAGCCAATGTGAATTTATAGTCATATCTGAAACCTAGTTATTGGAACTTGCTACTTTAAGATGCTATTGGACTATTAAATGACTGCTCTTCTGAGTCTAACTCCAGGATAGCAACAAAGGTGGTCTGAGCCTCCAATCCATGATGCCAGTAAGCCTGTGAGGTGCTGGTATGAACTAAAAAAGGTGATCTCATGGGAAGGGTGGGAGAGAAGCTGTTCATCCTGGGCTGAGGTAGGATTCTCCTGACTGAATTTCTCCACTGACACCTGGCAGACTCTAAGCCTCACTGAATGAAAGCCGACAACCTACTCCTGCCTGGAACTGACAGGAAAATGGGGAGATATTGTTTCCCTGCAATGTCACTACTCTTAGTGGCAATTTCCTATAGTCAAAAGGTTTGTAAGCTTAATACTAGATCTATTAAATTATAGATTATTGGTAGGGGAACATCTGAGGTTAAGTCTAAAATTAAGCTGTTAGGCTTAGGACTTTAGGCCAACAACAATAAGTTAGGGTCCTTTAATTCTTAGCAATACTGTGGAGACAATTAGGTCAAAGGCTTAGGAAGGTAGCTTACATAGTTATTATTTGTGTCTCAGTTAATGTTAAAAAAAATCCATTTGTGGTCTATATTGTAAATGTTTTAAAAGAAATATCACCTGACCAAAAGTTGGAATTGTGTTATGTGATATGAACTGTGTTAAAAATGAAAAAAATAATGTTCTTCAACTGATCACACAATGTACAATATTATTTCCAAGAAAAGGACAGTTCTCTAAAATACTACTAGACTTGAAGTCAGATTTTTGCAGGACTAATGAACAACATAGGGTAAAGGTATGCCTGTACTCACTAATGTGTCAGATCAAGTTACAGTGGGGCTATGACATCCCTCACTGAAGGTAACAGAACGATAGTTCCATTAGTGTTGCCTAAGACTTAGCTTTGGTGACAAACATATTAAACTAATAACTCATACTGAGTTTGTAGTCTATTAAAATTACCAGACCATCCTACTTAAATTTCTCAGAGATCCCAAGAATTACTCTGGAAATTTTTATATTTTTTCCCTGCTGGTTTTCTTTCTTGTGCTTATGGGAAACAGTCTGATACAACAGAGACAACCCTGAACTTAGTGTCACCAGCTAGAATCTGAATCATGACTCTGCTACTCACTAACTATAGAAGTTTGACCCCTTTACTTTATAACTCATTCTACCAACCCAGGCTGAAGACCGATCCCAGCCTCTTAGGATGATATCACCACTGGCATCTGGGTTTCTTATGAGTTCTATAATTAATAACTGTAACCCCAGTCTCAAAGCCTATTAGAATGGGATTGTCTTCTTACTGGTGAAGATCAATTATCTGCACCTGTGTGAGGATTGAGACTGAATTGGCAAGAGTGGCAGAGTGGGATGTCAGTCTTTTCAAAGTCTTTGGGCTCTGTAGTCATTGAGTCTCTTTGAACTTTGGGCACTTCTTGGCTTGTACTGAAAAACCTGAAAGATGGAAGATGCCAGGCCCACTCCAGGCTGCTGAAGGAAAAGACTCTGGGAAGAAGCTGGAATGAGAGGATCTAGCAGTCTCCATGAGATCCCTATACCAACTTACTACACTAGAGACTTGTGGGAACTCTCCATTGGGAAAGATCTGGGCTCTCTCTCTCATGATTAAGCTGAGTTACCTTGCTCCCAGTGGGAGCTCCTTCATTCTGTAATGTCTGATATATATTCTACTATGTATACTTTCTCAGATTTCTGTTTTGCTATTGAATTGGATAAAAAACTGCTTTGTGCATGAAAAGAAAAAGGCAATTGAACAATTACCTCATGAAACACAGAATGTTGTGTATTACCAAGAAAACACCAAACTATAATGGAATGTTACCACATAGTTGAAGGGGCAAACCAGAATATTGAGAGAAGTGAAAATGGAAAAAAAAAATGGTAAAATGTATAGACTGAATGGGGAAAAAATTTGACAGGATAGAAAGACTTGAATCTATAGTGGTAAGTTTCTCCAAAGGAGTGAAAAAGGAAATAGTATACTGAATATATTGTAATATACTATTACAATAGATATTGGCAGTAGCATATCAGGACATAGCTAAATGTCTTTATTACCAGGAAGAGTTGGGAAGACATGAGTGCTCATCTGACTACAGATGCTTAGTAGTTGCATGACCCTGGACAAATCACTTATCCTGTCTCTGCCTTAATTCACTGAAGAGCAAACCATTCCAGTGTTTTTTTTTTTGGTTTTTTTTTTTTCCAAATAAAACCCCATATATGGTATTGACATACTATGGCCCATGCAGTCATGAGTAGTTGAACGTGGCTGAACAACAAATATTGAGGACACAAATATATTGAAGAAAACAACAACATAAAAAATGAGAAGCAAAGAACAATAATATCAAAAAATGCATGCCTTCAATACAAGTAAAATACAGTGATGTTAAGATGATAAGAAAGGATTTCTAGAATCGACTAAAGGATTCCTAAAATAACATGATGCAAAAACCAAACCAATATACAAACCAACCAACAAACTTGAAACTGTAACAAAATAAGCAATACAAGAAAACTTCCCCAAACTTCTTAACACAGAAAATAAATCAGCATTTTAAATGATCTACTGACTATCTTCAAAACAAGGAAACCAGAATCCTTTGCTTCAGACATTAAGGAAAATAGTGGTTAAATTTAACATTTTTAATGCTAACAAAATTTGTAAGTGGTCAGCAGAAAGAATTTCAAATATAAAGTAAGGAAATTTAAATAACATAATGCTATTATGAGCTCACCAAACTACAGAAAACAATGGAACCATATATGCCAGAAAGTAAAGGCACTCAAGATTCACCCCAAAATGGTATAATCTGAAAACCTAGCCTGATCATCAATACCAAAAATAGATCAAAAACTTATCGGTAGTGTTTCTATCAAAAGAAAAAAAAAGATAGACACAAATGTTTCATTCAACTTCCAAGTACTTCAAACAACAGAAACAAAATAATGCTTTAAAAAGCTATGAATGAAATCACATGACTGAAGTTATTACATCCTTAAGGGACTATTAAGAGAGAAAAAAAACCACTATAATAAGAAAGACACATGTAATTTTTTTTAAAGCATTAATAGGAGAGAGACCAGTAAGAGATTTGTTTCTGCAAGTGTACAATGAGATATTAGAGAAAAAGGAGGTTGAAGAAATGGAATAAAAACTTAAAGAAATGGAACTGTCCCTACAAGTTTAGAGAAGTAGGTCTGAAACTCCACAGAGGAAACCTCATAATTTCTCCACAGGTGAATCAATGTATTTTTTGGAACTAGACTGCAGAATAGGAGCATTCATAAGAGGGTAGCAGGGAGGTAGAAAGTAAAAAAAATGTCACTTACTTTAACTAGTTCTGTGATAAATGAGGAAGAAAAAAAATCACCTCTGCAGTATCTCATCAAGAAGAACTACAGAAGCATGAATGAGGTGGCAAAGAGAAGGCTTGAAATAAAAGGACGGGTGGTGGAAGGGGAAATCTAGACTCAGAGGCAAGATAAGTCCCATTAAATAACACTTTCTTGTAGGGGAAAATATATTCTATTATGTGAGATGGAGATCTTACAATGAGTCTCATCTAAAGGGATTGATGCACAGAGACACCACTTAAAAGTGTGTTTTATGGCCAACATTTCTCAGGACAAGGGAAATCAGAGCTACTGGGGATAAGAGACCCAGTGGTGGCAGTGTTGGGGCATGAATCCAAAGTGGATATTACACTGCAAATGGGAAAGAAAATTATCATGTAGAGAAAGAGACTAAAATTGAATGGCATGATCATGAGCACAGAGGAATTTATAATTATGTCATATGCTTCTATCCTTATTACTTTTGTAAGAATTGATATTTCTAAGAGTAAGGCAAAACAGAAAAGTCAGGGAGGGAGCAAGCTCCATAAGGCAATGCAATGGAAATTATTGGAAAATGGAAAATATCTCCTTCTTAACAGAGGAGATAAAGAAGGAAAAGTCATGGAGAATTAGATAAGTTAAATTTTAAAAAGAAAGGGAAAAAAAGCAATCAATAAGTTAAGTAAAACTTTCTCAGTGCAGAAAGGGATGACAAACATGGGGAAAAGGAGAAAATGAGAGCAAGAGGAAGTAAGCCTATGGCAATAAATATTTTTATTCCCCTTTCACTGTCTTCAGCCCTCCACTCCCCAATACCTTAGCAGGTAACTGTCAGACTCCAGCTTAGAGCACAACCACTTGCTTCAGTATAGCCCAGGTGAGTAGGCATTCTAAGGTGACAGGACCTCCGCATGTTTTGATATAGCCCAGGGCAAATAGGCATCCTCCAGAAGCCAGATCACATTCATGTGCTTCAGTGTAGCACAGGAAAAGGCAAAAATCCCTGACCTGGCCTCAGCACATGCCACACACTACCACTAGGATCCCAGCTCAGCTGCCATCTGGCTTCCGGTGGCACCAGTCACCCCCTCACCCCATGCCCTCAACAGAGCACCAGACATGGAGGTCCCCCGTGGGCCTCAGGACAACATCAGTATAACACCAGGTAAACAGCCAGGGCATGAAGCTATTGGCCCAATAGAAACCAGAAACATAGCTCCTTCCACTCTGGAACCAGAGATTAAATTTCAAAGAAAGGGAAAAGGCAACAACCACAAAACTATCTGACCATAGAAAGTTATTATAGTGACAGGGAAGACCAAGATACAAACTCAGAAGAGAACAACAATGTCAAAATATGTATGGATAGAACCCAAAGAAACATGTGAAGCTGTCCCAATCCCAGAAAAAAATCTCATATAAGAGCTTAAAAAGGAGTGTACAAGTCATAAAAGAGAGGCAGAAGAAAAACTGGGAACAGAAATGAGTGATACAGGACAAAAAGATGGCCCAGAGCTTGAAAAACAGCTTAAAAGTAGAACTGACCAAATGGAAAAAGAGATACAAAAACTCACTGAAGAAACCACTTCCTTAAAGAATGCAATTGCCCAAATGGAAGAGAAAATACAAAAGCTAATTGAGGAAAACAACATCTTAAAAGTTAGAATTGGGCAAGTAGAAGCTAATAACTCTATGAGACAACATGAATCAATCAACTACAGAAGAATAAAAACAAAGAAGAAAACATAAAATTCCTCAGGGGAAAAACAACTGACCTGAAAACAGATCTAGGGAGAGACAGTATAAAAATCATTGCATTAGGAGGTAGAGCCAAGGTGATGGAGTAAAGGGAGGCACTCACCTGAACTCTCCCTGAAACCTCTCCAAATCCCTTCAAAAATGACTCCAAACAAATTCAAGAGCAGCAGAATCCACATAAAGACACAGTGATATATATTTTCTGCCCAAGACAACTATGAAGTTTTGGAGGAAAGGTCTGTTGCATCAGAATGAAAGAGGTGTATGGTATAAGTAAGGCTGTTCCAGGGCAAACCAGGACACAGAAAACCAGGAGCAGGCCTTGGGGATAACTGAACCAGCAGCAGTTTTTGCAGTTTACAGACCTCTCAGTCCACAGATGCCGAAGACAGCTAAGAAGGTTGGTAGGAAAGGTCCATAACAACTGGGTAAGAGTGGAGCACAGGTCAGCACAGCCCCAGCCTACACCAGAATAGGGATGGCCCCAGCAAACCAGGGGCAGACTTTGGGAGCCATTCAATCAGCAGTGCCAGAAACTACTTCAAGAGGTCTCATTCCACAGATAGTAAAGGGGTCAAACAACTGGTCAGAAGAAGATTAAGGGGTCTTCCTGCTGTTAATAAGGCAGAACTCTGTTGCTTTGACCATATTAAGATTTGTGTCACAATCTGGGTGGTCCTATGGTGAGGAGGAGCACTAAAAAAGGAGAGCCACTGAGTGCCAGTGGAGGGAGGGGGGACTCTCCTCATAGTTCCAGAGCAGAAAACACTTTTGTGGTTACTCACACACCAGGACACAGGCCAGGAAAATAGTAAAATCTTCTCCTTAAATCTTACTGCCTTGCCTAGAAATATCTCTGAAAATAGTTACACAAAAACTCTGACACTTGGTACAATGTATCCTCCACATTGGAAGCAGAGCTCAACTTTAACAGAAGTCAGCGACTAGGTGGGGAAAATGAGTAAACAATATTAAAAAAAAAACCACTCTGATTATTGAAAGTTACTTTAGTAAAGAGGAACATCAAAACACACACTGAGAAGACAATAAAGTCGAATGTTCAATATCCAAAGCCTCCAAGAAAAATATGAATTGGTCACAGGCCATGGAAAAGTTCATAAAGAATTTTGAAAATCAAGTAAGGGAGGTAGGGGGGAAATTGGGAAGAGAAATGAGAATGATGCAAGAAAATCAAGGAAAATGAGTCAGCAACTTGCAAAAGGAGATCCCAAAAATTCTGAAGAAAATAACACTTTTAAAAATAGACTAACACAAATGGCAAAAGATGTCCCAAAAGCCAATGAGGAGAAAAATGACTTAAAAAGCAGAATAGGCCAAATGGAAAAGGAAGTTCTAAAGTGCACTGAAGAAAAGAATTCCTTACAAATTAGAATGGAGCAAGTAGAAGATAATGACTATGAGAAATCAAGAAACAATCACACAAAACCAAAAGAATGAAAAAATAGAAGGCAATGTGAATATCTCATTGGAATAAAACAACTGACCTGCTAAATAGATTCGGGAGAGATTATTTAAAATACTTCAGAGCTATGATAAAAAAGAGCCAAGACAAATCATCTTTCAACAAATTATAAAGGTAAACTGCCTTGATATTCTAGAATCAGACAGTAAAATAGAAATGGAAGGAATCCACCAATCACCTCCTGAAAAATGAGGACTGTCAGGGATATTATAGCCAATTTCCAGAGTTCCCAGGTAAAGGAGAAAATATTGTAAACAGACAGAAAAAAAGCAATTCAAGGACTGCAGAGCCACAAACAAAATAACACAAGATTTGATAACTTCTATGTTAAGGAACCAGAGGGCTTGGACTACGATATTCCAGAGGTCAAAGGAGCTAAGATTAAAACCAAAAACCATCTACCCAACAAAACTGAGTATAATCCTTCAGAGGAAAAAAAAAGGACATTGTATGAGATTGAGGAATTTTAAACGTTCTTGATGAAAAGACCAGAGATGAATAGAAAATTTATTTTCAAATTCAAGACTCAAGAAAAGCATAAAAAGAATTAGGAAAGAGAAATCATAAGGGGCTTAGAAAATTTAAACTATTTATATTCTGACATAGGAGGATGATATTTGTAATTCAAAAGACTTTTCCCATTATTAGGGCAGTTAGAAGGAGTATATATAGACAGAGGTGTGAGTTGAATATGAAGGTATGATATCTATTTTTTACAGTATTTACTTTTAGTTTTCAACATTCATTTTCACAAAATTTTGAGTTTCAAAATTTCTCTCCATCTCTCCCTTTCCCCACCCATTCATTCTGATTACCCCTTCCTGCAATCTGCCCTCCATTCTACCACCCTTCCCTTCCCTTATTCCCATTTTCTTCTTTGAATTGTAGGTTAAGATAAATTTCTATACCCCATTACCTGTATTTCTTATTTCCTGGTTGTATGTAAAAACAATTCTCAACATTTTTTCCTAAAACATTGAGATTCAACTCCTCTTCCTTCCTCCATCCCCACCCATCCCCATTGAGGAGACAAACAATTCAACATAGGCTACATATGTGTAGTTTTGCAAATGACTTCCAAAACAGTCATGTTGTATAAGACTAACTATATTTCCCTCCATCCTATCCTGCCCCCTCACTTATTCTTTTCTCTTTTTTGACCTTGTCCCTCTCCCAAAGCGTTTACTTCTAATTGCTCCTTCCTCCCATTTGCCCTATCTTCCATCATCCACCCCCTGCTTATCCCCTTCTCCCCTACATTCCTTCAGTGTAAGATAGATTTTCATACCAAATTGAGTGTGCAACCTTAAGTCAAATATGATGAGAGTAAATTTCACTTTTCCTTCTCACCTCCCCCCTTTTCCAATCCATTGAAAAAGCTTTTTCTTGCCTCTTTTATGAGAGATAATTTGCCACATTCTATTTCTTCCTTTCTGCTCCCAATATACTACTCTCTTACCCCTTCATTTTTTTAGATATGATCCCTTCCTACTCAACTCACCCTGCGCTCTGTCATATATATATATATATATATATATATATATATATATATATATGTGTGTGTGTGTGTGTGTGTGTGTGTGTGTATGTGTGTGTGTGTGTATGTGTGTATAATCCCTCCAACTACATAAATATTGAGAAAACTTTCAAGAGTTACAAATATTCTCTTTCCATATAGGAATGTAAACAGTTTGACTTTAATAAGTCCTTTATGATTTCTCTTTCTTGCCTACCTTTTCATGCTTCTCTTGATTCTTGTGTTTGAAAGTCAAATTTCCTATTCAGCTCTGGTCTTTTCATCAATAATGCTTGAAAGTTTTCTATTTAATTGAATGACCATTTTTCCCTTGAAGTATTCTACTCAGTTTTGCTGGGTAGGTGATTCTTGGTTTTAATCCTAGTTCCTTTGACTTCTGGAATATCATATACTAAGATCTTCAGTCCCTTGATATAGAAGCTGCTAAATGTTGTGTTATCTTGGTTGTATTTCCATAATACTCAAATTGTTTCTTTCTAGATGCTTGCAACATTTTCTCCTTGACATGGGAACTCTGAAATTTGAATGCAATATTTCTGTGAGTTTCTTTTTTAGAATCTCTTTCAGGAGGTGATTGTTGGATTGTTTCAATACTTTTTTTGCCCCCTGATTCTAGAATATCAGGGCAGTTTTCCTTGATAATTTCATGAAAGATGGTGTCTTGGATCTTTGTTGGATCATGGCTCTCAGGTAGTCCCATAATTTTTAAATTGTCTCTCCTGGATCTATTTTTCCAGGTCAATTTATTTCCAATGGAACATTTCACATTGTCTTCTATTTTTTCATTCTTTTGGTTTTGTTTTGTAATTTCTTGGTTTCTCGTAAAGTCATTAGCTTCCACCTGTTCTGTTCTAATTTATAAAGAACTATTATCTTCTGTGAGTTTTTGAACTTCCTTTTCCATTTGGTCAATTTTGATTTTTAAAGTATTCTTCTCCTCATTGGTTTTTTGGACCTGTTTTGCCAACTGAGTTAGCCTCCTTTTAAAGGTGTTATTTTCTTCAGCATTTTTTTGTGTCTCCTTTAGCAAGCTGTTGACTCACTTTTCATGATTTTCTTGCATTGCTCTCATTCTCTTCCTATTTTTTCCTCCACCTCTTTTACTTGATTTTCAAAATCCTTTCTGAGCTCTTCCATTGCCTGAGACCATTACATATTTATTTTGGAGGCCTCTGATGGTAAGCACTGTTCTTCCTCATCTGAAAGGATGGAATGAAATACCTGTTAACCAAGAAAGTAACTTTCTATAGTCTTATTTTTTCCCTTTCTTGAGCATTTTCCCAGCCAGTTACTTGACTTTTGAGTCCTTTGTCAAGGACAGTATACTCTGGGGACCTGTAAGTTCTCAGTTCCTCTAAGGTGGTGCAATCAAAGGAGAGTTTACTCCTTTCCTGGCCTGTGCTCTGTTCTGGAAGCTTCCAAAGCTTTTCTGCCTAGGATCTACAAGTAGAATTCCCTTTCCAGAGCCTCCACAAGCTCCACCACACCAGCCAGCACTCTTCCTCATCCCCAGACCACCATTCAGGAGTGAGACTCAGATCAGTGGCTTAGTTAAGCTAAAGGATCCAAAAATGGATGCTGCTGCTGTTGCCTCCACCACCACCTGGGCTAGTGCTGGGGGAGGACTCTGCTTCTTTCTTATCCAGGAGAAAAAGCTTTTTCACTGACCTTTGAAGTGTCTTTGGCATTTGTAGGTAGAAGCACCTAAGAACCAACAGTGCTGCTGAGGATTCTTCCCTTGTCCCTACTGCACTGCATGGCTAAGGCTGGGCTAGGCTTCATGGGTTGCACTTCACTCTGTGCTCCATGTAATAGACCTTTTCTGTCAGCCTATCAGGCTACCTGGGGCTGGAAATATCTTTCACTCTGTCGTGTTGTGAATTCTGCTGCTCTAGAATTTGTTTAGAGTCATTTTT
The DNA here is from genome assembly GCA_023548195.1 of Bettongia penicillata ogilbyi. Classification (NCBI taxonomy): domain Eukaryota; kingdom Metazoa; phylum Chordata; class Mammalia; order Diprotodontia; family Potoroidae; genus Bettongia; species Bettongia penicillata. The sequence goes on from JAJHZJ010000357.1 coordinate 4,026,895, forward strand.
TACAGGTACTTTATGAGCTGTATGGGAAGAGCTTGAGTATGTGCGTCTTTCTACTGACATCTTGGCTCTGCCCCCTCCACCCAGGGTATGATATCTTAAAAAAATATATAAAATTAAGGGGTCAAAGAGGAATGTACTGGGAGAAAGAGAAAGGAAAAGTTAGAATGGGGTAAATTATCTTACATAAAAGAGGCAAGAAAAAAGCTTTTACAGTAGAGGGGAAGAGATGACAGGGTGTCAGTAAACATTACTCTAATCAGAATGGGCTCAAAGAAGGAGTAACACACACACTCAAATGGGTATAGAAATTTATCTTACCTTTTCTGTGTTATGGACAACCTTGGCAGACTGGTAAAATCTATGAACCCTTTTCCAGAATAATGATTTTAAATGAATAAAATAAAATACATAAAATTTCAATGGAAACCAGTTGTATGGAAATAAACATGAATTTTTTCCCATTGAAATTCACAGATGACCTGAAATGTGTCCATAGAGTCATTATAGGTCCATTTCCTCCAAACTAACAATCCCTAATTTACACAACTGTTTTTTACTCTTTCTATACTATGACAATGGAGAACATTACATTTTTATCGTGACTTCAACAAACCATTACGATGCATTTTTGCAGTAGTCACTATAAAAAGGTGTTTCCTTATTGTTGTTTTCCAAACAAATTGCTAACTTAAATGAGTCAGAGGTTCCTTAAATCATTACCCTTCAACCCACCCTTCAATTAATAAATGCTCAAAGGATATAAACAGGCAGTTTTCAGATGAAGAAACCAAAATTATCTATAGACCTATGAAGAAGTACTCTAAATTACTTCTGATTAGAGAAATGCAAATTAAAACAACTCTGAGATACCACCTCATACCTATTAGAAAGGCTGATAATATGACAAAAAATGAAAAAGATAAATGTTAGAAAGGATGTGAGACAATTAAGACACTGATGCACTGTCAGTGAAGTTGTGAACTGATCCAACCATTCTGGAGAGCAATTTGAAACTATTCCTAAGGAGCAACCAAACTGTGTGTACCTTTGATCCAGCAATACTACTACAAGCCCTTTGTCCCAAAAAGATCTTAACAAAGGCAAAAGGACCTACATGTGCGAAAATATTTATAGCAGCCCTTTTCATAGTTGCAAAATAGTAGAAATTGATAGTATGCCCATTGATTGGGGAATGGTTGAACATACTGTAGCACATGAATGTACTTGAATAATCTTGTTTAATAAGACATGATGAACGGGTACTTTGCAGAAAAGCCTGGAAAGGCTTCTAAAAACTGATGCAAAATGAAATGAGGAGGACCAAGGAAACACTGTACACAGTATCAACAAAATCTTGTGATCATCATCTATGAATGACTCTGCTTTTCTCAGGAACACAACGATCTAAGACAAGTACAAAGAACTCAAAAAGGACAATGCTATCCATATTCAAATAAAGAACTGATGGACCCTGAATGCAGATCAAAGTACATTTTTTTCCACTTTATTCTTTCTCATTCTTTTCCTTTTGATCTGCTTCTTCTTCCAGAACCAGGATGAATATAGAAATATGTTTGACAAGATTATATATATATATTATATCAAACTGCCTACCATTTAAAGAAGAAGGAAAGGGAGGGACAAAAAAATGGAACTCAAGGTCTTATAAAATTGAATGGAAAAATTTTGTTGATGTCATTATGAGAAAAAATAAAATACGATTTAAAGAATAAAAATGAAACACATCAAAAAGTAAAGATATGAATAGAATAAAATTGAAAATGTGAAAAAAAAACTGTGCATCAGTTGAATCAAAAAATATAGAATTTCCAATCATTCTATGACACAAACCAAAATGAAAATCTCACAATATAAATGAACATAAAAAAATGAAGTTGTATTTTGTTATAAGGAGCCAAAGAAAACAAACTAATATTAAAATAAACCCTATGATTCAAATATTACCTAAATTAGCAAAGGAAAAATAAATGGAATTACAGGAAGACATAGTAAAACAATAATAGTAGGAGGTTTTAATATCATTTTCTCAAATTTAGAGAAATCTAACAGAAAAGTAATGAAAGAGAAAATGTACAATCTAGTAAATTGTTGGAGAAATAAGTTTTAAAATTATGGTATCTTCTGAATGCTACCATGGAAGAAAATACTTACTCTTAGCACCGCATATAATTTTTTACAAAAACTGAATATGAATTAAAGAGCTACTGAAATAAGATAAAATTAATGAACACATTGTTATAGACTGTAATAAAATAAAAATAACAACCAACTCAGGGAGCACTGGCAAAAGAGACAAATCAAAATAGAGACTTAATAATGAAATTATGAATCATAAATAGTCAAAGAACAAATCAGAGGAACAATTAGTAATTGTGTAAAAATATTGATTAAACAATATCAAAACTTCTGAGGTGTAGCTAGAAAATTACTCCAAAACAAATAGACTTCATTTTGCATATCACGTACAAAATAGAAAAAGAAAGGAACAAATTTAAATTAAAATAAATAATGGATATTTAAACTTAATATGTATCTAAAAATGAAAGTCCAATAAATATATCATCCAGAAACAAACACGGAAGCAAAAATATTGGAAATTAAAGAGAAATACACAAACTTGAAACAAAATTACTATAAAAATTATAAACAAAAATGTTAAAAGTTATTTCTTTGATAATACCAATAAAAATGGATAAAGCTTTACCCAACCTCTTTTAAAAGAGGAGGGTAAAAATTAAATCAATAGAAAAAGAAAGGACAAAGCGAAATTAAAATGAACATCACTACCATCACTCAATATACCAGGAATTCATTTTCCCACAAATAAAGCACCAGTGAGAAGAAAGAGCACATGCAGAGCATATATGGGCAGAAAAGTACTTAAGTAAAGAATACATATGAATAATGGAACTCAGAACTACAGCACTATATTTAAAGTCCATGTTCTTTCATCTCTTGTATCCTTTTATTATTTTTTTCTTGACATATTTCAAGTGTCAGGTCAACCAACTGGATTCCCTTGTCCTGACCTTCTCTGTAGCATAATGCCCAATAGTCAAGGCTTCCCCACCTTGAATCCATAGTTGATTTGTCCAGTCTGCCAGAAAGCACTCTATTTGGAACTCTCTTGCCTGACTGCTAAAAGCATATTTCAGTTGTGTAAAAGTTCTTTAGGGGCATGAATTTTCCTTTAGAATTTAGATGGGCTAGAATTCCACTAAGATCCTCTTTACATGTCATAAAAGTGTAACAACATGAAAAAAAAATTAACTGAATTTATTTTAAGAAACAAATGGCTCTCTCTGCTACTGTCTTCTTTTATCTTCTGTAATTTAATTGATGTGTGTGTGGTGTGAGAGTAATCAATTGACCATTAGCAGCATTCATGTTCTAACATGTCCCATTATATTAAAATATTATCATATGAGGGTATATAATAGAATCGAATATGTCATATAATACATATAATATATGCTACACATATTATTTCCTCCTTGTTTGTATTACTTTTTAGTTTGTTTTGTTTTGTTTATATCAATATGGTATCAATTTCTACCTCTCATTTTCCCTTTCTCCCATTATCTTGCCAAATAAACCATTCCTAATCCATCAAATATCTCAAATTCTTCATCTCTCTCTCTCTCTCTCTCTCTCTCTCTCTCTCTCTCTCTCTCTCTCACTCTCTCTGTATTTCTCTGTCTGTCCCTCTTCTCATATGGGACTCCACCTGTTGGTTTTTTTTTAACCTATGATTCAATTTCCATAACATTAATCAGTAATCCTTCATTGCATTGTTCCAAGCTTATATATAAAAGAGCCATATTGTAGAAAGCACACTTCTGAAAAAAAAAAATTTGAAGAAATAAATTTCAAGGTATGCATTTCAAGAGTGATAAGAACAAAAAAAAATTCCAGGACTTATTGCTACTTGAGAAAAAGATGATTAAAAAAATAAACAACACACAACCTAAATGACCAATATTCTATCTAAAATTGCTTTTTTAAATGTAATAATCTAATATGTATTGAGTACATCCTAAATAAGTGTATTAGTAGAGATAAGACAAGCTTTTAAAAACAATATTCCTCAGCATTATTATCATCAAACAATAGAGAAAAGGAAAAAAAATGATACTGATGTATTTATTGTTTGCTGATTGTTTTTTAAAAAGATATTTTGAATTGGTAGAGTAAAATACCAACATAAATCTTTCTTCATAAAGGACTCTACAATTTGTATGGCAAATTATTCAAGAGAATTTATGATTGTGATAATGATTTTTTGTGGCCCTGTGAAAAAAAAATAATATGAAAAGCATATCTTGGAAATATATTTTCACTAAAGTGTTTGTTTCACCATAGAAGAATTCCAGTCCAACTTGAAGAGGGATTACATAAAGATGCTAAAATCCTCCAAATTCTCCTGTTTCTGATGATATCATGCTAATTTTATAAAGTCCTGGAACATTGCATTGTCTTTTGGATATGACTCACATCACTCAAAAGTTTGATCTAGTCATCAAAAAGAAAAAAAAAGATTATTTATTGCCCAGATTATGACTTGCATTGGGTGACTAAATTTTGTCTAATGGAATAAAGGAATTGTTTAGAATTTTGTGGGAAGGTGAGAGTTGGATAGATTGCCTTCGGGAAATTGCAAATTTCCTTAAGTAACTCAAGCTTCTTTCATAAACCTAGACCCCTTATTTAAATATCAGTAACCCACTGATGTTTTTTATATGTCTATGAGTGATGGAATGCTACAGACTTAAAAAATAAAAAAATAGTTATCACATATAGGGCAGTAGAAAGGCATATGACCAATATTACAAGTATTTTTTAAATATTAATTTTCATTTTTTCCTTCTTTTTTTCATTTCCTTATTTATTTATTTTTAGTTTTCAACATTCATTTCCACAAGATTTGAGTTTCAAAATTCTTCCCATCTCTCACCTCCACCCATCCCAAGACATCATGCATTACCCCTTCCCCCAATATGCCCTCCCTTCCATCATACCCCTCCCTTCCCTTATCCCCATCTTCTCTCTTTTCTTGTAGGGCAAGATAGATTTCTATACCCATTTCTTATTTCCGAGTTGTATGCAAAAACAATTCTCAACATTCGTTTCCAAAACTTTGAGTTCCAACTTCTCACCTTTCTTCCCTCCCCACCCATCTCCACTGAGAAGATAAACCATTCAATGTAGGCTATACAAGCATAGTTATGGAAAAAGACTTCCATAATACTCATGTTGTGAAAGGCTAACTATATTTCCCTCCATTCTGTCCTGCCCCCTAGTCATTCTATTCTCTTTTGACCTTGTCCCTCCCCAAAAGTATTTACTTCTAATTACTCCTTCCTCCCATTTGCCCTCCCTTCTATGATCCCCCCACCTCACCTATCCCCTTCTCTCCTACTTTTCTGTAGTGTAAGATAGATTTTCAAATGAAATTGAGTGTGCATGTTATTCCCTCCTTAAGCCAAATGTGATGAATAAGCTTCACTTTTTCCCTCTCATCTCCACCCTTTGTCCCTTCATTGAAAAAACTTTTTCTTGCCTCGTTTATGAGAGATAATTTGCTCCATTTCACTTCTCCCTTTCTCCTCCTCCAAATATATTCTTCTCTCCCCCATTAATTTGATTTTTTAGGTATCATTCTTTCCTATTTATCCTGTACACTCTTTCTACATATGTGTGTGCACACGTGCGTGCGTGTGTGTGTATGTGTGTGTGTGTGTGTAATTACTCCAACTACCCAAATACTGAGAAATGATTTGAGAGTTACAAATATTATCCTTCCATGTAGGAATGTAAACAGTTCAACTTTAGTAAGTCCCTTATGATTCTCTTTCTTGTTTACCTTTTCATGCTTCTCTTGATTCTTGTGTTTGAAAGTCAAATTTTCTATTCAGCTCTGGTCTTTTCATCAGGAGTGCTTGAAAGTCCTCTATTTCACTGAATAACCATTTTTCCCCTGAAATATTATACTCAATTTTGCTGGGTAGATGATTCTTTGTTTTAATCCTAGTTCCTTTGACTTTTGGAATATTTTATTCCAAGCCCTTCAATCTCTTAATGTAGAAACTGCTAGATCCTGTGTTATCCTGATTGAATTTCCACAATACTGAAATTGTTTCTTTCTGGCTTGCAATATTTTCTCCTTGACTTGATGAATCTGAAATTTGGCTACAATATTCCTAGGAATTTCTCTTTAAGGATCTCTTTCAAGAGGTGATTGGTGGATTCTTTCAATATTTATTTTGCCCTCTGGTTCTAGTATACCAGGGCACTTTTCCTTGATAATTTCATAAAGGATAGTGTCTAGGTTCTTTTTTGATCTTGGCTTTCAGGTAGTCCCATAATTTTTAAATTTTTTCCCCTGGATCTATTTTCTAGGTCAGTTGTATTTCCAATGGGATATTTAACATTGTCTTCTATTTTTTCATTCTTTTGGTTTTGTTTTGTAATTTCTTGGTTTCTCATAGTCATTAGCTTCCACTTGCTCCATTCTAATTTATAAAGAACCATTTACCTCAGTGAGTTTTTGAACCTCCTTTTGCATTTCCTAATTCTGCCTTTTAAAGAATTTTTCTTTCCATTGACTTTTTGGACCTCTTTTGCCATTTGAGTTTGTCTATTTTTAAAGGTGTTATTTTCTTCTGCATTTTTTTTTTGGATCTCCTTTAGCAAGTTGTTGAGTCATTTTTCATGATTTTCTTGCATTACTCTCATTTCTCTTCCCAATTTTTCCTCCACCTCTCTTACTTGATTTTCAAAATCCTTTTTGAGTTCTATGATTTGAGACCATTGCATTTTTATTTTGGAGGTTTTGGATGCAGAAGCCTTGACTTTTATGTCTTCCTTTGAGGGTATGCATAGTTCTTCCTCATCTGAAAGGATGGAGAAAATACCTTTTCACCAAGAAAGTAACCTTCTACAGTCTTACTGTTTCCGCTTTTTGGATGTTTTCCTAGCCAGTTACTTGACTTTTGATTCCTTTGTCAAGAGGAGGGTATACTCTGGGGACCTGTAAGTTCTCACTTCCTCCAAGGTGGCCCAATCAAAAGAGAGGATTTACTCCTCTCATGGCCAGTGCTCTGATCTGGGAACCACTGCAAGCTTTTCTGCCCAGGATCCTCTCCAAGCCTCCACCAGCTCCACCATGACAGGGCTCCTCCTCATTACAGGGTAACCACTCAGGGCTGAGATGCAGATCAGCAGTTCAATTCCCCCTGGGTCTTTAGACTGAGGGCTGAAAAAATAGATGCTGCTGCCACCTGAGACCAGTGCTAGGGGAGGACCCTGCTCTCTTCTCCCCCAGGTGAAAGGGCTTCCTTACTGACCTTTGAAGTTCTCTTTGGAGTTTGTAGGTTGAGGGATATGAGAATTACAGCTGCTGTCTGGGGTTCTGCCCATTCCAGTCCTGTCCTTCCCATGTGACTGAGCTGCACTCCACTCCAAGCCTGTGCAATAGACCTTTCCTGTCAGCCTTCCAGACTGCCTTGGGCTGGAAATCTCTTTCACTCTGTCGTTTTGTGGTTTCTGCTGCTCTAGAATTTGTTTAGAGTCATTGTTTACAAGTATTTTATGGGCTGGGGGAGAGCTCCTCCAGAGAGTCCTTTCACTCCACCATCATGGCTCCACCCCCCCAAGAATTTTTTTTTCTTCTATTTTAAGTTATGGGGAGGAAGGTGAAAGGGAGAAAAGAGCTGTTCATCAATTGAAAAAAATGGGACAATAGGATGTTGTTAGGCATCCTGAAATATATGATCAAAACTAAGAAAGTGATTGTTCCATTTTATTCTGTTCAGCTCTGAGTACCCACGTTTAAGGTAATATTTATAAGCTAGAGACTGTATAAAGGAATGAAGTCAAGATAATGAAGAAGATTGAATCTATGTTACATAAGGGCAAGTTGAATGAACTGGGTATGTTTAGCCTAGAGCAAATTTTTGTTGTTTATCTTTTTTTCTTGAAGAAGACTAATGGCATCATTAGGGTGGTACCTTGATTTTCAAGGGAACTAGATTTAAGTGAGGAAGGGCTGGGCAAAATCATCAGCCTCATTTTCTCCTCCAGAATCATCCAAGTCCAGTGAGAATACAAGAGTCAATAAGATTATCAACTGTCCATGTCCCAGGATGCAGTGGTTGACCCTGGTCTTTTAAAATTAAGGTCTTTCACGTGTCTCAATTTCTCAATTTAGCTGAGGTAATGCCTGTTCAACGAGTAAGGGTTAACTAGGTAAGAACTGAGACAACAGATTGCCTAGTTTACCATAAAAAAGCAACAGTCTGAGAGGGGAATACTCAAAAGCAATTGCACTCATTTTAAGCCCTCAAGACCCAAACAATGAGCAACAAATATATGGACTGGGGCCTATTATTCACCATTCAGTGAAAGTCAGAGTGATTTGGGTTTAAAGTCATAGTCCATGGAATGAAGAAACATCCAGCAAGAATAACATGATACTAACAGAGAGCAAGGTCCAGAGAAAACATATTATGGGTGAAAGAGAGAGAAAAGGAGAAAAAGAAGAAGGAAGGAAGGGAGAGAAAGAAAGAGGGAGGGAAGGAGAGAGAAGATGGAACTTTCTCCAACTTGAATAAATAGCTTGGAACCACATGTATACTTTCTCAAAGCTGGAAGGTAGAAGACAAAATCTATACTCACTCACTCTCTGACTCTTCCCTTCATATAGGCATAGAATAAAGAGTAATAATTCCTTCCACCAATGAGGAAAATTTAATTCAAATATCAACCTTGAATCCCTGGTTAAAATATTATCAAAGATCCAAGGCTAGAAGGAATGTCAAAGGTCATGTAGTCTAAGTTCTCTATCCTGGAGAAGAAGAAATTAAGGCCTCCAAAGGGCAAGTGATCCATTCAAACAACACAGGGCAGAAATGGCAGAATTTGGATTTGAATCCAGCTTCCTTGATGTCAAATGTAGCTCTCCTGCAATTGAAAATGAAGTCTCATCTTCTGGATGCTGATTTCAAAAGATTAATAAATGTTTAGAGAGAGGGTAAATAGAGTGCTCATTTAAACCAAACTTGACACTTTGTCTCAGTTTTGAGTTTCTTCATACACAAGGGGTAATTATCCCATTGACTTCACTTTGAACCTCTGTCTTGTTCTGGGTCCTACTGTCAGATTAGTTGCTCTTTTCACGTTTTTTCCTTTAATTTGGAAAAATTCAATCAAAAGTATGCTGAGGATATTGACCTATACAAGACAAATGGAAATGACTTGAACCCAAGTCAGTGAAGAGTATTTTATTTTGAACAACATTCTAGCAATTTCTATGTCCAAATCTTGCATAGTTATCAAGAGGAAAGAGAAGACAAATATGGAAAGGAGAGGGTGACAAATAGATATATCTAAAATGAAGCAAAGTAAGCCTCATATCATTTTTCCATTTGTTTATTCATGGCTTCATTAAAATTGCATCCTAATCCAAAGACTAGATTTTGTTAATAGCTCCACCGAGGAATAAACACTGCTAGAGCACACTCTGTTTTGCCTGATTATTGCTTTGTGGCCATTACTAATTTGACAGCTACTGTGGAACATGGTCTCATTTATTTGGTGTCTTTGTTTGGAAGATAAGATTTGAATGCCAAATGAGCAGCAGTGAAACTTGTAGAGAAACAAGCAGTGGATGGGTACATTAAAAACAGACTGCACATTTTGGGGGGAAAATAGTCATCAAAACCAAGAAGGCAAAGAAGATATGTTTTATTTTTTCTTTTTGTCTAGGGAAGTAACATGATTTAATGAATAAAGATTTAATCTTATCATCAGGAAGGTTCAGGTGCCTGTCTTTCCTCTATAACAGTAACTAGCTATATAACATTGGCAAGTTAGTTAACTTCTTTGTGCCCTATTAGAAAGGTACCAAAAGGAAAAGGGATTTTGGGTTTTTTTTAGTTCTGAAACTCCATACTCAGTATGGCAAGATGTCACCAGTGTTTCAGAGCTAGTTTGTTTTTTTTTTAATTAATTCTCAATTTAGAAAATTTCACATAATATTTCAAGGCACTGTCTAGATCTCTTCTCACTAATATACATGTTCCAGCTTCCCTTTTCCTTAGCTTCTTGGGAGCAAAAATTTCTGCTGTTTTTTAAATCTTTGTATCATCAGTGTCAAAGTGATCATTTGCACTTGTTATTGAGGTTTTGTTCAGTCATGTCCAGTTCTTTGTGACCCCTTTTGGGATTTCCATGAAAAAGATACTGGAAGTGTTGGCCATTTCCTTCTCCAGCTCATTTTACAGATAAGGAAACAGAGGCAATCCATATTAAATAACTTGTCAAAGGTTGCACAGCTAGTAAATATCTGGATTTTAACTCAAGTCTTCCTGACAGGCCCATTGCTCCATCTAACTGTGTTTTTCACTTAATAAGTCCTTAATAAATGCTAAATTAAACTGATGTAATTATTTTTCATTGTTTCTCTATTTCTTAGTGAATATATATAGTCAAATGTCCAAGACAGTAAAAAGTAAAGAAAAAGAAAAGTGAAAAATTCTACCAAACATCTTATTGTATTGTCTCCCTACAATAATCAGAACTGGAATCCCCTAAAGGTTAGATAGCATGCATCAAAAGATATAGCTGGATTCACCCTTCTTTAACTTAAACATGCTCTGAATCTCTTGTATTGTAGAATAATGATTTTAAGTGTAGAAAGTACTATACACTTTTGTGGGTTGATGACAGCTTGGTGATATGTTTAAATTATTTCCAAGTAAATTTACATGGATAAGTAGGAGAATCCTAGATGTGTGCATTCGCTTACACATTCACGCAACAAGTTTTGCTACCAGTAGAGTACCTTGGGAGGCACTGGAAACAATCCAAAGCTTAGATAAGAAATCAATCCCAGCTCAAACTCAGTGTATAGTCTTAAATAGTGCCATACAGTAGAAAAAGCACTGGATCTGGAGTTTGAGGACCTTGGTTTGATATCTTGTTTTTAAAGTACCATCTAAAATCCAGGTAACATTCAATTATACTCTCTTTCCATATATATAATTATTCTCTCTCTCTCTCTCTCTCTCTCTCTCTGTCTCTCTCCATATATATATATGTATATATATATATATATATATACATAGATAGATATAGATATATAAATATCGATAGATATAGATATATATACACACACACAAATATATACACACGTATACATACATATACATAGACATATACACACATGCATATATATGTGTGTATATATATATATATATATATATATATATATACACATATGTATATATACACATCCATGCATACACTTTGATGTTGGAAGATCCCCCAAATTTTGGGGCCTCATTTTCATCATCTTTAAAGATGAGTGAGTGGTTTGGGGTATGGGTTGAATAAACTTGGAAGTCCATTTCAGCTCTAAAAATATGATTTTATGATACAATTTTTCCATGATTTTATATTAAAGTTTACCTACATAAGAAGAAATAAATGAGAAACTTGGGGAATAGATCACATTTCTAGCACAAAGGAATGCTACTGTAGTAACGGAACACAACGTTTTAGCCATTTTAAATATAAAATTTATTTATTTTTCTGTTCTTAACATTTGCTTCCACAAGAATTTGAATTCAAAATTTTCTCCCCATCTCTCCCCACTCCTCACCCCAGGAAAGCATACACCCTATGCACCTCTTCCTCCAGTCTGTCCTCCCTTCTATTACCCACCCTTCTTCCATTCCCCTTCCCCTCTATTTTCCTGTAGGGTAAACTAAATTTCTATACTCCATTGCCTGTATAACTTAATTTCCAGTTGCAGGCTAAAACAATTTTTAACATTCATTCTTAAAGCTTTGAGTTCCATATTCTTTC